>OY744605.1:11026679-11097267 GCA_963556255.1 Allolobophora icterica | reverse complement strand
GATAGATAGATAGATAGATAGATAGATGAATGATAGAGAAAAGAGAGATAGATAGAAAAATAGATGATATAGAAAAAGATAGAGAGACAGAGATAGAGAGAGAGACAAAGAGCTGTGAACCATTTGCGGGGCAAGATGCAGCGGCGGTTGCCATGGCGACGCATCGATCCGCGAGCCGTTCTGTTCGCGCGTCGAATGACTCTCGTATTGATTCCCGATCAATAGTTATGGATCTTCCTGTGCGCAAGCGCCAGGGCCTTCATTAGAAATGCAATCAATCAATCAATTTTATGAATATGCTTTACTGTTCGGTCTAGATGCGCTATCGATCGGGGCGCTTCACAGCCCACCGTGTGCTGAATTGGTCGAGTTAAGTTTTAGCAGAACTGAGAAATTTTGCTTAGTTCAGATGTGCTGGACTGACGGATGGATGATGGCTTGTCACTGTTCTCAAGGTATTCGTCGTGGCGTTTTTTGTTTGTTTCAAACAGTTCGGATGCGGTTTCGTGTGTGAGGTAGGCCGGCGTGGTTGACTGAATTTAAGGAGTTTTTATTGTTATTGTTTAGTTGTAAATGAGAATTTATATAGTGCTAACTTGTGAGGAAGAAATGAAGGTGCTGGGAAACTGACGGATCAAAACGACGATCGAATAGAGGGATTTGAAGATGCTTATGCGGAAAAGAGGCTGAGAGGCCAGGAAGGTCAAGTCACAGGTCGCAAGGCAGCGTACGCTGGAAAGATGGGAAGGCGGACAACAGCTGGATGGTGGAAGTTCTTGGGGTGGAGGAAGAACGAGGTCGCCTTGCGTAGCAGAGTGAAGAAATCTGCGGCCAGGGATGAGGTGGGGGTGGGGATGGGGATGGGGAGATGGAGACACGTGTGATTTGCATATATCATCCATAATAGCCTGTTTTTACGTTTTCTCTGATCTGTCTAATTTCGACCTGGCTTCACTAATACATTATGATTTTTGATTGACATTTTTCAAAATGAGGCTACTTTTGATTGATGTCTTAGGCATTATTGTAACGGCGCTATAGAAGTCATTAGATTAGATTTGATTAGCGTAGCTCCGGGTTATAGGCGTATACATACTATGTGGAGTGGGAGAGGTTGTCAGCTGACGCGGCGGCTGTTAGGGACTTGGTCAGTCAGATGTGCGTAGTTTGGTCACGTGTTGCTGTGGACTGTGGACTCAAGAAGTGGAATCAGTTTCAGTGCTTTAGGCAGTTTTGGTTAATTGTAATTGCAGATTTATATAGCGCTGGTTTAAGACAGACTCAACAGCGGTCCCCCCCCCGACCTAATGCAATGAAGCCACGATCAAACAGAGTTATCTTCAGGCGCTTTCGGAAAAGAGGCAAAGAGAGGCTGAGGAGTTCAAATATATGGATATCAAGTTTAGCTTCTAGTGTGTGATGGTCTAGTCCAGCGTTTCCCAAACTTTTTTGGCCACGGAACCCCTCTCATCTTTTCATATTATGGCGGAACCCCAACCCGAACTAAGCGTGTTGATGCATACGTAGTGCCTGGGAAGTATACTAATATAGGCCTAACTAAATACACAGTACACGCGCATATAAGCAGTTTTAAAAACTATTTATTTTCTCTTATATGAAATGTTAAAGTGTACAGTTTTTAAGACCAAGACTTATGGAGCATAATATTGGGAGTACATGAAGTTTTAATATGTGCACCGTGATTTTGTTTTTTCTCTTGAAAATTTTTTATATGTGGTTTAATGCTAGAGAGCTAGATTCTCATGTCAGGTGTGGACGCTAACTACACATTTCACGACAGTGGGGTATTAATTAATTAGCTCGATCCAGAAATTGATTCATGAAAGTTCAGTGAAAGCCTGCTTCACTTGCGAGTCCGACGTTATCTCAATAAGAAGTTCATAATCTTTTACAAAAGTTGGCTGGTTTTCGGCTACTTTGAATGGGTTTCGAATCCAATTAATATCACCCTTCATGGGAGGAAAGCATTTTACCAAGTTCCCTTCCAGGTCATGAATAATTTTATGACCTGCAATTTTTGAACGAATGTTTTGGTCGAGAACACAATCCATTTCAACTAGAAACTCATAATTATAAGGTTGAAAAACAGTCCACATTACTAGTTTGGATAGCCTAAGGGCATTGAAATTTCAGATTATCGCTCAATGGGAGCAAATACAAAAGAGACGACTGACGGCAGTTTTATACTTTATAAAACTTTTGTGTAGTTTTAAAACTGATTCGAATGTTTTATTCCAATGAAATTTCTCAATGAAAATTCTTTTAAATTACAACTTTTTGCGGAACCCTTGTGATCAGCTCGCGGAACCCTTGGGTTCCGCGGAACCCAGTTTGGGAAACGCTGGTCTAGTCACTCTAGTGGTTAGCGTGCAGGACTGTTGACCGAGAGGTCGAGGGTTCAATTCCCCAGGGCAGAAATTTCTTTTGAGATTTCGGCTCCACATATGCCAGTAGCCAACTTGGCTATTATGGGTACACTGACCGTATTCTGTCAGGGGATAGATCAAGTAGTGAGGGAGAGAACAGGGGCCCACCAAACCTCTTATGTCGAGGCCAAGAAAAAGAAATCGCTAATGCTTCATACCCATGGCCGCCTGTATTGGCTAGTTAGGGACTGCTCTCCTTAGTTTTGGTAGGTATGTGCTTATGGGAAAAATACTAAGAATAAATATGAGAACTTCTACGGCACCCAAAGTAATACACAAGGCATCAGTCAATAATTATTGGTTAGCAATATGGCAGGGAATGCCTGTAATAGTGCCATATAAATAATCCAGGTATATATGTATAGTATATACATATGTATATTCATGATATCTGTATATATATATATGTATGTGTGTGTGTGTGTGTGTGTGCACGTGTATATTCATGCTTTTTTGCATGGGAGCCAGTCATTGGTAACTTTTCAAGTGAACTGAGCTTGGTTTTGCTAACTGATGAACTTCTGTTATTAATTGATAATTAACATCGTGTGAAAAATGCCTCTGATTAGTTGCTATTGAAGTGGCACTACGTACATTTCCAATTCCAGCTGGAAGAGCATACGTTCATACATTGGTACACATTCGTGTATGTGTATGTGCTTATACAAACATTCCTACATAAACACACACACTTGCACATCTACACTGTACACACATGAATGCGTACACACATTAATATATACACACGTGTATATGCATACATGCATGAATACATGCATATGTGCACATGCCTACCATACATATGTACATACATACATACATACATACATACATACATACATGCATGCATGCATACATACATACATACATACATACATACATACATGACAGCATACATACATGCATGCATGCATGCATGCATACATACATACAGTCATACATGCATGCATAATTGTACATGCCACACTGACATTCATACATACATACACCCATAGATACACACATACAATACATATATGTACACATATGTATACTTACATACACATGTGCATACATAGATACAAATGTGTTTACTGATGTTCCTGCTGCTGATGTTGTTGTAGACATTGTTGGCTGCTGCTGCTGCTGATGTTAGCACCCATCTGGAGGACAGTGATGCATCGAAGAGAAGGCTTCTAGAGCAGGCCGAGCAATTTCAGAGCAACTCTTCCGAGGTAGAAGCGAGCGACTGTTTTGATGTTTTCTGGCTCTCATTTGTTCCTACTCCATCATAATTCTGCGCTGTTGGGTCTTCCTCTTCGATTCTGGCAGGTCACTTTTAGGATTATGTGGATCATAGGTGTGGTTAGTCTCGGCCGGCAACATGTGGATGCTTACAACATATTACGCCAGACACGTTAATTTGAACCCCAGAGGCAGCTGCAGAATGCTGTGCCATTAACAGGGGCCACTGCACATCTAAGAGTGTTGTCTGCAAGAGGTTTTTACTTTGTTGCCAGAAGTATCTGACTCCACAGTTGCCACGTGTAGTAATTAGGTGGCTTTAGGTTATAGTAGCTTTTTGTGGCTTTAGGTTATAGTGGCTTTTTGTGGCTTTAGGTTATAGTGGCTTATTTGTGGCTTTAGATTATAGTGGTTTTCTGTGGCCTTAGGTTATAGTGGCTTTTGTGGCTGTAGGTAATAGTGACTTTTTGTGGCTCTAGGTAATACTGAATTTTTGTGGCTCTAGGTAATAGTGACTTTTTGTGGCTCTAGGTAATAGTGACTTTTGTGGCTTTAGGCTGTATCGAATGTGGGCTTTGGCACCAAGAAGTTTGCTTCTTTTTTTGTTTAGACTTGTTTATTGGCACATCAGCACCAGCGTTTGAATGTTGTATCATATATATCATATATCAGTATCATATATATTAAACCACTGTAATAACATATATGACACTATAACAACAGATACAATAAAACTGCAACCTGTGCTGGCTCATAACTTATTATTATTATTATTTTATATTATTATTATTATTATTATTATTAGTAGTAGTAGTAGTATTATTAATTAGCATGTTCTGTAGCACTGGTGTCTAATGCAAGAGGTATGAGCAGATGGCTTACCAAAACCAAGCCATAATCAGGCAATCATCCAAAAGGTCAGTGCGCTAAGACAGGCAGCCTATCGTGGATAAGCAATTTGGAAAAGTCTTTAGTAGAGAACGAATTGACACAAATGACTGAGAGGAACGCACTTATCTGACACGATTTTTAAGAGTTTTTGCCACACAAAGAAAGAATTCTTCGAACAGTCAAAGAGAAAGCTTTACATTTAGTTCTAAGTTTGATTCCTCGCCCGTAGGTCATGACTATGGCCCGCTACCGTTTCCTTTAGTTCAGATTTTACAATATATAAACATTCACTGAAGTTGTATATCACCATGTCATGAAGGATATGTTTGTAAGTTTATGTTTGTATGTTTGAATATGTTTGTATGTAATATTGTTTGGCAATAGCGGCCATGATTAAGTGAGAATATCGTGCCTTTAGGATCTGCTGTTTGTACCTCAATATATTTGTAAATTGTAATTGTACTTGTGATCGAACATTTATAAAAGCGCCACTCAACAATTCAGAGGCACTCCTGACCCAAGTCAGTGCTGTCACTAAAAAAGGACTTCAGGCATTTTCTGAAACTGGGGAAGAGAGAGAGTATAATATAACATGTTTACCCTTTGTTAAACGTGTGCTCTTGTGAGGTTTGGAATCAATGAAAGAATTTCAGTGAATGAAAAATGCAGGTTTGTATGTAGTTCCTTTCTGTCAAGAGCCTTAAAAACATCATCTCTCTTGGTTATAGAACTTATAGTCATTGTAACTCATGGTCAATTTTAAACAGTTTTATGACACATTTTGAACTGTTTCTTCTTCATAGCATGATTTTGTTTCTAAATTCTTCTCCAGGACATACGGTCGGCCATCGCTCCACTCGTGAAATGCTTCGAGGCTGAAATTGATGCCATTTCGAAGCGCAGCCGAATCGCCGACGGCACATTTCTGTCGATCTATAAGAAACTGATCCATATGCCGGGTAGGTAAACGGCGCAACAGCGACAGCGAATATTGATGGATTGTGCGTAGTTGTCGAGTGATCTAAATGGCTATTGATCAGGCGCCGGAGCCACGTCCATTTCTCATTATCATCACCGGTTGCACGCCATTGTGCCGTCATTTTGAGGTTTTACGTCTGACAATGATGGCATGGTGACATGAAAATTTATTATACGTTCTCCGGGTGGCTTCTGGCATCGGCGCGTGTACGTGTGGCGGGTGTGCCTGTGTTTTGTTCTTGGAAAAGGTGCTCTTGTAATGGGGGTTGTTTAAAATGCAGTTTCCTGGGTGAATGTATGCATCTATGTATGTATGTATGTATGTATGTATGTTTTATTATTATTATTATTATTATTATTATTATTATTGTTATTGATATTATTATTATTTAAAATGCAGTTTCATGGGTGTATGACTGTATGTATGTATGTGTGTATGTATGTATGTATGTATTATTATTATTATTTTTTTTTACCCTGAGGTACTTTATTCCCCCAAGGTCTTAGAAATTAATAGTGTTATTATTATTATTAATATTGATATTATTATTGATATTACTATTATTTAAAATGTAGTTTCCTGGGTGTATGTGTGTATGTAGGCATATTATTGTTGTTATTATTAAAATTCAATTTCATAGGTGTATGAATGTATGCAATATTATTATTATTATTATTATTATTATTATTATTATTATTATTATTATTATTATTATTATTATTATTATTATTATTATTATTATTATTATTATTATTATTATTTAAAGTGCACTTCTTGGGTGTATGTATGTATGTATTATTATTTTAAATGCAGTTTCCTGGGTGTATTTATGTATTTGGGTTGGGAGTGCCTCTGAATCGTTGAGTGGCGCTTCTACAACTGTTCAATTACAGTTACAATCTGCAACATGAGCTTCCTCTTCTTTTTTCCTTGCCTCCATTTTGCAAGCAGTTGTGTTGTACATGAAATGTCAGTTTATGTGATCCTTCAACTCAAGCCCATCATGGCTTCTCTTAAGCATGATTTAATTGTTCTGCAGACAATCTGCCCGTTCTGGAAAGCAGTCGCCAGGTGGAGCCAGATCATCAGTATCAGTGTGATGATGATGCGGAGGAAGAGGAGGATGCGGGACAATCTGTTGAGGCTACAAATACACCTGAGGTGGAAGAGACGAGGCCTAAACAGCCAGGTGAGGTCTTTCTCTCACCTGGATTTAAGAATGCTTAGGTATTCTTTTATGTCTATTTGTGTAATTGATTTGGTCTTTTTTGGATGATTAAAAAGCAAGCAGCAGGAAAGGAGTAATCAAGTCTAGCCAGATTAGTTATCGGATTAGTTATTGGATTAAAGGATTAGTTATTGGATTAAAGGATTAGTTATTGGATTAAAGGATTAGTTATTGGATTAGTTTCTAGAATAAAGTATTAGTTATGTGATTAGTTATTGGGTTGAAGGAGTTGTTATCTAACTAGTTTTTGAATTAGTTATTGATTTGCTCGCATGGTCTACTATTAAACATCTCACTCTTTTATCTTACTTTCCACGTTTGTATATTGTTCTACTCTCATAACTTACCTCAGTGCATGTGAATTGTATTGTTTTTTAGCTGTTTTATGGGTATGAAACATTTCTCAATTTTAATTTCAGAGCTGACAGTTGAAGAGCTGAAAGCTAAGTTAGCGTCATACGAAGACAACTTGGCAGCCATTGTTGAGGTATGGTTCATTGTCTGCCGATTTCTTCTACTGTTTTCTTCCCATTGGGTTTCCATTTCTCAGAATGTGGCATCTCCGACTGGAAGGCATATTAGTTTCTGCTGCTTCGAGTGAACTTAGTAATCTCTGTTGTGGCAATGATTGATTGATTGATTGATTGAATTGTGATTGATTGATTGATTGATTCAGTGATGATTGATTGATTGAATGGTGATTGATTGATTGATTGATTGATTGATTCAGTGATGATTGATTGATTGATTGAATGGTGATTGATTGATTGATTGATTGATTCAGTGATGATTGATTGATTGAATGGTGATTTATTCACTGATGGTTGATTTAGTATTGAGTGATCGATTCATTCAGTTATGTTTGATTGATTGAATATTGATTGAGTGATTGGTTGATTGATTGCACTGACTGATTGTATGTGACTGAATGCTCTGAATGAATAGATGAATAGATGTCATTAGGCTACATTAGATTGGATGAAATGGATGAGAAAGGCATTTGTTGATTTGTTTACTTTAGGCGCAGATGAAAACAAAGGAGAGGGAGTTGGAGGAGCGATTCGAGCAGAGGACTCGTCACCTGGAGGCGCTCGAGTCATCAGTCGTAGAGAAGCTCAAGTTGTCAGAGTTTCACGCAGATGCTCTTCACTCCGGTCAGTCACAGGAACCGCTACAGTCCACACGTTCTGCTCAGATAATTGTATCATTACTTAGTAACTTCTATTGCGCCGGTGTCTAATGCACAAGGCAGCAACCGATGATGCATGAAAACCAAGGCGTAATCAGGTCAATATCCAGAATATCAGTTCACTAAGAACTGGTGATTGAGACATTACTGTAATGTCAAAGCTATGAGAGATTTATGTGGACGTGATGTAATATCAAAGCTAAGAGAGATTTATGTGGACGTAATGTAATGTCAGAGCTAAGAGATTTATGTGGACATAATGTAATATCAAAGCTAAGAGAGATTTATGTGGATGTAATGTAATGTCAGAGCTAAGAGATTTATGTGGATGTAATGTAATGTCAGAGCTAAGAGATTTATGTGGATGTAATGTAATGTCAAAGCTAAGAGATTTATGTGGACGTAATGTAATGTCAAAGCTTAGAGAGATTTATGTGTACGTAATGTAGTGTATTTTGGAGGAGATGCGTAGTGTAATGTGGAGGAGATGAGTCGCCCGATGTGCAGACCTGCACCGGAATGACTAAGTACTAAGTAAGTAATGTAATGCCTAAGCTAAGAGAGATTTATGTGGTAGTGTTAGTAAGATGCTACATGCACTTCACTCTGGTTAATCACAGAAACCTCTGATAAAATCTAATGGTTTGTATAGAAATTCATCAGGTGCTTAGAAGGTCAAGGTCACACACTCGTTGACCTACCTGTATATAAATTCATCAGGTGCTTAGAAGGTCAGGGTCACACACGTGTTGACTTATCCATAGGAGCATAAAAATGTGGCTGAACTGCAAACATGGCACATCAATCCAGTGGCAGAAAAAACTGCTCAGAAAATAAGTTGCAGTGTTTTCTTAGCTCTGCCCTTCGGTTGGATGGTATCTCTGATATCGCTGTTTTGCCTCAGAACGGAAAATGATCAGAGACAAAACGAGAATGATCGAAAATGATACATGATATGTGATAGAAATGATATGTGATCGAAATGATATGTGCCAGCCTGTGTTCTTAACGTAGCCTCTGGGAATTTGGTCTGATCAGTTGCTAAGTCTGTTTATAGTGAGACTAATGGCAGATTGATAACATGTATGTCTTTGAGCTCAGTGTGGGCAGTTCGATTCCCACTGTTTTCCTGTGAACAGAGGGTTGCAGATGCGATTATAATTCGGTTTGTTGTGCTTTTTGAATTTAGCGCTGAAGTCGGCCATGTCAGAGTTGGATCAGCTGCGATCGAAGTTGAACACCTCAACTGCCAGGTAAGCTTGGGTCTAGTCAGGTATGGAGATGCACAGTGGTTAGTGTGCTGTACTATCAACCTGGAGGTTTATGGATCAAATCCTTTACAAGGCTAAAGTGTGGTTTGAAGTTTCTGCTTGCCCTGTGCCCCAACAATAAAATACTGCATTCTTTTTGGTTTCATTAGATAAAATTAGATTATCCGTAGTTCATTGTTTTTTCATTTCCTTTCCTTTTCAAAATTGCTTGTCCTTCATAGGCTGCCTCTCTATCTTACGAACTGATCTTCTGGCTGTTGACCCGATTACAGATTGGTTTTGGTGCGCCATCGGTTGATGCTCTGTGCATTGTACACCAACGCAATAGAAGTTACTAATTACAATTATAGTTTATTTCAGTATTTTTGTTGCTAAACTTGAATTCTTTCATCGCCACTTTCAGTTCGTCCGACCTTGAGCGGGAGAGTGATGCTGAGAGCCTGCTGCTGAAGCCATCTTTGCAGGTAGAAGAAGATGAAAGCAGATGTCGAAGTTCTCAGTCGGCCGTGGTTTCAGCTGCGAGCGTTGAATCGCCTGATAAGACGGCACTTGGAATCTCGTCCTCTGTGGTGCAACCGGAGAACTACTCGACGTCGTCCAACGGTGCCACTCCTGTTGGTGCCAAACGCAGCCGCAAGAAGAAGACAGTAAGGAACCACATAAAGGATTTCAATGCCTTCAACCTGACGCCTCCGAATGCCAAACAGACGGAGAATGTGACATTTGATAGCTGGAACAGGAACACTGTGAAGTACGAAGGAGGCGATGCTGGTACGGAGGCTGGACTCAACTTTGCTTCAGGTACGTGGGCATGAGGAGTTGTGGTGACCTGTGATGATCAGGTAATGTATCACTTGGCATTGTATTTGTTTGTGTATGTCTTTATGCATGCTTGTTTGTTATTGTTTGTGTGTGTATGTTGTGTTTATGTGTGTAGGTATGCACGTTTGTATGTGTGCTCTATTGGTGCGAGGCACTGTTGATCAAGCGCAAGGAGCGGAAGTAGGTCGGTTGAATTGAATGCGGTATTTTGTGAACCATACATTAGACAAACTGAAATGTTTGCTGAGTGTAATGAACTCAGCCACTGCTCGTACTCTGGTAGTGCCAGTCCCAAGCCTGGAGAAAGGAGGAGGGCTATGCTAATCATCTTTGTTATGACACAATGTCATTATTTAAACAGCAACTAACCAACCATCTGTGTAATGAGTGCACTGTTTGTGCTTGCGTAGCTGGGGAACACATGGATAGCTAGACATATGCTAGGGTAGTTGAAAAAATATTTCTGGAATTGTTTGTGAAAATGAGATATAGGAGCACCTGAATAAAGCACTGCACTGTGAAATTTCCGCACCTCCGATTTGCATTTCTGTGTGACTTTGCACGCGTTATAAATGTTCTTTATAATAATAATAAATTTCTTTGTGATTTATGCTGATTTTACGGTTGTTTGTAGGATCCAGCCAGCATGATCTGATTGCATCTCTCGCTTCATCTTTTGCCTCTTCAGCAGCAGCAGCAGCCGCGGCAGCAGCATTCAACGGACCCATCGCCCCGGCGCCAAGCCCATCGTTATGTGGCCTCAGCAATGATTTAGTTCTCAAGACCGCTTCAGTCCATTCGGGGTCATTCCACATGGACGCCACATCGTCTTCTCTCCCCGCCGGTCCCCTGCTCTGCCCAACCACAATGGACATGTCGGGCTATGTCAAAATGGAAAACATGGAACCAGACGACGCCCTCGACACCAGCGCTGTTGCCCTGAGGATTCGCGACATTCTCCTCACGCATAATATCGGTCAGCGACAGTTCGCCAAGCAGGTCCTGAATCTGTCACAGGGAACCGTCAGTGAACTGCTTTCAAAGCCAAAACCGTGGGATAAGCTGACGGAAAAGGGTCGAGAATCGTACAGGAAGATGCAGCTGTGGGCCAACGATGAAACGAACATCCTCGAACTGAAAATGTCTGTCATTAAAAACGGTAAACGATGCCCTTTTCGGTCAAACCATGACATACTCTGAAATTGGGTGGTGGACGTAATCGTAAGTTCACATTTATTTAGCACCTTTTAAAGAAATACCTCCTAGGTGTGCCTGATGTGATGACACTAGACCACGATCAGGTAGAATATGTCTCCAACTGCTGGTGAAATCATCGAGGCAGAGAAAGAAAAGGAGTGGATGTTAAGTTAGGAAAGTCAAGTTAATGTTAAGTTAAGTTATGTTAAGGATGTCAAGTTAATGTTACGTTATGTTAAGTTATGTTGTGTTATGTTAAGTTAATGTTAAGTAATGTTAAGTGGATGTTAAGTTAAGTGAGACAGTAAAACCACATTGCCTTACTGATGAACAGAAATGAGGAACAACCACGTCACCCTGAGCTGTAGAGCAAAGTATAAGTAGTTAGTGAGCATAAGTCGTCGTAAGTAAGTAGTAGTAAGTATTTGCATCTGATAAGTGTTTGTGCAGTAAATGGTTTAGAACATATAGTAATTGTAATCGTAAACTCCAAATTTATAAAGCAATACTCTAAAGCTATATGCGGGCACCAGCGTAATCAGGAGAGCTGCGTCGTATCCTAGGTGTTGTCCAGAAAGCGATGTCCAGTGGAGTTCCGAGTCCGATTGCCAGAGAAACCAGAGAGTGGGGGCACGAAAGACTGCCAGGAGCCCGCTCAGGAAGCAAAGAGAAGTGTTGGTCAAGCCAATCAGTGCATGTAGGGTTATTTTCGTTAGGTGTGAAATGTAACAATTTTAGTGCATGTTTGTGAATAACAATTTTAATGTGATGTGTGAAAATGTAATGATTGTAATATTATGTGTGAACTGTAGTGATTGCAATTTTATATGTGAGTTGTAACGATTATAGTGTTATGTGTGAATTATAACAATTTTAATGTGATGTGTGAAAATGTAACAATTGTAATGTTATGTGTGAAATGTGATGCTTGTAATGTTATGTGTGAACTGTAAGTGTTTTTCAATGTGCCTTTAATTGGATGAAATGGTGGAAAAGCTATTTGCCTGTGAATTGTGATGACTCTGGTGTAGCATGAGACAATTAAATACAACTGCTATATGTTACATCTGGTGGTTGTTCGTTTGTGTTGCACGACAGGACACAGTGTTGTCCATTCAGGATATCGCCATGACAATTCCTTGGTTACAGAACAGCGCGTTGCTCAAATACTTTTTCAGGCTCAGGCAGCGATGCTTGGTAAAGATGGTCTTGGGAAGGTGAGCATTTTGCTCATTTCAGCTTTATGCTCAGAGCAGTTGTAATCGTAATTAAGTAAGAGTAGGCAGGCTCTTGGATATAGGTGAACCACTGGTTAGACAGTTTATACGCTGCGGATAATAAACTAACTTATTTTATCTAATCACGTAGAATCTAGTAAAGGGACAGCTTATCTTATCTCAACTAATCGAAGCTAAACTAATAATCGAAGTCAGTCTAGCTGTAATCTAATAGAATCTGATCTATCGACTGACAGATAAGTGATTTCTGAAAGTCAGATCCAAGATGCATTACCTTCCTTCAGACCTGTATGTTGTTTTAACCAGGGACTCTGAATACACCTTTCACAAGCATTTGAAAAAACTGGTCTTCATTGCCGGAGTTGGGTTGGGAGCACCTCTGAGTAGGTATCTTGGAGGGGCATTATATAAGTCCTCTGAATGAATGAATGAATGAATGTATACTTCAGGGGCCGTAATAATCAGATTTTTTGCATTTTCAGAAGTCAGACGATCTGAACGTCCAGCCAAAGCATCACCACGACAACGACCCAGTGCCAAACGTCAGGGAGAAAGCACCACAACGACGCGAATCCAAAACCGGTGCCAGAACCAGTCCCCTCGTCTCGGTCACCAGCGAAATCGTCGCAGGTCAGCGTCCAACAGACGGCGCTTCAAGCAGCAGCAGCAACAGCGGCTCAAACAATTCTCAGAGCATGGTGATCCGCATCTACCGAGAGCAGCTGCACCAGCTGATCGACACGGCCGAGAAGAACGGCAACCTGGCCGAGGCGAACCGCTACCGGCAAGACCTCCAGATGTCGCTCATGCTCGACGAGCACAACCACCAGACGCCGTTCGGAGAGAAGGACGTCCAGAACTTCGCGATGAACGACGGGACCTTCGAGGCTCGCATGAAGGAACTGGCGCGACCGATCTCGCGACAGGACTCGGGCGTCACTGTAGTCGACTTTCCCGAGGACCTGAGTTTTAAAAAGGGCCAGGGGAGATCCGCGTCTGTTCCGATGGGAAACGATTCCGCCGATCTGCCGCACACGCGGACGATGCTCAGCCAACCGGAAACGCAGAGTAACCCGTCCATGATGGACTCGGTTCCGTCGACCGACGACCTCTCGCCGCTCGAACAGATGCAGTACATAGCAAATTCGCTCGTCTCGAAGTCGCCCCCGGTCGTCGCCATCTCGGGACACTCGGTCGGCCGGGCCGCCCTTCCGCCGATCGGCCAAGACCAGTGGGATCGCTGTGCCGACCTCAACACGGACGAGGTCGTGCAGAGGGTCAAGGACATGCTGGGCGAGTTCTCGATCAGCCAGAGGCTGTTCGGCGAGCACGTACTCGGCCTGTCTCAGGGCAGTGTGAGCGACCTGCTCGCTCGGCCAAAGCCGTGGCACATGCTGACGCAGAAGGGTCGCGAGCCGTTCGTGCGGATGCGATGTTTTCTCGACGATCCGTCGTCTGTTCACAATCTGGTGTCGAATCAGTACAGGGTTCCAGCGGACAAGTTCCTGCGCAGCAACTCGGCCAGCTATGCTGAACCAATTCCTCAAGGTACATGAACTTATCAGACCTTAAGTTATATAAAAGCATCACCTAAGTACTATACGAAATAATACAAAATGGAGCAAAGACAGAACATAACAGCCTAAGTAGATGCGATTGGGAAGCGGCTGTTATTACTCGGTCGAAAACGATCTTTATCAACATGTAATGTAGGGCAGTGGTTCCCAAACTATGGTCCGCGGACCGGTGCCGGTCCGCGAGCCCTCAGTTGCCGGTCCGCGAAGTGAGTCAGGAAAAACTACGTTTTCTCGATTGGGTGTCGCTTCGAACTATCTTTAAAAACACGATTGCCTCATAAATTAAGATTTGTTCTGGAAGTGAATGTATTTCAGCTATTGTAAACTAAAACTGCCGAATAAATAGTTTCTCGACGAATTGCTGACAGGTCAAATAGATGTTGTTCTCCTTTACTAGAAATTTTGATCGTAACATTTGGGTTTTTTGACCGGCAATAATAAGAAACCGGATGTGACGTATCTCTTTTGTCTTTAATAATTTGGTCACTGCTTTCGTCAATAGAGGCGTCTACTTTTAGGTTTGATATTGTAAGTACAATATATTATAAATTTGAAAATTACAAGAATAAAATATAATAAATAACATATTTATGAAAAGCATTAGCATGAATTATTTATATTTTTTTAAACAAAATGCAAAGTTTTAATTCATATTGGACCGGTGAATATGATATTATTTCGTATCACATTAACTTGCCTACAACTTATTTTATAATTAGAACTGTGGTTAAATTTGTGACATTTTCCCAACAATATCCGCTCCTTTCAATGTAACTTTATAATTTGTACCAAATTCCAAGATTTGTTTTAGCCTAATTCTCGTTTTTTAAATCTTATAATTAATACATCTTTAGTGATTGAGAAAGAAATAAAACTAATAAATTGGGTATCGGTCCTGCTGCAATGGGAAAATTCCTGCCGGTCCGTCGCATTGAAAGTGAATTCCTGCCTGTCCGTTACACTGAAAAGTTTGGGAACCGCTGATGTAGGGGCCAAATGTAGTCTGTGAAACTTCTAAGTGCCACACAAAAGCCACATCTGGGAGACCAGCTTATAACTGGTGCTATGTAACAGCCAGGCTAGAACCCTCACACTCTGAGTTATAAGCTGAGTTGTCTAACCAGTTGGTTACCGTGCCCTATCAGTCATCTGCCATGCCCTTAATTGCCATACTTCTTAACATCATTTTTGTTCTGTTATTATTTGCCAGATAGTGTCAGCGCTCATCAGTACATATATTCTTGCAGACCATGCACCCAGGCTACTATTATAACATTTGTTATTATGATAATATATTGTTCTGTTCGATTGTGGTTTTGCTGTGTTAGGTCGGAAGTGCCTCTGATGAGTCTATCTGGAAGTGGCACTATATAAATTTGCAATTACAAATATTACTGTATATTTTTTATATAGAATAATTAGGCATTTTGGTTTCATGGCCCTTACAGATTTGACTCCCTTACCCGACGAGGTTTCCTGGGTAGGATGCTGTACAGTTAGGCTCTGTTGCTATTATTTCATTTATGATCTAACGTTATTATTACTGTTCTGTTTTTTCTTTCCTCTTGTGTAAAAGTGTATGTAAAGCGCTGTGCGTTTGCTAGCGTTTATTAAAGAATATACTTACTTACTTACTTACAATCTAGGCTGTTTTGTAATCACTTAGTCACATGTGTATATATATATGTGTGTATATATTATATATACATATACATACTCTGTATGTATATATTTTATATGTATGTATGTATGTATGTATGCATCAGGACTATGAAGGAAGTCGTTTAAGAACATTCAAAAGCTCTTCCAGCATTTCAGAAAGTATAGTTTAAGGTTCTTTCCTACATGTGTTATTTGTTCGATAGATGATAGCCAGTGGTCAACAGATAACCCACTGGTCAATAGCCAGTGGTGCATAGATAACCTATATTCAATAGAGAGCCAATGGTCAACAGGTATCCAGTGGTCAGTAGCTAGCAAGTGGTCAATAGATAGCAGTGGTCAATAGATAGCAGTGGTCAATAGATAGCAGTGGTAAATAGATAGCCAGTGATCAGCAGATAGCCAGTGTTCTTCAGATAGCCAGTGGTCAATAGATAGGTAGTGGTCAACAGATAGATAGCCAGTGGTCAACAGATATCCAGTGGTCAATAGATAACCTGTGGTCATATTCGGGTGGCAGGCTATTCCAGACATGATTTATTTTTTGCAGTGAAGAAGCGAAAGAACAGCCTTGACGAAAACCTAAGTGACAGCCAATCATCATCGCAGAAGAAAACGCGCGTGTCATTCACCGAGGAGCAGAAGGAGGCTCTTCTCCAGGCCTACGAGGCCGACCAGTACCCAAGCCAGACCACAATCGAACAGCTCGCCTCCGACCTCGGAATCCAGGAGAAGACCGTCATCAACTGGTTCCACAACCATCGCATGCGTGACAAGAACCGCTTTCTATCCTGGTCGCCTGGCAGCAGCGCCTCGCCCGGCGTTCTCAACCTCCCAATCAAAACCGAACTCTTAGAAGACTTCTCGAGTCAGAGCTGCGACAGCGCGGCCAACGACTTCGGACGGGTCACCGCCCTGCTTCCGTCGGAGAATTCCATGACGGACGCCACGGAAAAGAAGCCGCTCGTCGGCGGAGAGTTTCCTGCTGCGGAAAACAAAATGTCCGTCGTGGAAGATGTCAGCTCAGGTCTAAATTCCAACTGCTTATCTCCAACGGACAGCGAGGCGGCCACCGGGAAAGAGAACGAGTTGCTCGGCGGAACGACCCGCGGAAACCGGGCGACGGCCAACGGAGTGAGCAAACGAAAGAGCGCCCGCCCGCAGCGGCTCAACTCGGACTCTGTTCAGGTCTAGGAAAGAGCGGATGTTGAAATCGATGAGGCAAATCGATGGTCGTGCGTCGACTAATGAATTCGATTCGTACGCGTCTTGGCTCAAGTTGCATTTGCTGTCTGTTTGTGCCATTTAAACAATAGACTTTGCTCATACATCTGACTGGATGTCGAACTGATAACGACTCTTGTAAATCTAGACTACTACTGACCAAGAGTACGAACTCCCTGCAGCCAATCCATTGGTCGTTCAGCCGCCGTGTAAAGTAGCGGTCGACTCGCTCGCGTTTCAAGACGAACGTGCCACCGGAGGAAAACTTGGATCTGCATAATTATGACGAACAAGAGGAAGATCGTATCGATCGATCGTCTACTGGTAACTTTGTGATCGACAGGTGTTTCTGTTGCTTGGCGGCTCGATCCGATGTCACGATTACCGTACTCACTACTCTTGGCTCATGGGTTTCTCTAGTATGATTTGCTGGAGTTTAACCTTTGACCTTAGGAGGTGAGGAGGAGGGAGCAAGGGAATGGGATAAGAAGGGACCAGTTGCTTTGGATGTTTCTTCTGCTGTGTGGTTTATGTCTGTGGTGTGCTAACCACTTTTGTCCAGCTGGTTCTTACTTTGCTCCCGTGCTAGTGTTATCGTCAACTTTGTTTTGGTGGACTTGTAATAACTAAAGCGTCTTAAGTCGGACTATTGCCTTTTCTGTGGTTCACGTGATGGATGAGGAGACAAAGTTTTCCTGCAAAGTTGCAATGAGGACGTTTGGCTTACGGTTTGGGAGGAAGCGTTGGTGTTAGCCGCACGTTTTATGTGTTTTAAACGTGTTGTCTTTTCTTTAGATCAGTCCTTGTTCTGTGTGTCTCGTCTTATTAAGCGTGTTTTCTTGCCACTTGCGTATGTGGCAATCGTGTGTGTAGTGTATACATGCAGTAGATGTTCTGTGTGTTTAACTGTCAACTGTTTTGGTAGATGATTCTCAGCTGAAAAGTTGAATTGAGATTAGCAACTGTGGTTGAATACAGTGAAACCCTGCTACTCTGCAGAAATTTGGAGCAAGACCGCGAATCACCGGGTCCGCGGTGTCGCGATTTTTTAAATAAGGAGCCACAATTCATGACGTGCTGTGGCCGGTCCTGCACTCTACGCAGGCCTGCTGTGGCTAGGTGAATGTGTGAGTAAGTAAGAGCACAGTTCAGCTCTTGCGTTGTAATTCTTCTAGTCATACAAGTTTTTTTTTCTAGCCGTGTCTCCTACGGCTGGCCGCGGCTTGTGCGATGGAGAAAAAGCCGGCGTGGAATTTGCCAGTCGGAGGAATGTTCGTTTGGTTGCATTTAGCTTTTGTTTTGTATCTGGTGAATTCGAATTGCCAAGTCATGCACGATAATCTGTTACACATCTCGATGTCTTTTTTAGGCAAACTACTAGGATTTCATCCGTTGAAAATTTTCCTAGGCGTCACGTTTGTACCGACTCAGTTTTTGTGTGTTTTAACACGACCTACCCATTATGTGGTAAGGTCGTGTGTTGGTGATTTTGCTCATGGTTCTATGTCAGTGAGGTGTCATTGCCCCATGTCGGTGATGTGGTAATGTCCTTTGCCGCTGAAGTGGCAGAAACCTGGTTTTGAATGGCATGACCACCTTTGTGTATTTTATTTTGATCTTGCGCATGCTGCTAATGTAGACATTTGGGTTCACAGATCTTTGCAATTAGACACCGAGAAGTGGAAATGTTTAGCTACAGGATGTCTCCTGTGGTTGATATGTTTACAATTAAATGTTCTTCGGTCTCCGTTTTAATTGCATAATACCGTACAAGTGTCGAATCTCGTTTGGGGTGATTTTGTTATGGCTCGTTGGCTGTGTTTCTTTGCTGATCTGATGTGCTGCTGTCTTGGAGAGATCCTGGAGTTTAATCGAGAAGTCTGTATGTGCCGGGATCTTTTGTTATTCCTAACGAATATTCCTGTTATTCCTGTCCCAACGAGTCCTTGTCTGATCGTTAAACTATTCCTAATTGTTCTGCTTGTGTGTAACACAAAGTTAGTGTTCTGCCAACCCGCTTACGTCACCATGGGTGAAATGGTGCACTGGGGATGTTTGGCTTACGGTTTGGGAGGAATCATTGGTGTTAGCCACACGTTTTATGTGTGTTTTAAACGCGTTGTGTTTTCTTTAGATCAGTCCTTGCTCTGTGTGTGCAATGTGCAATGTTCCATTGTGTTCTGGGCAGTTTCTGTAAGATCGTATTAACAGACGCGTTACCACTGCTTCTGCTGTGGTACCGTTGAAAACTTCTTATCTGGTTTACAACCCTGTTATTAGTGTTGTTGCGGGAAGTGTTCTTCTCATTTGGTTAGTTGTCTGCTGTTGTTTCGACATGAGCAGATGAACTCAACAACCCAAAAACAGGAACTATTACGTGTGTTCCGTTAATGGTTGATGATCATATTGGTCTGATAATTCTTCAGTGTTATCCAGTCTGGCCACTGAACCACTGGGGAATTTCCTTCAAATGGCTTTATATAAAAAACTTTGTTTACATTACATCACAGCACAGTTGGTGTAGATACAGCACGATTGAGCGATTAACTGACGTCTTGTTCACCTTTTTTGTTTCTGACGTTGTTTGACCTGCGTTTGCTTTTGTATTACGTTTTTTTCTATCCCACTGTTTATCGTAGTTTATTCTCGGTTTGTTGCATTTACCAATTTCGTTGTTCAGTATACTTTTGAGGTGTAACTGCTTATAGAGTGTGTATTGTTTTAACATGAGTAACAAGGACAGGGAAACTGATGTTTCGACGCACTTGCAATATTTATGCAGTTCTTTAGGACACGCACTTCATTTCTGCTTTTTTGTAGTTCCGTTTAAAACACGAATTCTGAATTGTATTGACTGATTTGGCGATGATCGACAAACCAAAGCATCGACAGAAGTGGCGTGTGTTTCGTTACGATTTTAATAAGTTAGCCGACCGACAGTTTAAGGTTTTCTGTGCAATCGATTTGTTCTTTCTTCTGAAGAATGTGAGTCTTTAAATTTTTTTGACCTTCGCAGCCAGTGGGCTTTGTCGGCCTTTATAGCTGTGAGAAAGGGGTTTATTCGAATAGTTATGAGCTTTATTGTGGTACCTGATTAGTTGAGTTAGTTTTACAGATGTATGTTTAATTTACATAATAGTACGAGGGAATGTTCACAGGTTTTTTAACATCAAAATTTAGTTTGTTATGGTTAACTTGTGTGTTTGGAAAAGCACGATATATTCTAGAAGCTGGCCAGGCATTTTATTATTATTACTTTTCATTTATAAGTAATTTTATAATTATTTTTTCAGTTGTAAGTTTGAACAGGTTTCTTGCTGTGACAAGAAATGTTTGAAATGGGTAAGTAAAAAATGTGGCTTACTGAAGGAAACATTTGATATTTTTTAGTTTGATAAATGGTGGGTGTGTGCTGGAGTCTATACCTCTAGGATGGTCAGTTTTTATTGGGGCCTTTGCTTATAATCCCTTTACACCACTATTGATGTGTGTCATTCATAGTGGCACTATATAAAAGTCTGATCTAATTACGCGATCTGTAGAAACGCAGAATTATTGTAGGTGTGTGTGATAATTTGACTGTTAGCTTTCTGAGAGGGTAGAAAGACAATGCAAGATTTCTGCTCCACTTGCACACTGTTAAATGCATACAGCGATCAACTAGAAGTTTAGGATCTGAGAGAGAAGACTATCCACAGCCCCTGATATGCCGAGGCTAAGAAAACGAAGGCTGTAACGTCTGACTTCTATGACGACTGGACGTATCCTGAGGATTCTGATATGTGGCATTGGTTTCATGTGAAGCAACCATTGATTGTGGCCTTGTGCATTGTGGTAAACGGCACTATAGAAGTTATTAGATTAGATTAGGTTAGGTTAGGTTAGGTTAGGTTAGGTTAGGTTGGTTGGTTGGTTGGTTAGGTTAGGTTAGGTTAGGTTAGGTTAGGTTAGGTTAGGTTAGGTTAGGTTAGGTTGGTTGGTTGGTTGGTTAGGTTAGGTTAGGTTAGGTTAGGTTAGGTTAGGTTGGTTGGTTGGTTGGTTAGGTTAGGTTAGGTTAGGTTAGGTTAGATTAGATTCAAACCCATGGCAACCACTTAAGGACCTGCTCTTCATGTATCCTTTAAGGGACATGATAGTGGATTGTTTAGAGCGCTTGCCTCGTAATGCAGGGAGTACAGGTTCAAGCCTTCTCCTGATAGACATATACTTTGTAATAATAATCTTCGTTTAATATCTTCAAACTGACAATTACGCAGTATGATTACAAATCAGTATGAACGGATGATCACAAGTTATTACAGGAGTCGAATTTAACTGTACACGGCAGCCTTGCAAGGCGCCCATCACGTCCTACATCTCATTTTCACAAACGTGCCATCTCGCGAATGATAGGCTGAGTGGACCTTGGGAGGGTTGCGGGAGGCGATCCCGCTACCTACTGCACTTCACACCAGTGATGTTACCACTACTCTATAGACCCCCCCCCAAATCCGTCACTTACAATTGCTTGATGCTTGGTCATTAGAAACTGTCGCTTAATGAATGCTTAATAATATTAATAATAATATGGAAATCGTAAGAACAGTGTTCGTTGAAAAGGAGTGCAATTGAGTCTCGTTTCCTCTTCTGAGGCTTCGTTTGTAGAAGCCGACGATGTGGTTGTTCGTACTTTTATTCGCGTGTGTTGTTCCACTAGTTTCGTGTTTTATTCTGACATGTGTTCATAGCTTATTCTGTGTTTGACTGCATTTATCTAATCTCGTATTAATCAGCCTCTCATTCATCGCTGCGGTACATCTCCAGCGCTGCTCACTCGCTCACCCGCTCGCTCATGCTTTCTCATTCTCTGTTACTGACCGATATTTGTCCTGTGGATTACATGACAATAGTTTTGTATACATAGATAATATTATATATTATATTATATACATACATAATATTTATATATAATACTAGTCTATAATGTATTATATATATGTATGCAGGTCCTTGTGCAGAGAAAAGTTTGGAAAAAATGACATTTTGGCTATCCTGTTTCATTTCTCGTCTTTCTGCCTTCTCTGTTCTTTTACTTCCTCAAGCTCAGAAAATTTTTATGACTTTTTAGTTCCCACTTTTTGCAATGACCAGTTTAGTTCCCGATTCGGCATTTTCTTTCTCTCCTTTGTTTTTTCCATGCTTTATTAACTACAGAAAATTGACCTTTTATTGTTTATCTGGTTAAATGTCTGTGATGACTTTGCCCTCACTGACTTTTTTGATGATCGTATTTCCTGGTTTTTGTAGCCATTATTTATTTTTGCACACAGTGAAGGTATAACTGGAAAAGTTTCAGGCAATGTTGAACTCATAAATCCACAAGACCATCTATTATGTATATTTGTATATGTGTGTGTGTGTGTATATTATATATACATATATAAGAATATATATACATATATAAGATACTTCACTCGCTTAGCCTCTGTATCAGCTTGTGTTCATTTGTTAATGGTTAATTTCATAAATGTTTTTTCTCTTTACATAAAACTATTTGTTTTTTGTACATAAGATTGTTTGTCCGAATGCTGTAAGCAGAGAATTTCTCGTGGGCCACACATCTTAGACTTCTGTTCTGGACTCAGTTCTTGTTTCTAGGTTCTTGACCCAGTTCTTGTCCGCTGTTCCATCAGACGTTTATTGTGGCCAGTGTCTGGTAAAATTTTTGTGTAATACACATAATTTTAACGTGTGCAGACGTGCTAGTTTCAGTCTTGTTGATTTGTTTTTTCTCTCATTAGGATTAGTAAAAAATTTGGGTGTATTTGTATCCGTGAGGTTATGTTATGCGTGAAAGATATGTCCAAAGTTTCTACCAGTTAAAAAAGAGAATGTTGGTACTGCGCCTTTTTGGGACTTCACAAGTGCTCTTAAGAGGTTCTGTGGAAACACTGAGTTGATTTGAAATGTTGACTTCAAGTGTGAATTAATTTCATGTGGCCAGGCAGGTAGTGGTAGTATACATTTACATGGTATGTCTAGCACCAGCATAGTCTCTGATGCAACCAGGTATTCATGTTTTACCTGTTTGTTGTCTGGTTGTTGGCGTACTATCGTATTCGCGTCTCGCCAGAAACATCTTGCAGCCCCGAGAACTGATGTTGACAGGGTGTGTAGTAAATGTGTGATCACCCTGTTTAACCTTAACCTGTGACATTACCCTGTGACCTTGTGGCATTAGTTGCGCTTCAGGTTCCACTTTGTATTCCTACCTTTGACACATTTCTGTAGTGCCGTGTTGTAACAAGGTTGTGTCACGAGGAGGATGTTTTCAAGAGCTGTCTTTTTTTTATGGAACTGAATTTATTATTGAGCCTGCAGTCCCAACGACTGCATTATACCAAACTCTGTCTTCAGTTGAATGTATCGGTAGGCAGGTTCAGTGTATTTTTAATTCGTCTTTTAACTGAGGAGCTTTACAAGTATGTGACTCAAGGGCGAAACGCTAGCTTCGAACACCCTTAAAAATTCAGCAAACATAGGTGTATGCTATTTACACAACATGACCAAGTTTTAATCAGCTTACCATATTCAATTCAGAAGTCTGATATAATCGGGGTTCTCTAGCTCCATGCATAGGCGTAGACTCTGGGGTGGCAGCCGGGGCATGTGCCCCCCAATAATTGAGATAGACTGTATACCCAATGCAACAAGTGTAGAATGAATAACCAAATGCCTCCCCCCTTCCAATATTTTGGACAGGTTTACGCCAGTGGCTCCAGGGCACCATAATCATTACTGTAATTGTATTCACAAATTTTTGTAGTGCTGCTAAAAGAGAAATTCCTCAGAGGCGCTCCCAACTGAAGAAGGCAAGATGTTGCGATGCAGAAGGCTTTAGTTGATGGTTGCTTTAAAGGGAAATTGCGGCACATTGTCACAATCATTTGATTAGTTATGGTTGACGGGATGGATGGGTGGGTGGATGGGTGGGTGGATGGTAGGGGTCCACCGGAAACCGGCTCGGATACTCGGTTCGGCCGGAAATCCCGTTTCCGGAAGTATTCGCCTCGGCAAATATTGTAGATGCAAATAGTCTTTAAAAAAATTTCTTTAAAAAATTTTTTTTCTGTAAAAACTTATTCAATAAACTTACGTATATAAAATTATAAATGTTGAACCTTAAAACAATTACACAGAAAACTTCACAACTGCACAGAAATGAGTACAATTTCAAATTGTATTAGTCACTTATTACAAGTACACAAATTTATGTCGATAATTTCTTATTACGTGAAAATGTGAAGCTTCGCATATGGAACAAATGGTACCCGGTTCGTTACCGGTTCGTTACCGGTTCCGGCAAAAATACATCCAAATAGTCGGATTCGGTTTCCGACGGAAAATGTCTTACCGATGGACCCCTAGCGGATGGGTGGGTGGGTGGGTGGGTGAGTGGGTGGATGGGCGGGTGGAACAAGAAGACAGTTCATGTAATCCAGAAATGCAGATGGGCAATCTGGATTACATGTGTGATCTGATTCTGGACTTGAACCTAGATGGACTTCATTCTAATGCTCGTGGACAAGTTGCTCGCATGCTCGTGTAGACATGTCTCTGTTCTCTGTCACCAAGTATACGCTGGAAAGTAAATGGCAAGTCCTGTGATGCTCTGGGATACGTCCATTGCCAGTTTTAGGGTCTCTAACGAAGAGCAGCAGAAGTGCACCACGTCTGCATTCCACTAATGAAGATCAAAGCCTTACATTTCCTGAGTAGCATCATTGAAGATGCGACTGATTCCAGAATTTCAGCCCAACCTGCATGAAAATGAACTCCGTCAATTTGGCATTTGCGTAGCATCCCTATGAACCTCTCAAGTGCTTTTTTCAAATAGGTATATGCTCTCGCAGGCTTCATTTGATATAGCACTGGTTTTTAGACTGGTCTCTTTGACGTGACTTTTGTGTGATGCGGATTGAGAATTGTTGGAGCTATACGCGTACATTGAAGTCTTTTTTCCTGACTGCGTGATGTAGTGTAAGATGTTTTACGATTACAATTACGATGTTTTGTGGTCTTGTCATTGGATGACATTGTTGTGCTATCTGCAGTTGCCAACATCTTTAGTGCACATGATCAGCAACTGTGATGCGGTACATATATATATATGACCATTATAATTATTATTATTATTATTAATTATTATAATTTAATAATATTATTAGTATTATTGGTATTATTTATCATTATTGTTATTTATTATTATTATTATTTTTTATTATTATTATTTAATGCTGTTGTTCAATCAATTGAAATTTTACCTATTTATTATAATTATTACTTTTGAGGGGTTCCTAAAAATAATGTGCTTTATAAAAGTCCAGCTAAATACATACATTATTATTATTATTATTATTATTATTATTATTATTATTATTATTATTATTATTATTATTATTATTATTATTATTTTAACCATAGAAGGTACACGTGATCAGGGGCGTCTACACCATAGAAACCTTGGAGCAAATGCTCCATCCAAGAAATGAGGGGGGAAAGATTTGTCAGTGTGTGTGCCACCATTTTAGGGGGGGAAGGAACGGCAAGGGGGGAAGAAAAGGGACAAAAAGGACGTTGCTCCAATGACTTAGGGGGGGATAGACGCCCCTGCATGTGATCCATAAGGATTACAAACATTTAGGGACAATTTTTTTGCATAACTAGTAATAATTAATTTTCCTGTTATTAGTACTATAAAGTCTATAAAACACAAATTAGTATGGTTAAACACTAAAATATTTGACATGTGTAGAAATAATTGCAAGTAGAAACGGTTTTTAATAAGTTTTCATGCTGTGCCACAATGCGACGGAAAGACGATGGAACAGATTTTTTGCCTATAGTCCAGGCAATGGAATTTGTGGATAAGTGTAGTGTTACACCATGATAGGTTAGTGTTTAGCGTGCTGTAGGCTACTGTCAAATGAGCGGTCAGGGTTGAAATCTCCATCAGGGCAAAAATGTGTGTAGAGATTTCTGCTCCACCTGCACCCCTTAGCCAACTCGGCTACAATGAGTACACTGACCATTGAAAATACCAAAATGATTTTATGAATGATTTTACCAAATTACATGTAAATCACTGCATTACATTCATTACATGTAACTCAGTTCATTATATTACATGTTAATCATTCACTGTGCTACATTACATGTAAATGTGTTACATGTATTGCTGCATTGTGTTACAATGAATGACTACATTACACATAGATCATTACATCATGTTACGCATAAATCATTACATGTAAACTGGTGAACGACATAAAATGTTATGTTACATGTAAATCACTGCTTTGTATTACATTGATGTAATTGACTGTTACATGTGCTGATGCCTTGGCTGGAGCGGTGTAACTGCCTGTGTGGTGGATGTTGCAGAGGTTTTCGTTCTATTCAGGTGGTTAGTGAAGCGTGTGCAAGTTTATTTTTCTGAGTCTCTGTATCCGTAGCTGTTCATTTAGATAATTAATGTCATTGTTAATTAAAACTATACGATTCTATGTAACTCATGTGAATTGCCGCTGTCTGTATTACACGGCGCTATATTCTATTGTGAAGCAGCTTAACATATTTTAAATAAATCGTCTATTCTGCTACGATCTGTCGTTCTTCATATGCCCTTCCAACATCCTCCCCTTCGGTTGCAGCGTTCTGATCAAATGTGACGACTGCAAACGGTTAGGATAGGATCCAGAGTTTAACGATATCTTATGGCAATAAAAGCCGTTGACATCGACGGAAATCATTTTGAACAGTTCTCACCATTGATAATTATGGCATAACATCAGAGTCCTGTTTGTACTAGGGAATGTAATCCCGGGATCCCGAATCCCGGGATCCAGAACTTTTTTTAATCCCGTAATCCCGGGATTGAGAAACGTGGAATCCCGTATTTCCGGGATTACAAAAAATTCGGATTTTTGGATTAAGATTACTTGATCCACTGTATAATTCTTCCTTGAGGCTTGGGCAATGGACGCTAATTGTATTGTACAGTGTATTATACATGGACATTTATAAAGCGCCCCTCGCGGTATAGACCATTCAGAGGCGCTCCCAGTGCGCGAGACCCGAGAGAAAAAGCAGAATTTAAGGTGAAAAAAGGAAGAAGCAACGCTACCAGAGAGAATGGTGGTGCGAAGTGAAGGAGGAAGTCGGTTCCAAAGTAATACCTATGCAGGCAAAGGATCTAGATCAGAGTTTCCCAAACTGTGGGTCGCGACCCAAAAGTGGGTCGCGAAGCTTTGGCAAGTGGGTCGCCAAATTTGTTTAGAAATAATTTTTTTCCAGCAACGACATTTGGCTATAATATCTATATAACTAGCTGGATTGCAATAACTTGTAAACTGTTTTACCTAAGTTTAATGCTTTAAATTTCTAAGCACTGCACGTATATCCGCATATTTCAATACCAATTTACGAAGCAAATTTTAGTACACAGTGCTTAATTTTACACAGTGGGTCCCGAGACTGCCAAGATATTCAGAAGTGGGTCGCGACCCATAGAAGTTTGGGAACCGCTGATCTAGATTGAGCCATAGTCGTTCTGACACGAGGAACTAAGAGGTCAAGACGATCAGAAGATCGGTGAGGACGCAGCGAAGCAGCCGAATGAGGCCGTTGCAAGTGTACTAGAGAACCGCTCGTCTGCTTTTACTTATAGGGGTGTATTAAACTTTAAAGAGGTGTGTAATTATTTTGAACAGTTCTCACCGTTCCTATGGCATAATACAGCCCTCTCTGTAGCCAGAGGTGTCAAAGCTTTAATGGTGGGCCAGTGGCAATATTTTCCAGCATGTCGAAGGCGCTTGAGCAATTTGGGGTAGGTGCAGAGGCGCCGGCAGCGTGACGCAATGGACGCACGTGCGTCCACCCACCAAATCAAATCCACACAAGGATTAGGCATCGCATCGATATTTTTGACAATTTCACTGTGTATACTTTTGGCTTACCATACAGTATGTATTATGATATCACATGATATCATATGCATGTGTTATACTGTAGGCCTTACTTTTGTGAATCACTCTGACTCATTTTTAATGTTTGACTACCAGTGGTGAACAGGACGGGTGTGGAACTGTGGATGGGAGGGTGTGCGTCCAATTTTTTAAGCCTAGCGCCGCCATTGGGTAGGTGTCTGAAACGTTATAATACAATAAATATTAATACTATAAATAGTCATGGTTCATCCAACTTTTAGTTTCAGTAATATTTTCATCTATAATCCAGCTTCTAGTTTGAGCTATATTTTCATCAATCTTCCAACTTCTATAGTTTGAGTTTTACTATGAAAAGTTTTCATCGCTCATCCACGGCAATAATATCGGCGCTAATACGATATATTTTAATCACAATTCCAAATTCTAGTTTGAGTTTTATTATGTAATATTTTCATCAATCAACCAGCTTCTAGTTTCAGTAATATTTTCATCAATATTCCAACTTCTAGTTTGAGATTTACTAAGAAATGTCTTCATCGCTCATGGGATGTACATAATTTCAGATGCTAAAGTCCAAGATTACCTACACTTCCTATATTTCCAGATAAAGTTATGTTTCAAAGTGTCTGTTTTGACAGACAATTTGCAGATTCGTTCCATTTTGTGTGCTGACTCTTGTTTCGAGTTTTGATTCCGCAATCCCAATTAGTTCATTAAGAATCGCGGAAGCCGAACAAATTGCTTTTCTGCGCTGTTTGCAACGCTTTGCAAAAGGACAGCGCGCATAATGGAAGAGAATTATTGTTTTTTTTTCTTTGCGTGGGTTGTACCTTTGCGCTTAGCGGTTATGCATACCGGTGTGAAGATAAATTAGGACTGGGGCGAAATCTATTCCGGAAAATACTCTTATTGGTTTGCGTGACCGATGTCGTCAGATAGGCCCTAACCATTTGCAGCTACTCCATTTGTCAAAATCACTTCATACTTATTCGTATTATAATCTGCAGGTCGAACAGCATATTTTAAATTCGCCTCAGTTATAAATATAGTATTTGTAATTAATTATATAAATATTTATATGTCAATATATAATTAACGAATACATTTCAATTTAATTTAAATAATATATAACAGTGAACATATTTAATTAATAAATAGGCCTATTACAAATTAATATATCGACAAATTATAAATAATTACATAGTATCATAATAAATTAAAAACTATATAGAGTATTAATTTTATTGGACTATGTAATTATATATAATTATTATGTAATTATACATAATCTGCTAGCTAAGACTAAATGACGGTTCATAGCTACACTTAACTGAAAGAATTTAATTTAATTAGTCTGTTCATGAGTTTGTTGGCATTATGAAGAAATAAATTTCTCATTTTCTAATTGATAATTAAATTATGAAACTTTGGCAATTACCATTTAAGTAAGAAGTTAACCGTGTCAGTAAAATTCGAGCAGGGGAACCAACTTCACCCTAAAACCGATTTGTTACCATACTCGCAGACGCCACTACGATCACTTCGCCTTGCAAAGAGATGTACTTTGCTGGCGACCTTCCCAAGCGCTAATCACGTCGATGAAAACTATAATTATTCGGCACTATACGCATATCGTCATCGATTCCGTCGTCAGATGTCCCGCTGGTACAGTGGTGTGCAAAAGTTTGGAATCACTTGCCGATTTTACAATTCTCTGATCCATTGTCCTGTATTAAGGTAGGCCCTATAGATAGTGCACCGGTAAACACACGCACGTAAAATAAATGTTTTCTTATTGTTTGGTGATCATATTTTAACTTTGTTTCTTTGATTTAACAACACAATAACTTTTTATCGCGTGGTGGATAGGCTGATATGAAAAAAGTCAAAAACAAGCATGCTACCAGTCACTGGCGTAAACTTCTCAAAAATATTGGGGGGCATTTTCCCGAAAAATTTCTGAACTTACAAAATCTTTTTCGGAATTTCATCTTCAAAAAAAGTTGATGACCTTTTTTTTTTTTTTTTTTTTTAAGTCATTCGCCTCTTTTTCTTTGTTTCAGGAGCTCATAGCAAACACTAAACACCATGACACACTTTTTACCGATTTGTCCTCACACCACACTGTCATTCACTTTTTTAACCGATTCCTCTCGAAAAAATTTCGTGAAATTAAATATACCTTCATATTTTTTTTTATTTTCATCTCGATTATTGGGGGGGGGGGGGCGTTGCCCCGGCTCCTCGATTATTGGGGGGCACGTGCCCCGGCTGCCCCCCAGAGTCTACGCCTATGCTACCAGTCCATGCTTCTGCGTATAGTACAACAGGCCTACACTGTGTTGAAATGAAATAACGAACATATACTGTAAGACCGTAGGCCTTCTCTATCATGTAGTGACATTGGCGGCGATTTTATTTGACAGGTGGGGGGGACACTTTTGAAATGATCTGGTCAAAAATGAGGTGAAAATTTTTTTCCGCGAAAAATAGTTTACTTTTTTCGTTTGTCTTCAAAATTTCGGGGGGAGAACAACTGCATAGTGTGTCCCCCCATTGTTAAAGATGGGGTCTTGTCCCTCTCGATACCCCGGGATCGCCGCCCGTGTTAAGTGGTCTTGAAAAAGGTCGGTTTTATGTGTCAGTGATGGATCAGTATTTTATGGGCCAGCCCTTGCGCTTCACCACTCGTCTGCAGTGTGTCGGCATTGGGTGAACCGGCTCGACGAGGGGTTGTGGGTGACGACACGGTTCCAGGCGGCGATGGGCGACTCGATCAGGTCGCGCTTGGTGGTCGGATGTCTCCTGGATATCTCCAAGGCTACTATGCTAGAGATTCTCAATCGGATTGAGATCCGGTGATTGGGCGTGCCAGTCCAGGGTCCTGATCTTGTTCTGACGCTTCCAGTTCGTGACCATTTGCGCGATGGCATAGCGCATTGTCATCCTGATACAAGAACTGATGCGGGAACAGCTGCTGTGCTGGTGGCACCATGCACTTCTGCAGTATGCCGATGTAGTTGGTCACGTTGACCGTTGCGTCGTCCGGCGTCACTGGCAGCTATGAAGCCCCAGACTTTGATCTTCAGAGGATGCTTCACCGTAAGGTTCAGGCACTCCGACTTGAATTCTTCTCGACGAAACCTTCTAGCATACGTGTGGGCCTGGCTGCCAAACAGGCAGAATGCTCAGGGGCGTAACTTTGACCTAAAAAGTGGGGAGTACCAATTTCTTCTCCACTTTCGCTTTTCACATGGAGACCATTTTGCCTTTTGGACATATTACCCTGCCAGTATTCTCCTTAATTTTTAATGAACCACAAATAGCCTCGTATACATATAGAAAAGTCAGTTCCACGTGGGCATTGTTTAAAAGGTGGGGTACGGTACCTCAGTCCAAAAATTAGAGGTACGGTTACCCTAGTACCCACACAAATTACGCCTATGAGAATGCTTTCATCGCTGAACAGGACCTTCTCCCAGAAGCGCAATATTTGTTGGTGATTAGAAACTTTTGCACACCACTGTATTTATTCATTTGCTGGAAATCCGATTGTAATGTGTTGGGCTACTTTTCCGACGTGTTGTCTGTGCTGAGTGTACCGGATAAAAACCAGATCCCCTCTGGTGGAGGTCTCAGCATGTTTCTTGTCTGCTAACTGTTATAGTAATGACCTTTTTATGTAGGAGACATCAACAGTACGATCCAAAGGGGTTCCTCACAAATGCTGGGGAGTAGCGTACGTACTACCCCGCTTATAGTTCTGAAATGACTGTGACCCTACATGAATGTTGAAATTTACGGATTAAACCCATGATTTTATGTAATTTACGAATTAAACTCATGATTTAATATAATTTACAGATTAAAACCCATGATTCAATGTAATTTACGGATTAAACTCATTTTACGGATTAAACTCATGATTTAATATAATTACGGATTAAACCCATCATTTAATGTAATTTACAGATTAAACCCATGATTTAATATAATTTACGGATTAAACCCATGATTTAATTTAATTTGCGGATTAAACCCATGATTTAATTTAATTTGCGGATTAAACCCATGATTTAATTTAATTTGCGGAATAAACCCATGATTTAATATAATTTACGGATAAAACCCATGATTTAATTTAATTTACGGATTAAACCCATGATTTAATATAATTTACGGATTAAACCCATGATTTGATTTAATTTACGGATTAAACCCATGATTTAATTTAATTTACGGATTTAACCCATGATTTAATTTAATTTGCGGATTAAACCCATGATTTAATTTAATTTGCGGATTAAACCCATGATTTAATATAATTTACGGATTAAACCCATGATTTAATTTAATTTACGGATTAAACCCATGATTTAATATAATTTACGGATTAAACCCATGATTTGATTTAATTTACGGATTAAACCCATGATTTAATTTAATTTACGGATTTAACCCATGATTTAATTTAATTTGCGGATTAAACCCATGATTTTATTTAATTTACGGATTAAACCCATGGTTTGATTTAATTTACGGATTAAACCCATGATTTTATTTAATTTACGGATTAAACCCATGGTTTGATTTAATTTACGGATTAAGCCCATTATTTAGTTTAATACACGGATTAAATCCATTTATTTTATATAAATAACGGATTAAACCCATGATTTAGATTTGATCTAATTTGCGGATTAAATCGAGGATTAAGAACTCGTGTCGTAACGAGGTCATGTTATTGAGCGGAATTGTTGAACATTGACCGCCTGATATCAGTGGTCGCGTTGTAACTACGCGCGCCTTAAAGAGGTTCCAGTGTATGTGCTGTAACAAAGTCTGCTTTCTCTGATTGTAGACCAGTGTTTAATCTAGTCACCCTCTTCTGAGGGGGAAACAAGGTTTGTCGCGTTGGGGGTGGGGGGGGGACCAACAACGGCGACCTTGTAAGGAGAAATTTCATCCGTGTTCCAACGTCCAAAAAATTTCTTGAGTTTAGGAATTGGAATTTCATCTTCCAAAAAAGTTGATCACCTTTTTTTTAGTAATTCATCCCACTTTTTCGAACTTAAAACTTTGACGAGCTTTTTTTAGGAATTCATCTCTATTACTCGTCTCTGGGGGGAGCGCAACATGTATCCTGGCATCCTGGGGGAGAATTTCTTCCCCAAAACAGTCTCTACATTATAATATTGCTGGCCTCTGGGGGGGGGCATAAATCCTGGGGGGATTTTGCCCCAAATGACGTCTAGATTAAACACTGATTGTAGAATATAGCCTAAATGAATTATTTGTGACGATTACGACGCGTCTGGTGGTTATTTTGCAAAAATGTGACGCATATGTTGTAAGTAGGCGGTCTTAATTGAGTCATTTTCTACGGAGTCCTCGTCTGAGCCCAATGACCACCCGCAGTTGAAAATGTACGTACATTGACCACCCGCAATTTTAAATGTACGAACACAGACCACCTGCATGTGCAAATGTATGAAGCAGTTGGAGGCGTTTCCGTTCAACCTTTAGAAACCGCACGCTGCTTGTTACCTGACTGATTGATTGACTGACAGACTGATTGAAGGAGCGATTGATTGAGTTATTGATTGAATGAGTCATTGATTCGCTCATTGAACGACCGATCGATCGATTCCTTGACTCATCGATTATTAAAGAAATAAAGAAAGAAATAAAGAAATGAGGAACTATATAAATAAATTCATTCGTTTATTCGTTCGTTCATTCATTCATTCGATTGTTCATTCGCTCCTTCGTTCATTCATTCGATCATTAGTGCATTTATTCATTCATTCATTCATTCATTCATTCGTTCGTTCATTCATTCGTTCGTTCGTTCGTTCGTTCGTTCGTTCGTTCATTCATTCATTCATTCATTCATTCTCTCATTCATTTGTTAAATAAATAAATACTGGAGATTAGAGTGCTGTATTTCGTATACAGTCGATAAGATCGAAGCAACGATTCAGAAGCACTTGGGTCGCTACGCAGTGGCTTGAGGTGGATTCGAACCTGCGACCCTCCGGTTACAAGGCACCGACTTACACCACTACACCACCGCGTCCCCCCTGTTTCTTTCGTTCATTCACTCATTCATTCATTCGTTCATTCATTCATTCATTCGTTCGTTCGTTCGTTCGTTCGTTCGTTCGTTCGTTCGTTCATTCATTCATTCATTCTCTCATTCATTTGTTTCTTTCGTTCATTCACTGATTAAATCATTTTGTGCCTTCTCAAAATGTTAGTCGTTGTGTATGCCCGTGAGCGTAGAACAGTTGCAATAGTATCTGCGAACACTAGACATTACTCTTCCGAACGCCACCAGCGCCATGTCTGGTGTCGTGGTGCATGCGTGCGTGCGTGCGTTGACAATGCCACCGACTGCAGCTGCTGCTGGTGCTACGGGTGTATTGTCGCATCCCGCATCTGCGACCGAGGACGCAGCCACTGGATGGACAGCCGCCACGGAGCAATCGGAGGAAGATGAGGAGGAAGAGGAGGAAGACTCGAAGATGAGGAGGAGGATGAGGGAATTGATTTTTCTTCGGCTGCGAGTTATTGTCCAGATCGGCGCTTTGGCTGTAGTTGACGGGAACTTTGGTTTTCCTCGCCGACTACAAGATGGCGCTGCACGGGATTTGGTCTTCGTCACGGACCGTAAGGGGGCGCTGCACTCAGAGACATCTGGCGAGTTTTTATAATCGTCAGCGATGGCGCTGTGGTCGTCCGTAGAGGCTGAAGTTTCTAGGACCTGTCGTTAGATGGACAACTAGAACAGGTGAGTGAAACATACAGAAGACGGTTTCTTGTTGTCGATTGATAATAGCCACTGATTGGTTACTTTTCTCTTTGGCCTGGAATTAATTGGGATTAGATAGCTTCAAGGTACGCTGTATGATCACAGACCTACTTATTGGCTGAATTAATCAACGATTGGAAGAACGAGCGAACAAATAAATGAAGGAACAAATAAAGGAACGAATGAATGAATGTATAACTAATGAAGGAGAGAATGCATAAATGAACAAACGGATGAATGAATGAATGAATAAACTAATGAAGCAGCATATGAATGAACGAACGAAGAAATGAACGATAGTATGAGCGAATAATGATAATGAATGAGACAATGAATGAACGAATGAACAAGTCAGAGAGTGAGTGAATGAACGAATGAACGAACGAATGAATGGTCCATTCATCAATCATCAATAGTCTGAATGGTTCTGTCTTTGGTTTATGTTGCTTTTAAATTAGTTCCGTTCGTCTGATCTATTTCCGGTAAGAAATTGACCTAAATATGACATATTTGTCCAACTAACAAAGCCCTAACTACAGTAATTAACTCACAATTTAATTGGCCAAGTAATGGCCGGGTAAATTATGAGTTAAATCATGTCGTTATATAATTGTCTATCATTTTCTTTATTACATTCCATTCCATCACATTGCACCCATCGCATGACTTTGCATACATTACGTCCACTGATTGCAATTGCCTTTATCCTCGCCTTCTGATCGTCAAGGCAATCCCACAATGAATTGCCTTTTCATGGGAAAAGCTGCTTTTAAGCAACTGTTTTCTGCTTCCCGATTCATCACCGCATTCCTTTTCGGCATTCATGTCGCAACCTCCTGTCTCATTGTCACGTCCCGGGCAACAGTAGTTGTTTCATCTCGACATCCGCTGCTCTTTGGAACGCAGTATCTTGCGTCTTCGCGATTCTTACATCGGTCGCAATTCGGTGTCTTGTGATTGATGACAGTTTCTTCGAATTGTCTCGTTTTGTGCTCGTGATATTCGTTCGGGTCTTGTGAACAGACCGTTTTCTGTTCCATTATTTTCACACTAACAGAATATCAGTAACAGAATCGTAAAAGTAAGCTAATTTTTAACTAAGGTTTGTTAGGGGATTTTAAGGAAGTCCTTCAAACACGGCTGCTCAGCGCCATCGACTGATGATTTGATACTGGCGCTAAATAAATACTACATATTAATTAATTAATAATAGTAATAGTGATAATAATAATAATAATAATAATAATAATAATAATAATAATAATAATAATAATAATAATAATAATAATAATAATAATAATAATCATAACAGCGATAGTAGTAGTAGTAGTAGTAGTAGTAGTAGTAGTAGTAGTAGTAGTAGTAGTAGTAGTAGTAGTAGTAGTAGTAGTAGTAGTAGTAGTAGTAGTAGTAGTAGTAGTAGTAGTAGTAGTAGTAGTAGTAGTAGTAGTAGTAGTAGTAGTAGTAGTAGTAGTAGTAGTAGTAGTAGTAGTAGTAGTAGTAGTAGTAGTAGTAGTAGTAGTAGTAGTTGTAATAGTAATGAACCCATGCAGAAAATATGTACATAACTTTTTTGAACCTCAGAGAAGCAGCAACAACAGCAATAAACAATATGGAATGATCAATAGTGTTATAGCCTAATCATAAGTAATAGTATAAGTAGGTCTATTAATAAATAATGATAATTTTTTAGTATTTGTGATTGTATACTCCAGTGTTTAACAGCATTTTATGGCTACCAGAGCAGTTTACGTTGAGCTTACTTAACCTTTAAAAGCAACATTCTTTGACCTTTCCAGGAGCTGTGTATGTATACATGTAGGCCTAGTTTCTGTTTAACGACGCTTTGTCAAAACAAAGATGATTAGCGTCGCATTCCTCCTTTCTCCAGGCTTTGGACTGGCACTACCTGAGGACGGGTAGTGGTGCAATTCTCAGCAGCGCATCGCGATACTTAAACTACATCTTATGGCAGCCAGGGCCGTTGACATCGACCTTACTTTAGAACTGAGTCTGAGAGCCTCACCAAGTTAAACCGAAATGGACAGCTGATGGTTATTTAGAGTCGGTTAACCGCGTTTTAAAGGTGTCTAAGTAGTTGTAGTAGTTTTCAGTTTAAAGGCACAGTGTGATAACAAAGATCATTAGCGTCGCCCTCCTCCTTTATCCAGGTTTTGGACTGGCACTGCCTGAGTACGAGCAATGGCGTCTTAAAAGAGCATAGTTTAAGGGCACAGTGTGATAATGTGTAAATTTCACTCAGAACTTCTTTGACTTGTAGAAGTTGTAGTACTAATTAACTCGATACTCTTAGGTTTATTTTGTCCAAGTTGTAAATTTTAACTCCTAAATCCTAATTAGGCCTAAGTTTTAGCTGTTAACTAGAAGAAACAGTTTTGTGATTTAACAATTTAACATTGGTAGCAAGATCATTAGCGTCGCCCTCCTCCTTTATTCAGGCTTGGGACTGGCACTGCCTGAGTACGAGCAATGGCGGAGTTAAATGCATCTTAAAAGAGCATAGTTTAACCACATCTTATTATGGCAGCTAGCGCCGTTGACGTCGACCTTACTTAACACATTCGAGACTCAGAAAGTTAAAGCGACGCGGACAGCTGAAGATTATATAGAGTCAGTTAGTGACGTTTAAAAGGTGTCGTAGAAGAGCATAGCGGTATTTAGAATAGAATAGAATATTCTTTATTAATTCAATTGCGAACCGCATTTTGGTGTACATAAGCACATAAACAAATTCTTATATACAGCATAGAGAGTTATATCGTATCGTATCGTATCTAGTAATTTATATGGCGCCTCTCGCAGTATAAACTATTCAGAGGCGCCCTCATTGCAGAAGCCTCTTTGAAACAGAAACGTCTTGAGCGAGCGAGTAGATGCCGGGGAGATTTCAGTCATGGGTTTATGTGCCAAGTTATGAATACAGCATCATTGTTAAGAATGTCTTCCTCTTGAGACTGTCAGCCGAAAGAGGAATTCGCATATTATGATGAATAAGGAAACTGTACTGTGTATACTCATAAAGTTTATTTTGATTGAAATAAGTGAATAAAATAATGTGTAAATTTCACTCAGAACTTCTTTGACTTGTAGAAGTTGTAGTACTAATTAACTCGATGCTATTAGGTTTATTTTGTCCAGGTTGTAAATTTCAACTCCTAAATCCCAATTAGGCCTAAGTTGTAACTGTTAGCTAGAAGAAACAGTTTTGTGATTAAACAATTTAACATTGGTCGCAAACATTAACAAATAAACAATGTGTTATCCTCGCCTATATCAGAAGTTCGGAATTTTTTGACAGTTACTGTGGCCCTATGGGACTCCAAAACTGGATGGTTGTGGAGTCCATAACTCTTATCTATTTTGCTTGGACACCTAATTTTGTGATGTAATGCGTTCATGACTCCATGAATTCAAACGTTAACGGAATCAGATAGCAGTATTAACCACATCTTCTTGCAGGCAGGGCCGTTGATATCTACATGTACCTTACCTCAAAGTGTTTAAGAAAGCTAATTCAACGCGGACAGCTGATGTTTATATAATGTCGGTTAACCGCGTTTTAAAGGTGTCGTATAAGAGCATCGCAGTATTTAACCACATCTTATGGCATCCAGGGCCGTTGGCGTCAACCTTAGCCTACTTTACGAGGCAGTATAAAAAGTGGAAGCGACTTTTTTATTATTCCAAAAGTTTAATAACATCTTATTGGACGTTGATATCTTTAAAAAAATTAATTGTATATCAGTTCATTTTCTTGATTGCATAGGCTTCTAATTTCATGGCGTTAGTAGAGACAAAGTCATTCACTTTGATCTTTCAACTTTCAATCACGTTTCTTCTCATTTAAAATTAACCTATGTTCCATCGAGTTTTTTGCTTTTCTCGTCGTTTTGTGCTTGTGACCAGAGCGAAACGTTTAAAATTAGCAAGCGTTAATCTATATAATGATCGATGAAATCGTTTTAAAGGTGTCTAATAAGCCGTTTCTTTTTACTTTTTGATGCGTAGTATCTACTGTTAAACGATATCTTGTGATTGCCAGGGCTGTCACTTCGTTTTTTGATATAGTCGAATTTTCTGGGATCAATAAAAAATGGTTGATTGATTCATTGATTAGCTGTTTATTAGTTGTTTAGCGACATCTTACGGCTGTCAAGGCCGTTGACGTCATGCCTACTTTAACAGGCATAACCAAGTCGATCAACATCAGCAGTCGAATAGGTAGGTAGTTTCTGTTTACGGATGCTGTGTCATAGTAAAGATTACGCCTACAAATAGCCTTCTGCTTACTATGATTCGAAACGTTGTCAAGGTTCGTTGGTTCTGTAGTTGCTTTTTAACGACACTGTGTCACAACAAAGATGATTAGCGTCGCCCTCCTCCTTTCTTCCGGCTTGGGACTGACACTGCCAGAGTTCGAGTAGTGACGAAGTTCATAAAATTATTAACGGTTTTTAACGTTTATTTAACGACTTCGTCATATCAAAGGATATTAAAAGTCGTGTGCACATTATTATAGTGTCTGGTAACATTGTTTTAAAGGTGTTTAACAAGCGCGCTGATTAGCTCTGCAGTGTAACGCCATCTGGTGACTGCCCCAGGAGTTGACGTCACTGTGGTAGATTTATAATCGACTACTTACATGGGTGGCTATTAGGTAGGCCTAACTGTTTTATCGACGCAGTGTCATAATGAAGCCGCTTAGAGTCGCCCTCCTCCTTTATACAGGCTTCGGTCTGGCACTAACCGAGTATGGCTGTGGCGGAATTTATGTTTAACAACATCTCATGGCTCGCGTTGAAAGTTTCTTAGCTCAAAAACCAATATTTACTTATTCAGTGTAGGTAGTTATACAGCCTACTGATTAATGACGCCAGTGGTTAAATTCAGCCGGATCCCGCCGGATCTGAGATCCGGCACCTCTGATTTGAGATCCGCCACCTGCATTGTGAGACCCACCACCCAAATTATGAGATCCGCCACCTAAGAAGGGAGACCCATCACCTTAACAGGGAGACCCATCACCTTAATAGGGCGATCCACCACCTAATATTAGATTTGCATTCGTCAGCCTCACAGTGCGGTTCAATATTCACTAGCATCATAGAAAACTACTTGGGCCTATGTGTTTACTTAAATCGCGTGCTGTTTTATAATCGCCGCCGAAGCGTATAGTAACCCAAGGCTGTGGCAGCAGAAGTACGTAGATTTTGGCCTACATCCGAGCGATAACACAGTAGTTTATGATTCATTACTGACTCGTTTGCGGAATTTCGGAAGGCTTAGCTGGAATAGCTTGAAAACCTGGAATAGAACGTCATCTGATTAGTTATAAATTATCGCGCATGCAGTCAGCGTGCAAATACAAATATATCGTACGTGGATGGGTTGCTAAGGGTCGTCATGCTGCAACAGATTTTCTTGCAGTCCCTTAAATTAAGCTATTATATAATCTAGCGCTGATCAGACAGCCACGGGCATGAAGTGTTAGCGACTTCATTTTCTTCGCCTTGGCATATGAGGGCGGGTGGCCAGTCCTCTCCGTCGCCGTCTCGTCTTTCCACCGACAGTGGACTGTCGGTGTACTCATTATAGCTGAGTTGGCTAGGGGGCACAAGTGAAGCAGAAGACTCGAACCAAATTTCTGCCCTAGCGGGATCGATAGTGTAGTGGTTAGCGTGCAACAGATTTAGGCAAGTGCAAAGCACCGCAAACGTCTACAGCCACAGAAGCATGCAGGGCAGTATGGAAATCTTTCTAAGTCAGCATATTGTGGCATTGACAGAATGACAGTATTGAAACTCCTGCTTATTTTCAGCTTTTCACTGGGTTTGCATCTGGTATGATCTAAGGCTATAGTCAGACTGACTGGGCTCTCCAATTTGAAAGTATTCTGCATATTAATTTTTGGTATTTGTTCATCATGTGCTTTGTAAGTTATTGCATTGATGACATGTCGATCAAAGCCTAGTCTTCTGTAAAATGTTATGTAAAGTAATATTATGTTTCAACCTTAATTGTTAATGTTTTTGCTTTCAATTATCGGTGATGTGTCGTGTTTCATGCAAGTTGTAATTCAGGGACGTCATTTTGGGGGCATTTGCCCCTCTGACTTTTGGAAAAAATATTATGTAAAAAAGGAGGAAGAAGAAAGGAGTAAAAAAGAAAAAAGAGACTCATTTGCAGCATTGGCTTACAGTTTTCCACATGTAGCCTAAATAACAAATTTTTAAAAGAAACACTAAAAAATGTGGAAAAAAATTCCCGCGTCAACGCTGAAATTTTTTTAAACCTTTTTTTGCCTCCCCCACGGAAAAGCTGATATGACGTCCCTGTTGTAATTTAGGATTAGCCGTTGGTTTTGGGGATTTGCAAATATTTAGAGACCCACCACCTCTGGATGAGCAATTTAACCACTGAATGACGCTGTGTTATAGCGACGGTATTAGCGTCACCATCCTTCATCCAAGCTTGGGCCTGGCGTCTCCTGAAAACTTCAGTGACGTTGTTTTATCATACGATTCAAAGGTTGGATTGACTCCAATAGTTTAGCAATATGTTGTATTGGGGGGGGGGGGGCGGGCGGGCGTAGAGTAATGGATAACACACTGGCGTAGAGTAATGGATAACACACTGGCGTGAAGAGCTGAAGGTACCAAGATCGAACCCAGCAGACCCGTTAATTTAAGGTTAATTCTGCCTTCCACTCGCTAGGCGGCGGCGGTGGTTAAATGAATAGTAGGCCGTGATTTGGCGCCGTATGTGGCTGCCGCATAAGCAGTTATATTCGACTCCTGTAAAACTGTTATCATGTGCTTCTACTTAATACATGTATGTAAGGCGACTTGCGTGGCTGCCGTTTCTACTATATGTATGTTCACTGTACAGCGCAGTGCGTTTACAGGCGCTTAATTAAAAAAAGATTATTATTATTATTATTATTATTATTATTGTTATTATTATTATTATTATTATTATTATTATTATTATTATTATTATCATTATCATTATCATTATCAATATTATTATTTTTATTATTATTATTGTTGCATCAAAGCCCGTTGACGCTATTTGAACAGAGAGGCACGGAACATTGCTCGTGGATTGAACGCAGTCAGATATATAATGTCAGATGAAAGCTTTTTGAAGGTGTCGAAAAAGAGTATTTTTTATTTAATTGATAATGAATAATTACGGAATGATGACAACAATGTTCCCTCAGTTAAATAGTTACTCAGAGCAGGAATACATAGACTAAACCAACGCATTTACCTATTCTGGTTGTAGACAATGAGATGTATTTCGACAAATTTGCGTTATAAGAATATATTTCAAATTCAGTTCTTAAATCGGGCTATGTCTGCATTAGAGCTGTACCGATAAGGCTTTTTGCCGATTATTCCGATACCGCGTATAGCCGATTATTGTAATAGCCGATACCGCGTATGAAGCCGATTATTTTATTATCGCCCAAAAACTACGCATACGACTTTGTATAAGGGCTATTAAGGAGTTTCCAGTCCTGTGTATAATAGATCCTTGGTTTCTACGGTGTCTGCTAAGTAGTGCAATGCTAAATATACATCAATAATAAGATACAAAACTTAGATACTTGTGCTCATTTTTCTATTTGTAACGATTTTTGTGCAAAAAATGTCAACTGTAAAATAATTTGCATCGGCGCCGATACTTTTTTATGCCGATTCCTCTAATAATCGGCCCGATTACGAATGCTCCCGATGCATCGGTACAGCTCTAGTCTGCATGGGCATACTATTATAATGCAGAGGAATACCTATTAATAGGCCTGCGTATGTTTATGCCTATTTTATGACTGAATTCGAAATATTCTTAAATATTTTAAATATTTTTAACCACTTTATATGCAGTCTAAAAATAATTGAAGACTGAATTCAAAATATATTTATAGGACAAGATGGCCGACGGAATGTTTTAAGACATTTGCAACAATCTGTTATAATATATTATATATACATTACATATAATATATAAAAGACTGACTGAAATTTATTTTGGCAACAAAATGAGCGTCAATTATCTTCTTTTAAATAAAAATATTAGAAATATTTAAGCATGGCAAGATGACCGACTGATTATTATGATTATTATGTTTTGTTTATGTAAGAAATTTGTACCCTCACTTTTTAGACCAAAGTTACGTCCCTGGGCGTCACCCTCCTTCATCCAAGGTTGGGCCTGGCGTCTCCTGAAAACTTCAGTGACGGAGTTTTATCATAGGATCGAATTGATTCCAATCGCTTAGCAGTATATTCTGGCATCAAAGCCCGTTGACGTAATCAAGTTGCAGCCTTCACTGTCTGAGCAATATACCTAATTGTTCTACGATTGAACCCGGTTGACTATATAATATAGAATGAAAGTGTTCTGAAGGTGTCGAAAAAGAGCGTTATATTTTTATTTAACACATAATGAATAATTATGAAAATATGACAACACTGTTCATTCAGTTAAATGGTAACTAAGAGCATGATTCCCTACATTGAACGTATGCATTTTGTTTGTATACAGTAAGACGTATGTCGATAAATTTGCGCTATAAGAATATTTCAAATTCAATCCTTAAATCGGGCTATGACTGCATTGGCCTAATGCAAGCCTGTGTATATTTAGGCATTTTTAGGACTGAATTCGACATATTCTTAAATATTTTAAATATTTTAAACTTTTTTATATTCAGTCAAAGAATAATTTAAAACTGAATTCAAAACATATTCTTATAGGGCAAGATGGTTGACGGAAATCTTTATATACATTAAAAACAGTCTGTTTATATATATATATATATATATATATATATATATATATATATATATATATATATATATATATATATATATATATATATATATATATATATATATAATGAGGCATTTGTCGGCCATTTTGCCAAGATGCATATATATATATATACATATATATGTGCATCTTGGCAAAATGGCCGACAAATGCCTCATTTTAAATTTCTTAATACTGAATTGTAAATATTCCAGCAGGGCTGCAGAAAGATGGCCGACGACCCAATGCTTGAGACCGGGATCTCATCAATAGCCAACCCGAACCTCAAGACCCCTCTGCTGGGTGAGGCAATGTCGAGGATCCGACGACCACCCTTCGAACGTACCTGGTCCGTTCCGGACCAGTACCACAGTCCGACGTTCAGCAGCAAGAGCAGCAGCAAGTCATCCGTCGACAGGGGATGCGGACCGAGGGACGCGGCCTCAGGAATCGGTCATCAGTTCCAGGCGCTGTTCAGCGGAACTTCGTTCATCCGGAACAGCATCGAGTCGGTTATAGGTCGTCGCCAGAGCTCGCTCGGAAAGAAGTCGTCGGAGATCGCCGGTCACGTGATCGCAGCCGCCGGAAGTAGCAACACGTCGATGGACAACGCCGGATTTCCCCGCGGGATCAGTAGCTCTTCCGTTTCCGGTGAGGCGTCCAAGGTCTCCACGAATGGATGCGTTCTGCCGAGCGGTGGAGAGGAGCGAGCCAATATCACCCAACCGAGTTCCCCGAACACGAGGCACACCGGGTTCCTACCCTACTTCAGCCGGAGTCAACAGTTCCCCAGTCTCAAACTCCAGCACGTCGCTAAGGCCTGCCGTTCCCACGCCGGTCGGAAGCCAATGGTCCTCTCGACGCCCATCCTGCAGGACCGAAATGGTCCCCAGGACCGAAATGGTCCCCAGGACCGACATGGTCCCCAGGACCGAAATGGTCCCCGGATTACGATAACGACTCATTCAAACCAGGAGTTCCTGATCGAGGACCACATAAGTCCCGATTCTAAGCAGACCGCTACCACACACGGTAGTCTTGGCAACGCTCGATCGCAGTTGCTAGGCGACGATGCGAGTCTCTATGGCACCCCGAAGAACGAGGTTTCGTCCCCGAAGGATAGGAGTGTCTCTAACTCGGCTGGATACTACCTGCGCGACCAGATCATCTCGTTTTTCCAGCCGTCCGATAACAAGCTGGCGATGAAACTGTTTGGAAATAAGAACGCTCTGATGAAAGAGAAGATGCGGCAGAAGGCGGTCGGCAACTGGGTCATTCACCCATGTAGCAACTTCCGGTGAGTCACTTGAAGCTTTTACCCTTTCTTTCGTTGTTCCGTTGCTTTTTGTTGTTCGTTGTCTACGTTTGCAATATTGTCTGCGTAGTCTCCTGCAGTATTGCCTACTGGAACGAAGTAGGAGGAGAGGAGGGAAAAGGAGGAGGTGGAGGAGAAGGAGGAGGAGGAGGAGAAGAAGAAGAAGATGAAGAGGAACGGGAGGGGAAGAAGAAGAAGAAGCAGCCCATTATGTCATCCTGAGAGGCATTCATGAGTTCGAAGTGTTAGCGACTTCGTTTTCTTAGCCTTGGCATTTGAGGATGGATGGCTCTTCCTCGCCATCTAATCTTCCCATCAACAGTGTACGCTCCGGGTACTCGTCATAGCTGAGTTGGCGAGGGGGCGCAAGTGGAGCAGAAATTTCGAAACAAATTTCTGCCCTGACGGGAATTTGAACCCCGACCTCTCAGTTGACAGTCCAGCACGCTAACCACTACACAATCGAGCACCATAATGGAATGGAACAAAATAGAATGAGGCAGAAAAGGATGTATGCATCAGAAAAGAAGATAATGGTGCACATTAGGAAGGAGCGCAATGTAATGGAATGGCTAGCGTAGCATCAAATATAAAGGCGCTATATGAATTGTTTAGATGATTACTATATGCTATTAAAAAGGCGCTTCGTGAGTAGGTACATTCGAATCGGGCATTACTTGAAGTAAGTGAGTAAGTAAGTAGCCTTTATTTGCAGCTGACAAGGATACATGCATTACATTGTATACAACGATTACATACATGTTTGAAGTATACTACGACATAAGCAGATAATATGCATGTTAAACTAATTATTACTAAATATAACTAAAAGTACATCGATTAACAAATCTACTTCCAAGCAGTTTAGATTTAACAGTTGGTAGCATGAAAGGAAGTCCTATCCTGTCATGAAAGGATGTCCTATCCTTTCATGCAACCAACTGTTAAATCTGAACTCTCTTTTGAAGTGAGTACTTGTCCTCACGAAGACGTCGCAGTTGCTGATGAAGGGAGTGGCCAAGGAACTGCGATTTCTGTAAGCGCTTCTAGTCTGCTCGAGCAATCAGCGCTTCTGCGGTGTTGCCGGTCCTTGTGGTGTTTACTCGTTTATATGCTAATATTTTATGGTTGGGAGTGTGCAGAGTGGTACTCAGGTAACCTTCGCCTGCAGCGAATGGAGTTGAAATCTCGGTTAACGGGTGATATTGCCCATTTTTATATCTGAGCCATAAAGTGGCGTTCGAAGGTCATGCAATTTTTCTCCAGCTGTTAAGGTCATTTGCGCTTGAGCTGTCGAAGCCCCATGGGAACGGGTAGCCTGTTACAGTTGCTGACCTTTGCGTTGATTAAATCTGATCGCGTCTGAACTAGTCTGGTGCATTCCAGTCTATTTTGCTCTAGTCGAGTCTCTTCCACTTTATTCTGTTCCACTTTTGTCTGTTCTTATCCGCTATATTTTGTTCCATTCTATTTCGGTGAATTGTACTTTGTTCCATTTTGTTCCATTTGATTCTGCTCTGGTCCATTCTGTCATAATTATGTTCCATTCTATAGACTATAAAAATATTATCATGTTCCTTTCCAAAATATTGGAATATTTTCTTCCTCGGTCTTTTCTGCTCTAATCCATTATTTTCTGTTGCATTCTATTCTGTTCCATTACATTTAATTTTATTTCAATTCTATTCAATTATATTTTATGATGTTCTATATTGTTTTATTCTGTAATGTTCTAGTTCATTCTGTTCTATTTAATTTTATTCTGTCCTATTCTCTTTTATTTCATTTTATTCTGGTCTTATATGCTCTTTTCCAACGTGTTCTGTTTTATTTTCTTTTCTCCGTCTGTACCTGTCTGTGTTAGGCTGTCTATCAGTCCTTCTTCCTGTCTCTCCGTCTGTCTGTCTATCTGTCTGTCTGACTGTCTGTCTGTCTTTCTATCTGTCCGTCTGTCTGTTTGTCTGTCTGTCCAGGGTCTGTGCGTGAGACTGTCAGTCTGTTGTGGCTTGCGCACAGTGATGTCTTTGGATATTGTGAGACGTTGGACCAATTTTATGGACAGCGTGGGTTGATCAGGGTGGGGTAGGGTGATGGGAAGGGGTTGGCCATAGATGAAGAGAAACTTATCTAAATACAATCGAATGCAACGGAATAAAGTCGTCCTTTTCTGCTGGTGGCATTTCTTAATCAAAAACGACAATGGATCAGCGGAACAAAGGAGAATCAACGATTCATGTCTTTCACGGCGAAATAGTAAATCTCTTCTTCTTCTTCTCTTTCCACCTCCCCTCATCCTCTTTTCTTCTTTCTACTCCTCCTTTTTCTTCTTCCTTTCCTTCCTTCCTCTCCCTACTTCTTCTTTCTCTTCCTCCTCCTCCTTCTTCTCGTTTTTCTTCTTATTCCTCCTCCTCCTTATGCTTCTTCTTCCTCCTCCTCCTCCTCTTTCATTTTCCTCTTCCATTTACTTCCTCCTACTCCTTCATCTCCCTCTTTTTCTTCTTCTTCTTCTTCTTCCTCCTCCTCTTCTTCCTCCTCCTATTTGCCTCCTTCTTTCTCTTCTTTCGTTCTCCTCTCTCTCTTTCTTCTACTCCTTCTTTCTCTTCCTTTTTCTTCTTCCACTTCTCTTTCTTCATCATGATCATTCTTCTTCTTCTTCTTCTTCTTCTTCTTCTTCTTCTTCTTCTTCTTCTTCTTCTTCTTCTTCTCCTCCTCCTCCTCCTCGTCCTCGTCCTCGTCCTCCTCATCCACCTCCTTCCTCTTCCTGCTCTTTGTCTTCCTCTTCTTCCTCTTCTTCATCTTCTTCATCTTCTTCACCATCATCTTCTTCTTCTTCAACTTCTTCTTCTTCTTCTTCTTCTTCTTCTTCTTCATCTTCTTCTTCTTCTTCTTCATCATCTTCTTCTTCTTCTTCTTCTTCTTCTTCTTCTTCATCTTCTTCTTCATATTCTTCTTCTTCATCTTCTTCTTCTTCATCTTCTTCTTCGTCTTATTCTTCTTCTTCTTCTTCTTCTTCTTCTTCTTCTTCTTCTTCTTCTTCTTCATCTTCTTCATCATCATCTTCTTCTTCTTCTTCTTCTTCTTCTTCTTCTTCTTCTTCATCTTCTTCATCATCATCATCTTCTTCTTCTTCTTCTTCTTCTTTTTCTTCTTCTTCTTCTTCTTCTTCTTTTTCTTCTTTTTCTTCTTTTTCTTCTTCTTCTTCTTCTTCTTCTTTTTCTTTTTTTTCTTCTTTTTCTTCTTCTTCTTCTTCTTCTTCTTCTTCTTCTTCTTCTTCTTCTTCTTCTTCTTCTTCTTCTTCTTCTTCTTCTTCTTCTTCTTCTTCTTCTTCTTCTTCTTCTTCTTCTTCTTCTTCTTCTTCTTCATCTTCTTCATCATCATCATCTTCTTCTTCTTCTTCTTCTTCTTTTTCTTCTTCTTCTTCTTCTTCTTCTTCTTCTTCTTTTTCTTCTTTTTCTTCTTTTTCTTCTTCTTCTTCTTCTTCTTCTTCTTCTTCTTCTTCTTCTTCTTCTTCTTCTTCTTCTTCCTCTCTGTCTTCCTCTTCTTCATCTTCGCTTATCTTTGATTCTCGTCCAATTCTCACTGACACATTTTTCACCAGTTAATGCGCTTCATGTCATCTGGGCTTTTTCCTAATGTGTTTTTGTCTGTGTGTGTACTTCTTTCTATCTGCACCTGTACCTTCCTGTATGTTTGCCTGTTTGTCTTTGTGTGTCCGTAAGCTTCTGTACGTCTGGGTGTCTAATCTTAATTGCTTCATTATGATGATATGTATGGCGTTCTTTACGTGATACTCAATCATGATTTCTTGGTTAGTTCCGTTCACATATGTTACATATACACATATGTATATATATGCAAATATGTATATATGTATACATATATGGATATACATATATATAGCAGACTGTTGTAAATGTATGGAACAAAATTTCCGTCGGCCATCTTGTGCCTATAGGGAATATATTTTTTTTGAATTCAGTCTTAGGCCTAAATTATTCTTAGACAGAATATGAATTAGTTAACAATATTTTAAAAGTTTTGCATGTAATATGCAATTATGCAGACAGATATATGCATATATATAATATATATATACATATATGCCTACATATATATGCATATATATATATGTGCATACATGCATATTTATGCATACCACTGTACCACTGTAAATATATAGTCACTGATATTTGTTGTGAACTTATAACGACTTCAGTTTTCTTGGCCTCGGCGTATCAGGTCAGGTGACCAGCCCCTCCCTCACCGTCCAATCTTCTCTCCGTCACCGTGTAATGGACTTCCTTGGGTGGAAGTCAGTGAAAAGAGATCCGAAGTTTCTGTCTGCTCCATGGCAGAGATTTCTCAGTGCAAGAACAGTTACTATAGACATGAAATGTTTAGCCATTTATTTTGTTTCCGATTAAATCTGTTATTTTCGTAGCTTTTAAGAGAAACTCAGGAAGATTTAGCCAAAGACACGTGAGGTAACTTTAGGTAAGTTAAGTTAAGGTAAGGCAAGTAAGATAGGGCAAGGTAAGTTAAGGTGAGATAAGCAAGGTAAAATAATAGTAATCGTAATCTCGAAATTTCTACAGCGCCCAAAAAGCGAAATCGCGGGAACCAGCTTATGCACAGGCGCTCAGTCAAATCATAATCGATAGGCGGGGTGGGGGGTGAAATCGGTTCCAGGTTAAGATCCAAAGGGCCAGGCAGGCAGACAGTCAGACGGTTATGGTCGGTGGAGTTTAGAGTTGAAACGATGAGAGAGTTAAGGGGAAGAGGAGGAGGAGGAGTCTGGATCAGATTTGTGAAAGAGCAGTGTTTTCAGTTTTGAGAGAAAGACCTGTGGAGAGAGTAAAGTAAGATAAAGCAAGTAAAGTACAGTATAAGGCAAGGCAGGGTGAGACTTGTTGGGGGGTCAGCCCCCTAGTCTTTCTCAGGACCCCACAGTTAAGTCTTCATTGCACACCCCAACTCCACATGAATCAAAGTCTAACCCCAGTCTTTTTTCTACAATTCAAGGTAATGTAACGTGAGGTAATGTAGGGTATTGTAGGGTAAGGGAGGTAAAGTCAGGTAATGCGTAAGGCATGGTAAAGTGAATGTTGCGCAGTTCAGATGATATATTCAGTTTCATTCAGCTGTGAGTGCAATGATTCCCAGCAGGAATGGTAACTGCAAAATGTAAGTGTTCAATGCTTTGTATATCTCGACCATAGCAGTGCGTTGACCCTGCTCGTTTTTCAATGAATTAGCTGCAGACGTCTGGTCACTTCGTCTCACCTGCAGGCAATTTATTTTCCGTCGAAGTCAGTCACTTTGTAGCTTTTAAGAGGAAATTAGAAAGAATTGGCGCTTGACACATAGCTTTTGACTCGTGGTTGAACTGCAGAACAAAGCGTAGAATCCTGGATGTGGGCCAGTCCAGCTAAGCGCCCTCCCCGTACCCACTTGATTTATTGACGTGTCAGGTCGTTCAGTTGCCCCGAACCTGTTTCTGCGAGGGTTGCCCGCAAAAAATGTCGAATACAACCATTATTTATAAGAGGTCGTTGAATACAACCACCCATAGTAACACTCAGCCTGGTCTATGAAATAGTTAACTCGTAAACTCCAAATTTCTTAAGCGGAGGGCACCAGCGTATTCACGAGCGCTCCTCGAGTCAGAGGGATTGTATAGAGATATCAAATCTTTGTATGTCTACCTGATTGTCTGTCTGTATATGTCTGCATGTGTGTCTGTCTGTGCATGTCTGCCTGTTTCTATATGTCTGCCTTTGTGTCTGTCTACGTATGTCTGCCTGTGTCTGTGTATGTCTGCCTTTTTGTCTGTCTATGTATGTCTGCCTGTGTCTGTGTATGTCTGCCTTTGTGTCTGTCTATGTATGTCTCCCTATGTCTGTGTATGTCTACCTGTGCGTGTGGCTGGAACTCAGAAATATAAATCACGTGGGGAAATAAAAATCCATATAAATCCAAGTCCGGTTGTCACAGAGACCATAGCGAGAGAGAGAGAGAGGGCAAAGGAGCTGCTAATGCGGGTTTCGTCGAAGACGAGACAGCTTGGAAGGCGGAGGATTTGATGGATTAGGGTAAAGGGTATGGAATATGGAGGAGGATATAGGGTAGGATTATATAGGAGGATATAGGGTATGAATATAGAGGAGGATATAGGGTAGGAATATGAAGGAGGATATATGGTAGGAATATGAAGGAGAATATAGGGTAGGAATATTGAGGAGGATATAGGGTAGGATTATATAGGAGGATATAGGGTAGGAATATAGAGGAGGATATAGGGTATGAATATGGAGGAGGATATAGGGTAGGAATATGAAGGAGGATATAGGGTAGGGATATGAAGGAGGATATAGGGTAGGAATATAGAGGAGGATATAGGGTAGGATTATATAGGAGGATATAGGGTATGAATATGGAGGAGGATATAGGGTAAGATTATGAAGGAGGATATAGGGTAGGAATATGAAGGAGGATATCGAGCAGGAATATTGAGGAGGATATAGGGTAGGATTATATATATGAGGATATAGGGTAGGAATATAGAGGAGGATATAGGGTAGGAATATAGAGGAGGATATAGGGTAGGAATATGAAGGAGGATATAGGGTAGGAATATGGAGGAGGATATAGGGTAGGAATATGAAGGAGGATATAAGGTAGGAATATAGAGGGGGAACATATATAGGAAAGCAAAAACGACTAAGTCGCCGAAATTGAAAATTTGAGAGACAGATGGGAGTGGGGAAATTGTCAGGGAAAACCTCGGGGAAACGGGGCAACTACGATGAATGACGTGAAACGGACTTCAAATTGCTTATCCTCCATAGGCTGCCTTTTTGTCTTATGGATATTGACCTGATTACGGTTTCGTTTTGGTGTGCCATCGGTTGATGCCTTGTGCATCAGACGCCGGCACATTAGAAGCTAATAATTACAATTACAATTACAAACGTCTCGTTAACTATATTGAACATCCGCGTTTCTATCCGTACAATGCGTTACAGCTTTTGCGCGACTTCGCTTTACGTGAGTTTCTATTGTTGCATTACTTTACAGATTTTGCAGTCGTTCATAAGACATTACGCAAGTGTCTACTGTTACATTTTAGTACAGGTTTTATAGGCTAGAGCCGGTATATAAATTTTCTTTGGTACAATAACTTGCAGCTTTCCAATGACTTTATTTAGCGTGTCTTGTGAATCAAGCACAGAACAGAGAGGATCTTGGGATGGACTAAACTAGCTGAGCCCCTTTCCCACTTGATTTATATGTCAATGAGTTCCAGACAGACACACAGGCAGACATACACAGACACAGACAGATACACAGGCAGACATACACAGACAGAGAAACAGGCAGACATAGTTACGCATAAACATCAAAAGTCCAGATTTTAATAATGCCCTGTACATTATAATAATAGCGCCGTATAAGTCATCGAATTAGGTAATATCAGAATAGCTTTTGCAGTCGCTACAAAGGCGCTAAATAAGCTTCTTTTCTAACACCAACTTGCAGTTTTTTCAGTCGTCGTAAATGCGCTTCATAAGTTTCTTTTTTTCAATTACGGCGCAGCTTTGCAGTCGCCGTGAAGGCGAGCCACGTGATTTCCCTCCGTTACTTTACGATGCAGGTCGTGTCCGCCGCGTTGCCTGGCAATCGTCTCAGCAGCCGCTGCGACTTGGCTTTGATGGACAAATGGAAATTAATGATCACTTGTAATCCGGTTTCTCCGGCGACCAAGTCCTTCCGGTCGCTTCATTCCGTATGCACGGACCTCTCGTCCGCCCTTCCCTTCCACCACGGGCCGATCCAGAGGGGGCCACGCTGGCCACGTGTTCTGCCTCCCTCCCTCTCTCTCTGACTTTGGTGGACAGAGGTGAACGAGGAGCAAGTGTATTCGTAATCGTAATCTACACATTTCTGAAGCATTACTCGAAAGCTAAGAGCAGGGCTCCAGTTGATTCACGAGTGCTACGTCATGTCAGAGGGATGTCAAGTGAAGATCCGGGTCCGGTTGACAGAGAGACCAGAGAGAGAGAGAGAGAGAGAGAGAGAGAGAGAGAGAGAGAGAGAGAGAGAGAGAGAGAGAGAGAGAGAGAGACACACACACACAGACAGACAGACAGACAGACAGACAGACAGAGACACAGAAAGAGAGAGAGAGGGAGAGACCAGAGATAGAGAGAGAAACAGACAGACTGAGAGACAGACAGACATACAGACGGCCAGACATACAGACAGACATACAGACAGAGAGAGACACAGAGACACAGAAAGAGAGAGAGAGGGAGAGTCAGAGAGAGAGAGAGAGTGAGACAGACAGACAGATGGACAGACAGACAGACAGACAGACAGGCAGGCAGGCAGGCAGGCAGACAGACAGACAGAGACAGACAGACTGCTAAGGCGGGTTTCGTTGAAGACGAGAAAGCTTGGAAGGCAGAGGATTCGATGGATTAAGATGGAGTTGGGATTTCCGTTTGTGGGGTGATAAGTTGAGGAGCCCGAGGAAGATAAGAGTGGGTGAGGCGGTATTGGTGACGGAACTGAGAATTTGAGGAATTCTGAGGAAGATCGTTGGAAGAGCGATTCTCTGAGTTTAATAGCGTGGCACCCATTGAAACCGGCAGCGGTGGAGAAGGATCCCACCCGATCAATGCATTGTAAATATGATCACGGTCGAGGCCTTATACGGTCCCTATAGGAAAACGCGTAAATTTACATTTAACCCAGATATTCCCCACGTCCTACATGTAGGACAGTTCGTTTTTTGTTTATGCAATAATACATAATAACATCTCTGTGTTGTATATACTCTTTTTTTACAAGGAAGATGTACTTCCTGTACGTTGTAATGTTTGTAGTTGACTTTGCTTGCGTTGTCATATGAGAGAAATAAACTTTCAATTCGAAGAAAAGCGGAATCTGAGAAATCGTCGATATGGCTAGAAAGAGGTGGGTGTACACTATTACATGCGAAAATTATAAATATTATAACTATTTCTAAATTACATACAGCTATGAAGGTATGCATGAAAATTATTAGTCCTTTGTTAGTCAATATTACCAGGCTTTGTCAGGGATCGTTAGTACACCGTCATACATGTAGGACACTGGGACTATGTACAACATATTAGTTGGAAATTGTTTGTCACTTCATCCAGTTTTTTTAGGGTCAGGGTTAGTTCCAGGGTTGGTATTAGGGTCATTTTGAACAGGTAGGTCTGCCTAGTATGCCAATAGACAAATTTTTATGTTCTTACTGTTGTTATATTTGTGGTATATAGTATTGGCTTACACACTAGTAACACAATGTATTAGAAATTTTTTTCTTGTATCTTTACAGAATGTACAAACTTCATGAAGTGATGGCCATGCTGGAGGATGATCCAGATTCTGTGCCAGCTGCTGGAGTAGACATTGTTATACAGCCACCCGATAACGCATGTGCAGAAGTAACTGATGACGATTCAGGAGATGAGGAGACGGTAACCATAAACAACCTGCCTCCAAGTCAGTTGCGTGCCGATGCTGAGATGACGACAGCAGTACTGACAGCGATGATGATGCGCGTCACCTAGCTGCATCCAGTCTGCCTCCAGCAAAGAAGAAGATGAAGGTCTATACATGGAGAAAAGGTGATTTAGCGCTTTCTCCGATTACATCAAGGACTTGGAACCCTAAAGATGTCATTGAACTTAGGGAATCACCAGTTGACCTCTTTCTCACCTTCTTTGATGCTGAGGTCTTCGGCATGATCGTGACTCAAAGCAACAACTATGCAGCTCGCAAGAACAAGAATCTCGACATGACTGTTGAAGAGCTGAAATGCTTCATTGGAATTCTCCTTCTCAGTGGCTATGTTGAAGTACCGAGGCGCCGTATGTACTGGCAGCAGTCCGAAGACGCGCACAACTCGTTGGTCGCTGCTGCAATGACTAGGAATCACTTCGACGAAATTATGTCATGCCTTCACCTTACTGATAATGACCGTCTGGAAAAGACCGACAAGTTCGCCAAGGTGCGTCCGTTGTTTGATGAACTGAACAAGGCGTTCCTATAGCAAATGGCCCACATGAAGAAAATCACAGTGTCGATGAAGCAATGGTGTCTTACTTTGGGCGGCATGGCTGCAAGCAGTTTATAAGAGGTAAACCGATTCGGTATGGATTCAAGTTATGGGTTGGTGCAACGCGACTCAGTTATGTCAACTGGATGGAGCCATATCAAGGGGCTGGTACAAGGATTGATCCAAAGTACAAAGATTTGGGTCTTGGAGCAGGCGTCATACTTCAATATGCTGACGTGATCTCTTCCATTGGCGATGATCCATACCATATCTTCTTCGACAATTTCTTCACATCGATACCATTGCTGGCAGAACTTTCACAACGGAAGCTGAAGGCAACAGGAACGATTCGGGAAACAGAACTTCAAAGTGTCCTCTTCAGGACACAAAAGCTATGAAGAAGACTGAACGCGGCTCATACGACTTTCGACTAGCGAAAGATGAGAACATTGTTGTTTGCAAATGGAATGACAATAGCGTTGTGTTCATTGCCTCGAATGCATTATCTGTACGACCGACTCACAATGTTACCAGATACTCACAGAAGAAGAAAAAGAATATCAGCGTCACACAACCTCACCTTGTCCGCGTCTACAACGAAAACATGGGAGGCGTCGACCGCTGTGACCAAAATATCAGCCTGTACCGTATTTCAGTAAGAGGAAAGAAGTGGTACTTCCCTCTGATATGTCACTGTATCGATTTGGCTGAGCAAAATGCCTGGCAACTCCACAAAGCTCGCAAAGGATCACTGGATCATCTCCAGTTCCGCCGTCGCGTAGTAACCGCTCTACTGGAGACCAATGTCAAATCATCAAAGGGTGCAGGTAGACCGTCACAGACTGAACATGTCGACTCCAGATATGATCGATTAGACCATCTCGTGGAGCCGCAGGAGAAACAAACAAGATGTCGACACTGTCATCAAAAGTGCACCACTCGGTGCAGCAAGTACAACATTGGTTTGCACGTGAAGTGCTTCATTGACCATCACAAGAAATAAACCAAGTCTAGATTAATTCTAGGCAGAACTCAAAATAGTCCTAATAATGTCATTTTCTCATTTGTGAGGAAAATAGATCTACATTATTGCTGTAAACAAAAATCTATGATCATATTCATATTTGGAAACTGCATGTGTTGTATGTTCCCAGCGTCCTACATGTAGGACGGCTGATTTCTAAGTAACTACGTACAGCAAACATGAAAATACATTTTCCCCCTCTATTTTGTATTTATTTCTATCAGATTATTCACAGTAATGCCTAAAACTATGAAAAAAAGGCCCGTGGGAACATCTGGGTTAATTAACATTTACGTCCAGAGGCTCTGGAAGTGTTTAAAAGTTGGGTGAGTGTAGCGATTATATTATATATAACTGTACTTTAGCGTTCGTGCCAGGAATTGAAGATAAACATTCACATCACATCTAATGTACATATCCATTCAATGAACAACAATCGTTTCTTTAGATTTGATGCAATATATGTATATTAAAATAAGACAATTATTTCCATTTTACAAGCAAATAAACCTTATCTACTTAAAAGCGGCGTGTTTAACTTAAGGATTAGTTTTATTATGTTCCTTATCTGAGCCGTCGTAGAGTAAATTGTCAGACCATCTCCATAGATCGCTGTGAGATCGTATCTTGCATTGTCCCAACCATGTCCATTTCTAGGCTGTAGAAAGGTAGATCTTCTTTGTAGTATCGAATTGTTTGAATCGCATAAATCCCTTCAACTATCGTAGGCGATGACGATTCAGAATACTGTACGAAAGTCAGTTTATTCTACTTGACCTTTGGCAGTCAAACAGTAATCGTAACAGTTCGATCGTTTCTCAGAACTCAACTTCAATCGAAGAACTTACAGAAAAACGAGCGCTGTAAGTGTTACTTCTGTGGCTTACAGGTGAGCACACAGATTCGATGAATTATTCGTTATTTGGCTAACGAATCAACGTTCAAATCAAAACATCAACCGTGAACGAATCACGACAGTCGCCATAACTGTTTCATGTCCATTCGAACACTGCCCCACGACATTTCATTGGTTCGCTTCTCCGGTCGCTATGGTAACGCATACGTAGTATCTCCTTTCACGTCATCATATCAACATCGGCTCAACGGCTGTTTACTTAAACTGAGTTTTATTTATATAGCACCGCTTTTCTTTAGATAAACGCCGCTTACATTAGCTATCTTATACTAAACCTTAATTTAATTATTGAATTAAATAACAAGTTATTTGATAAGAAATAGTATTCGCTACAGTGAGCCAGCCCAGGAAAACCTATATAAGGTTTGCCTTGGTTATATAATAAGGCCCAGGCCTGTATCTGATATGATTTTAGTAATTTTTGTCATTTTTTACAAACACTGGAAAAGTTAATCATACTCAGGGATGGACAGTAATTTAATTGATGTATTACATCAATCAATCAATAGGCCCTATTCGTTTATCAATCAATCAATCAATCAATCAATCAATCAATCAATCAATCAATCAATCAATCAATCAATCAATCAATCAATCAATCAATCAATCAATCAATCAATCAATCAATCAATCAATCAATCAATCAATCAATCAATCAATCAATCAATCAATCAATCAATCAATCAATCAATCAATCAATCAATATTCGTTTATTGCAAAAATTCCGGTCGACACAAACGCGACAGGACTACACTGTCTTTAAAAAAAGAGATACATTAATTGGAAATGAAAATAAATCAGATAACAGTCAACTAACCATAACCCTAATCCTGACAGATGAGGTTTTAAAAAAACTACAAAAAAAGAAAACAGCATATTGCTAAAATAGTTAATTGATAATAAGTGTTTTTATACAGCATATAAAGTTTTTGTCATTTTTATCAGGTAATGTGAAATTATGAGCCCGTTGCCGGAGATTATGAGAGATAATTTCATAATAATCATAATTTCATAATTATATAATTACAATTACAATTGTAATTATATAATTATGAAATTATGATTATATAATTACAATTGTAATTGGTAATTTGTTCTTCTCTGACAAGGTAATATTTATCATTTGTAATTTGTAAGTAAATTACATTTACTATGTAATTTGTAGTTTCAAATCAAGTAGTGTAAAATAAAATTATTTGTTTTATATTATCCATGTTAAATCATGTGTGCAAAAAACTCTTATTTATTTGAGCAAGTCACACATTCAGTAATAATACCAGTAATGATGCCAACCTTGGATTTAAGAACACGTCTTTTTGAAAGCTAATTTTTCTGCGATTAGGAAATGTCAAACCCTCTAGAATGACCCTAACCCAAACCCTAACTCAAACCATAACCCAACCAAAAACCTAACCCTAACTCAAACCCTAACTCAAACTCTAACCCTAAATCAAAGCCTAACGTAACCCTAACCCAAACCCTAACCTAACTCAAACAATAACCCTAACTCAAACCCTAGCGTAACCCTAACTCAAACCCTAACCCTAACTCAAACCCTAATACCCTAACTCAAACTCTAACCCTAAATCAAAGCCTAACGTAACCCTAACCCAAACCCTAACCTAACTCAAACCCTAACCCTAACTCAAACCCTAACGTAAAACTAAATAAAACCCTAACCCTAACTCAAACCCTAACCTAACCCTAACAGAAACCCTAACTCAAACTCTAACTCAAACCCTAACCTAACCGTAACAGAAACCCTAACTCAAACCCTAACCTAACCCTAACAGAAACCCTAAGCCTAACTCAAACCATAATCCTAAATCAAACCCTAACAGAAACCATAGCTCAAGCCCTAACGTAACCCTAACAGAAACCATAAGCCTAACTCAAACCATAATCCTAAATCAAACCCTAACAGAAACCATAACTCAAACCCTAACGTAACCCTAACAGAAACCCTAACTCAAATCCTAACCCAAATTCAAACCCTAACAGAAACCCTAACCCTAACTCAAACCCTAACGTAACCCTAACAGAAACCCTATCCCTAACTCAAACCCTAACCTAACATTAACTCAAACCCTAACCCTAACCGTAACCCTAACAGAAACCCTAACCCTAACTCAACCCTGACGTAACCCTAACAGAAACCCTAACCCTAACTCAAACCCTAGCCCTAACTCAAACCCTAACAGAAACCCTAACCCTAACTCAAACCCTAACGTAACCCTAACAGAAACCCTATTCCTAACTCAAGCCCTAACCTAACCCTAACAGAAACCCTAACCCTAACTCAAACCCTAACCTAACCCTAACAGAAACCCTAACTCTAACTCAAACCCTAACCTAACCCTAACAGAAACCCTAACCCTAACTCAAACCCTAAAAGAAACCATAACCCTAACTAAAACCCTAACCCTAACTCAAACCCTAACGTGACCCTAACAGAAACCCTAACCCTAACTAAAACCCTAACCATAACTCAAACCCTTACCTAACCCTAACAGAAACCCTAACCCTAACTCAAACCCTAACGTAACGCTACCAGAAACCCTAACCCTAACTCAAACCCTAACCTAACCCTAACAGAAACCCTAACCCTAACTCAAACCCTAACCTAAACCTAACAGAAACTCTAACCCTAACTCAGACCCTAAAAGAAACCATAACCCTAACTAAAACCCTAACCCTAACTCAAACCCTAACCTAACCCTAACACAAACCCTAACCCTAACTCAAACCCTAACCTAACCCTAACAGAAACCCTAACCCTAACTCAAACCCTAAAAGAAACCATAACCCTAACTAAAACCCTAACCCTAACTCAAACCCTAACGTAACCCTAACAGAAACCCTAACCCTAGCTCAAGCCCTAACCTAACCCTAACAGAAACCCTAACCCTAACTAAAACCCTAACCATAACTCAAACCCTAACCTAACCCTAACAGAAACCCTAACCCTAACTCAAACCCTAACGTAACCCTAACAGAAACCCTAACACTAACTCAAACCCTAACCTAACCCTAACAGAAACCCTAACCCTAACTCAAACCTAACCTAAACCTAACAGAAACCCTAACTCAAACCCTAAAAGAAACCATAACCCTAACTAAAACCCTAACCCTAACTCAAACCCTAACCTAACCCTAACAGAAACCCTAACCCTAACTCAAACCCTAATACCCTAACTCAAACCCTAACGTAAAACTAAATAAAACCCTAACCCTAACTCAAACCCTAACCTAACCCTAACAGAAACCCTAACTCAAACTCTAACTCAAACCCTAACCTAACCCTAACAGAAACCCTAACTCAAACCCTAACCTAACCCTAACAGAAACCCTAAGCCTAACTCAAACCATAATCCTAAATCAAACCCTAACAGAAACCATAGCTCAAGCCCTAACGTAACCCTAACAGAAACCCTAAGCCTAACTCAAACCATAATCCTAAATCAAACCCTAACAGAAACCATAACTCAAACCCTAACGTAACCCTAACAGAAACCCTAACTCAAATCCTAACCCAAACTCAAACCCTAACAGAAACCCTAACCCTAACTCAAACCCTAACGTAACCCTAACAGAAACCCTATCCCTAACTCAAACCCTAACCTAACATTAACTCAAACCCTAACCCTAACCGTAACCCTAACAGAAACCCTAACCCTAACTCAACCCTGACGTAACCCTAACAGAAACCCTAACCCTAACTCAAACCCTAGCCCTAACTCAAACCCTAACAGAAACCCTAACCCTAACTCAAACCCTAACGTAACCCTAACAGAAACCCTATCCCTAACTCAAGCCCTAACCTAACCCTAACAGAAACCCTAACCCTAACTCAAACCCTAACCTAACCCTAACAGAAACCCTAACTCTAACTCAAACCCTAACCTAACCCTAACAGAAACCCTAACCCTAACTCAAACCCTAAAAGAAACCATAACCCTAACTAAAACCCAAACGTAACCCTAACAGAAACCCTAACCCTAACTCAAGCCCTAACGTAACCCTAACAGAAACCCTAACCCTAACTCAAACCCTAACCTAACCCTAACAGAAACCCTAACCCTAACTCAAGCCTAAACTAAACCTAACAGAAACCCTAACCCTAACTCAAACCCTAAAAGAAACCATAACCCTAACTAAAACCCTAACCCTAACTCAAACCCTAACCTAACCCTAATAGAAACCCTAACCCTAACTCAAACCCTAAAAGAAACCATAACCCTAACTAAAACCCTAACCCTAACTCAAACCCTAACGTAACCCTAACAGAAACCCTAACCCTAACTAAAACCCTAACCATAACTCAAACCCTTACCTAACCCTAACAGAAACCCTAACCCTAACTCAAACCCTAACGTAACCCTAACAGAAACCCTAACCCTAACTCAAACCCTAACCTAACCCTAACAGAAACCCTAACCCTAACTCAAACCCTAACCTAAACCTAACAGAAACTCTTACCCTAACTCAGACCCTAAAAGAAACCATAACCCTAACTAAAACCCTAACCCTAACTCAAACCCTAACCTAACCCTAACAGAAACCCTAACTCTAACTCAAACCCTAACCTAACCCTAACAGAAACCCTAACCATAACTCAAACCCTAAAAGAAACCATAACCCTAACTAAAACCCAAACGTAACCCTAACAGAAACCCTAACCCTAACTCAAGCCCTAACCTAACCCTAACAGAAACCCTAACTCAAACCCTAACCTAACCCTAACAAAAACCCTAAGCCTAACTCAAACCATAATCCTAAATCAAACCCTAACAGAAACCATAGCTCAAGCCCTAACGTAACCCTAACAGAAACCCTAAGCCTAACTCACACCATAATCCTAAATCAAACCCTAACAGAAACCATAACTCAAACCCTAACGTAACCCTAACAGAAACCCTAACTCAAATCCTAACCCAAACTCAAACCCTAACAGAAACCCTAACTCTAACTCAAACCCTAACGTAACCCTAACAGAAACCCTATCCCTAACTCAAACCCTAACCTAACATTAACTCAAACCCTAACCCTAACCGTAACCCTAACAGAAACCCTAACCCTAACTCAACCCTGACGTAACCCTAACAGAAACCCTAACCCTAACTCAAACCCTAGCCCTAACTCAAACCCTAACAGAAACCCTAACCCTAACTCAAACCCTAACGTAACCCTAACAGAAACCCTATCCCTAACTCAAGCCCTAACCTAACCCTAACAGAAACCCTAACCCTAACTCAAACCCTAACCTAACCCTAACAGAAACCCTAACTCTAACTCAAACCCTAACCTAACCCTAACAGAAACCCTAACCCTAACTCAAACCCTAAAAGAAACCATAACCCTAACTAAAACCCAAACGTAACCCTAACAGAAACCCTAACCCTAACTCAAGCCCTAACGTAACCCTAACAGAAACCCTAACCCTAACTCAAACCCTAACCTAACCCTAACAGAAACCCCAACCCTAACTCAAGCCTAACCTAAACCTAACAGAAACCCTAACCCTAACTCAAACCCTAAAAGAAACCATAACCCTAACTAAAACCCTAACCCTAACTCAAACCCTAACCTAACCCTAATAGAAACCCTAACCCTAACTCAAACCCTAAAAGAAACCATAACCCTAACTAAAACCCTAACCCTAACTCAAACCCTAACGTAACCCTAACAGAAACCCTAACCCTAACTAAAACCCTAACCATAACTCAAACCCTTACCTAACCCTAACAGAAACCCTAACCCTAACTCAAACCCTAACGTAACCCTAACAGAAACCCTAACCCTAACTCAAACCCTAACCTAACCCTAACAGAAACCCTAACCCTAACTCAAACCCTAACCTAAACCTAACAGAACCTCTTACCCTAACTCAGACCCTAAAAGAAACCATAACCCTAACTAAAACCCTAACCCTAACTCAAACCCTAACCTAACCCTAACAGAAACCCTAACCCTAACTCAAACCCTAACCTAACCCTAAGAGAAACCCTAACCCTAACTCAAACCCTAAAAGAAACCATAACCCTAACTAAAACCCTAACCCTAACTCAAACCCTAACGTAACCCTAACAGAAACCCTAACCCTAGCTCAAGCCCTAACCTAACCCTAACAGAAACCCTAACCCTAACTCAAACCCTAACCTAACCCTAACAGAAACCCTAACCCTAACTCAAACTTAACCTAACCCTAACAGAAACCCTAACCCTAAGTCTAACCCTAACCTAACCCTAACAGAAACCCTAACCCTAACTCAAACCGTAAAAGAAACCATAACCCTAACTAAAACCCTAACCCTAACTCAAACCCTAAACTAACCCTAACAGAAACCCTAACCCTAACTAAAACCCTAACCACAACTCAAACCCTTACCTAACCCTAACAGAAATCCTAACCCTAACTCAAACCCTCAAAGAAACCCTAACCCTAACTAAAACCCTAACCCTAACTCAAACCCTAACCTAACCCTAACAGAAACCCTAACCCTAACTCAAACCCTAACTCAAACCCTAAAAGAAACCATAACCCTAACTAAAACCCTAACCCTAACTCAAACCCTAACCTAACCCTAACTCAAACCCTAACCTAACCCTAACAGAAACCCTAACCCTAACTCAAACCCTAATCTAACCCTAACAGAAACCCTAACCCTAGCTCAAGCCCTAACCTAACCATAACAGAAACCCTAACCCTAACTCAAACCCTAACCTAACCCTAACAGAAACCCTAACCCTAACTCAAACCCTAACCTAACCCTAAGCCTAAGGCTAACTCAAACCATAATCCTAAATCAAACCCTAACAGAAACCATAGCTCAAGCCCTAACTCAAACCCTAACCTAACATTAACTCAAACCCTAACCCTAACCGTAACCCTAACAGAAACCCTAACCCTAACTCAACCCTGACGTAACCCTAACAGAAACCCTAACCCTAACTCAAACCCTAGCCCTAACTCAAACCCTAACAGAAACCCTAACCCTAACTCAAACCCTAACGTAACCCTAACAGAAACCCTATTCCTAACTCAAGCCCTAACCTAACCCTAACAGAAACCCTAACCCTAACTCAAATCCTAACCTAACCCTAACAGAAACCCTAACTCTAACTCAAACCCTAACCTAACCCTAACAGAAACCCTAACCATAACTCAAACCCTAAAAGAAACCATAACCCTAACTAAAACCCAAACGTAACCCTAACAGAAACCCTAACCCTAACTCAAGCCCTAACGTAACCCTAACAGAAACCCTAACCCTAACTCAAACCCTAACCTAACCCTAACTCAAACCCTAACCCTAACTCAAACCCTAACCTAACCCTAATAGAAACCCTAACCCTAACTCAAACCCTAAAAGAAACCATAACCCTAACTAAAACCCTAACCCTAACTCAAACCCTAACGTAACCCTAACAGAAACCCTAACCCTAACTAAAACCCTAACCATAACTCAAAACCTTACCTAACCCTAACAGAAACCCTAACCCTAACTCAAACCCTAACGTAACCCTAACAGAAACCCTAGCCCTAACTCAAACCCTAACCTAACCCTAACAGAAACCCTAACCCTAACTCAAACCCTAACCTAAACCTAACAGAAACTCTAACCCTAACTCAGACCCTAAAAGAAACCATAACCCTAACTAAAATCCTAACCCTAACTCAAACCCTAACCTAACCCTAACAGAAACCCTAACCCTAACTAAAACCCTAACCATAACTCAAAACCTTACCTAACCCTAACAGAAACTTTGACCCTAACTCAAACCCTAACGTAACCCTAACAGAAACCCTAACCCTAACTCAAACCCTAACCTAACCCTAACAGAAACCCTTACCCTAACTCAGACCCTAAAAGAAACCATAACCCTAACTAAAACCCTAACCCTAACTCAAACCCTAACCTAACCCTAACAGAAACCCTAACCCTAACTCAAACCCTTACCTAACCCTAAGAGAAACCCTAACCCTAACTCAAACCCTAAAAGAAACCATAACCCTAACTAAAACCCTAACCCTAACTCAAACCCTAACGTAACCCTAACAGAAACCCTAACCCTAGCTCAAGCCCTAACCTAACCCTAACAGAAACCCTAACCCTAACTCAAACCCTAACCTAACCCTAACAGAAACCCTATTCCTAACTCAAGCCCTAACCTAACCCTAACAGAAACCCTAACCCTAAGTCTAACCCTAACCTAACCCTAACAGAAACCCTAACCCTAACTCAAACCGTAAAAGAAACCATAACCCTAACTAAAACCCTAACCCTAACTCAAACCCTAAACTAACCCTAACAGAAACCCTAACCCTAACTAAAACCCTAACCACAACTCAAACCCTTACCTAACCCTAACAGAAATCCTAACCCTAACTCAAACCCTCAAAGAAACCCTAACCCTAACTAAAACCCTAACCCTAACTCAAACCCTAACCTAACCCTAACAGAAACCCTAACCCTAACTCAAACCCTAACTCAAACCATAAAAGAAACCATAACCCTAACTAAAACCCTAACCCTAACTCAAACCCTAACCTAACCCTAACAGAAACCCTAACCCTAACTCAAACCCTAACCTAACCCTAACAGAAACCCTAACCCTAACTCAAACCCTAACCTAACCCTAACAGAAACCCTAACCCTAACTAAAACCCTAACCATTACTCAAACCCTAACCTAACCCTAACAGAAACCCTAACCCTAACTCAAACCCTAAAAGAAATCCTAACCCTAACCGAAACCCTAACCCTAACTCAAACCCTAACCTAACCCTAACAGAAACCCTAACCCGAACTCAAACCCTAAAAGAAACCCTAACCCTAACTAAAACCCTAACCCTAACTCAAACCTCGCACTTCCGCCGACCTCATGCCCTCGCAGTTCCGCGCTGACCTAATTGATATAGCCGAACTGGATGATTGCTGTAAGCTAATATCTTTGGACATGTGACGCCCTTGTTCTATGGCGCTAAAGCATCGTTGAAACTGGAGTGTTGCGACTTTGAGAGGTTCATGAAAGGCGCTATAAAAATGTCTAGGTGCATAGTTCCGTACAGAATTCATGTGGCATTGATGTAGCTCCTTCAGAGCACTTACTTTTACTACTGGCGTCGTCATGGAGACCTCTATGCAGTTCACATATTCAATATAATAATGAAAACATGTAGAGTTATAATGACATGTATGGTAATGATGACATGCGAGGTATATAATGATATGTAAGGTAGTAATTACGTGTAATGTAATAATGACAAGTAAGGTAATAATGACATGTAAGGTAGTAATTACGTGTAATGTAATAATGACAAGTAGGGTAATAATGACATGTAAGGTAATAATGACATATAGGGTAATAATGACTAGAAAACCAGTGACATCTTGTTCGCGTTTTGTCTGTTTCCGAAAGTTTTTCTCCGCGTGTCTGTTTGACTGTGTCTCTCTGTCTGTCTCTCGAATATGTCTGTCTGTCTGCTTGTCCATCTGTCTGAACCTCTGTTGCCTCTCAGCTTCCTTCTGAACATATTTCCTTCTGGACATATTTCCTTCTGGCCATATATCCTTCTAGCCATATTTCCTTCTGGTCATATTTCTTCTTGGTCATATTTCCTTCTGGTCATATTCCCTTCTGGTCATATTTCCTTCTGGTCATATTTCCTTCTGGTCATATTTACTTCTGGTCATATTTTCTTCTGGTCATATTTCCTTCTGGTCATATTTCCTTCTGGCCATATTTCCTTCTACCCATACTTCTTTCTGGTCATATTCCTTTTGGTCATATTTCCTTCTGATCACATTTCCTTCTGATCATATTTCCTTCTGGTCATATTTCTTTCTGGTCAAATTTCCTTCTGGTCATATTTCCTTCTGGTCATATTTCCTTCTGGTTGGCGTCTATCGTGGTTTTCATCGGTGTCATTTCTCTTCGCATCGATTCTGATTCTGAAGCTCGGTCTAACCGGAAGATTGGTGTCCGATGGGCGCCTGCGACCCAGAGGCCCTGGGTTCGGTCCTTGATGTATTGCAAGCTTTGAAAGCAGAGTCAGCGGAATCTGTGTAGACAATATTACCCGATCATCAGGATGGCCATTAACACTTCAGATCATCCGACTCAAACACTGGCTTGGTATCCCCTCTTCGATTCTTTTCCGAGGTTAGGTATGAACTATGAAGGTTAGGTAAGTTAAGGTAAGATAATGCAATACACAATTCTTATACTGCCCTCCTTTCGAAGTTGAAAAATGCGCCGGTAAGGTAAGGAAATGTGTTGTTGTTGTTGTTGTTGTTGTTATTATTATTATTATTATTATTATTATTATTATTATTATTATTATTATTATTTTAAATCCGGAGAAAGATAGATGGTTTTCTGGAACGGTTGAAAAATGCGCCGGTAAGGTAAGGTAATGTATTGTTGTTGTTGTTGTTGTTGTTGTTGTTGTTACTATTATTATCATCTTCATCATCATTATTATTATTATTATTATTATTATTATTATTATTATTATTATTATTATTATTATTATTATGACGATGATGATGATCATCCTCCTCCTCCTCCTCCTCCTCCTCCTCCTCCTCCTCCTCCTCCTCCTCCTCCTCCTCCTCATCATCATCATCATCATCATCATCATCATCATCATCATCATCATCATCATCATCATCATCATCATCATCATCATCATCATAATCATCATCGTGTTCATCATCATCTTCATCATCATCATCACCACCACCACTGTCTTCATCATCGTCATTCATTCATTCATTCATTCATTCATTCATTCATTCATACATTCATTTGTTCGTTCGTTCAGGAAAAGAACTTATTTGGTCCATTAGTAAGATACCTGTACACAGGGATGGGCAGTAAAAATTTAATTCATTTAATAAAATGACTCAATTTGAATTACACTTATATTTGGTAATTTACATTTTGTTGTTCTGCATCAGCGTAAATTATGTGTTTTCTGTCTGAATTTCTTGATGCCAACAATGCAAGTAATCTGTAATTGATGTTATTTAAATTACGCGATTTGTAATTTATTTTGTATTCTCTAGTAAAATTCTAAAGTGATTTGTAATTTAAATACATTTTCCAAGTTATTTGTAATTTGCAATTCAATTACATTTTATCGTGTATTTTGCCCAATCCTGCCTACAAACTGCCTCGCAGTCTATCATTGGCGAAAGAGAAGAGTTATCAAAATTAATGCTAGTAAAAGGTGTTTGCAGAGCCTCTATTTAGAAAACAAGCAAATCTGAAGAACATTCTTTTGAACATATTATGTAGCATCCAATCGTTTACTATCCAGTTTTTACGACATCTAGTGGCTACAACAGCCGTTCACATCAACCAGACAACACAGTGTGCAAGTTATTGTAAAAACAATGACAAAATATATAGCGTCAAATCGAAACGCTTTAAAGGTGTCTTAAAGAGCTTAATATAATTGTAGTATTCAGTTTTAACGACATCTTGTGGCTCAAAGAGCCGTTGACATCGATTGACCTTGCATTACAATTCATTCTGCGCCTTTCTCTTGAATCGACTAATGAAAAATCCAGGGTTCACCGACATTTTATGGCTTCCAGGACCGTCGACGTCACCCTCCTCCTTTCTGAAGGCTTGGGACTGGCACTACCAGAGTACGGGCAATGGTGGAGTTCTGTAAATATCAGTCTCGTCGTTTCAGTCTTAGATTGTTAGTTCCTGTTTAACGACACCGCGATGCTTAACGTCGCCCTCCTCCTTTCTCAAGAACGAGAAATGGCGGAGTTTTCAATATTAGCTTTTTTATTCCAAAGTTTAACACCGCCATATGACACCGACAGCCGTTGACGACAATTCGAAAGTATATACAATACAGTGAAAATAAATATAGCTTCCAAAAGTCACAATTCAAACGTGTCAAAACAATACTTTACAAAAAAACACAACACAAATGAAACGAGAAACTTATAGTAAAAAACAACTTCTGCCACAAATACACAATTCATATAATTCTGATTAATTCATATAATCTAAATTAATTATTCTAAATTAACTCATATAAGTAAAAGTTAAAATTTTACTTGTAACATTAGATTCTTATTCTATTTTGAAATGTTGAAGCAATTATTTCTTAATCTTCAGTAAGATGGATCCAATTGCATTAAGTACGGTGAGGGCTTATAACAACTGTGTAAGGCAACAAAACAGTATTATAGATTGCAAAACACGCGATTTAAAGGTGTCTAAAAGTGCTTAACATTAATAGTAGTATTCACTACTTATAGCTGCCAAAGCCGTTGACGTCAACTTAACCTTATGCAAACCAACCAGACCTGCATACACCCATTAGACACTTTCAGTTTGACGACACGTCGTGACATAGCAAAGACGATTAACATCACCCTCCTTGATCAAGGCTTTGGACTGGCCCATTCTCATTAGAAGACAGTGGCGCAACTTACCACCTTCTTGTTGAAGGCAGTCGTCGAATTTGTGTTGCATCCGTGAGAAGTAGGCCCTATCCTAAAGATGTCTACAGAAGATTTGTTGACGATGTGTTGTTGACTTTCTTGTTCTTGTTCTTCTTATTACTTCTTTACAGCTTTTCCTTCTCCTTGTTCTCCTTTTTCTGTCTGTCTTTCTTTCTTCTTCTTCGTTTAGTGCCGGCCTTAGGATATCTCGACCCATGTGCAGAGTATGCTGTACGGCACCCCAGACACAAGTCTAATTGGTTTTCATTGCTAATAATTATTTCTTAGTAGATTGTCAACAAGTAAAATTTAGCTATACAAGTGACCTGTAACAGAATATTATATAATGCTACTTGTTCACAGAAAGGGAACTGTCCTTACTTTCTGTACACGCTAATTTTCTAACATTTTCGGACCCCTAAGTTGCGGGCCCTGTGCGACCGCACGGTTCGCCACCCTCTAAGGCCATCACTGCTTCGTACTATAATTATTATTTTTATTCATTTCTCCCTGAGCTAGGATGATCCCTCAGGAGGACTTGAAATAGTGCTCCTTGAAAATCATACCTCTTCCGGAAGGTCACAACGGAAAGTGCTTCAGAAGAAAATAATTTATTATTATTATTATTATTATTATTATTATTATTATTATTATTATTATTATTATTATTATTATTATTATCATCATTATCATTATCATTATCATTATCATTATTATTATTATTATTATTATTATTATTATTATTACTACTACTACTACTACTACTACTACTACTACTACTATTATTATGTCGTTGTTGTTGTCGTTGTCGCTGTTGATGTTGCTGCAGTTGCTAATGCTCAAAGAGCAACCGTTGTATCAAATTCATTAACCCGTGGGCGAACCTAATTAGAGAATTTTATGTCGAAGGCATCATAAACGGATCGACGTGGAGTCGGGTGATTCCGTGGGACATCGGGTGTTTCCGTGGGACGGTCCGTTTGTCATTAAACTGCGCTGAGATTTGGTCGACGGATTATTATTATTATTGTTCCCTCTTGGTAACATTCTCTGCGGCTGCACCGGAGACTTTGATGGACTGAGAGATTCTTATGAGGCCATTGACTTCTGCTGCTGCTTGTGTGTGATAGAGAGACAGACAGGCACACATGCACACAGACAGACACAGAGACA
>OY744605.1:11023378-11026479 GCA_963556255.1 Allolobophora icterica | reverse complement strand
TCTTTGATTCTCGTCCAATTCTCACTGACACATTTTTCACCAGTTTATGCGCTTCATGTCATCTGGGCTCTTTCGTAATGTGTTTTTGTCTGTGTCCTTCTTTCTATCTGCACCTGTACCTTTCTGTATGTTTGCCTATGTGTCCTTATGTATATCCGTAAGCTTCTGTACGTCTGGCTGTCTGATCTTAATGTGCTTTATTATGAGGATATTTATGGCGTTCTTTACGTGATACTCAATCATGATTTCTTGGTTAGGGCCGTTTACATATGTTACATATACACATATACATATGTATATATACATATGTATATGTATATACATATATGGATATACATTTATACAGCAGACTGTTGTAAATGTATGGAACAAAATTTCCGTCGGACATCTTGTGTCTATAAGAATATATTTTGAATTCAGTCTTAGGCCTAAATTATTCTTAGACAGAATATGAGATAGTTAACAATATTTTAAAATTTTTGCATGTAATTTGCAATCATGCAGACAGATATATGCATATATATAATATATATATATACATATATGCATACATATATATGCATATATATTTGCATACATGCATATATAATTATGCATACCACTGTACCACTGCAATTTATTTTGTTTCCGATAAAATCTGTTATTTTCGTAGCTTTAATGAGAAAATTAGGAAGAATTAGCCAAAGACCGTTAGATAGCTTTAGGTAAGGTAAGTTAAGGTAAGGTAAGTAAGATAGGGCAAGGTAGGGTAAGTTAAGGTGAGATAGGCAAGGTAAAATAATAGTAATCGTAATCTCGAAATTTCTACAGCGCCCAAAAAAGCGAAATCGCGGGAACCATCTTATTCACAGTCGCTCAGTCAAATCATAATCGATAAGCGGGGCGTAGGGGTGAAATCGGTTCCAGGTAAAGATCCAAAAGATCAGGCAGGCAGACAGTCAGACGGCTAAGGTGGGTGGAGTTTAGAGTTGAAACGGCGAGGGAGTTAAGGGGAAGAGGAGGAGGAGTCGGGATCAGAGTTGTGAAAGAGCAGTGTTTTCAGTTTTAGTGAAAGACCCGTGGAGAGAGTAAAGTAAGATAAGGCAAGTAAGGCAAAGTATAAGGCAAGGCAGGGTGAGAATTGTTGGGGGGTCAACCCCCTAGTCTTTCTCAGGACCCAACAGGTAAGTCTTCATTGCACACCCCAACTGCACATGAATCAAAGTCTAACCCCCTGTCTTTCTTCTACAATTCTCATACTGAGGCAAGGTAATGTAACGTGAGGTATTGTAGGGTAAGGGAGGGTAAAGTCAGGTAATTCGTAAGGCAAGATCATGTTGCGGAGTAAAGTAAATGTTGCGGAGTTCTGGTGAGAAATTCAGTTTTATTCAGTTGTGAGTGCAATGATTCCCAGGAGGCATGCTAACTGCAAAATGTAAGTGTACACTGTTTTGTATATCGACCATAGTAGAGCATTGACCCTGCTCGTTTTTCAATGAGTTGCCTGCAGACGTGTCTCCTCTGCAGGCAATTTATTTTCCGTCGATGTCAGTCACTTTGTAGCTTTTAAGAGGAAATTAGAAAGAATTGGCGCTTGACACATAGCTTTTAACTCGTGGTTCAACAGCAGAACAAAGCATAGAATCCTGGATGTGGGCCAGTCCGGCTAAGCCCCCTCCCCCGTACCCACTTGATTTATAGACGTGTCAGGTCATTCAGTTGCCCCGAATCTGTTTCTGCGAGGGTTGACCGCAAAAAATGTCGAATACAACCGTAATATATAAGAGGTCGCTGAATACAACCATCCATAGTAACACTGGTCAATGAAATAGTTAACTCGTAAACTCCAAATTTCTAAAGCGCTTAAGCGGAGGGCACCAGCGTATTCACGCTGCCTAGAGTCAGAGGGATTGTCTAGACTCTAGAGATATCAAATCTTTGAATGTCTACCTGTTTGTCTGTCTGTATATGTCTGTATGTGTGTCTGTCTGTGTATGTATGTCTGTGTGTCTGTCTGTGCATGTCTGCCTGTGTCTGTATGTCTGCCTTTTTGTCTGTCTATGTATGTCTGCCTGTGTCTGTGTATGTCTACCTGTGCGTGTGGCTGGAACTCAGTGACATATAAATCAAGCGGGGAAATAAAAATCCATATAAATCCAAGTCCGGTTGTCACAGAGACCATAGCGAGAGAGAGAGAGAAGGCAAAGGAGCTGCTAATGCGGGTTTCGTCGAAGACGAGACAGCTTGGAAGGCGGAGGATTTGTTGGATTAGGGTAAAGGGTAGGAATATAGAGGAGGATATAGGGTAGGAATGCAGAGGAGGATATAGGGAAGGAATATGGAGGAGGATATAGGGTAGCAATATGAAGGCTGTAGCGCATTGTACGGATAGAAACGTGGATTTTCAATATAGTTCACGAGACGTTTGTAATTGTAATTGTAATTGTAGTTTACACTATATAATCTATACCTACAAAGTTTAGTTTTTAATTTCGTTAGTTTAGTCAGCATGGACCTATGTGGACTTATGTTTACAATTTAAATTTGAAAAGATTTCAATATTTTTAATTTCTCAATTTCTTATTGGGAGGGGATAGAGTAGTGGTACCACTCATGGAGAGGAGAGCGTACGGTACGCGGATCGACTCCCGTAACCCCCTCTAGGGCGGCGCCTTGCATGGCTGCCAAACCGTGTGTTAATTACGATCTTGATTGTACTTTCATGTTTCAATGTAATCTTACTGCGTCTGTCGGTTTGAAATAAAAAAGAATATAATTATTAAACCAAACCTATAAGAAATAAAATAGTTGTTGTAGAATGATGTTATTTAGTGTTTACTAATAAAGTTGTGCTATTTGCTGGTTAAATTCTGTAAACAAGATTTTTAATTTTAAATTGCAGTAGGGCCTACAAGATGAGAGAAAGTCAAATTAATTTCTTTTGTCGTTTTTTCCGTTTTTTTCTCGCTTTTTTTCTCGAAAAACGACGTTTTTTCCATGTTTTATTTAGTTTCTATCGTTTTTAACAACTATGGGATGGACCAAACTACCTGATTTATATGTCAATGAGTTCCAGACAGACACACAGGCAGACATACACAGACACAGGCAGACACACAGGC
>OY744605.1:10988378-11018378 GCA_963556255.1 Allolobophora icterica | reverse complement strand
CCTAACCCTAACTCAAACCCTAACCTAACACTAACAGAAACCCTAACCCTAACTCAAACCCTAACCTAACCCTAACAGAAACCCTAACCCTAACTCAAACCCTAACCTAACCCTAACAGAGACCCTAACCCTAACTCAAACCCTAACGTAACCCTAACAGAAACCCTAACCCTAACCCAAACCCTAACCTAACCCTAACAGAAACCCTAACCCTAACTCAAACCCTAACCAACCCTAACAGAAACCCTAACCCTAACTCAAACCCTAACGTAACCCTAACAGAAACCATAACCCTAACGAAAACCCTAACCCTAACTCAAACCCTAACCTAACCCTAACAGAAACCCTAACCCTAACTCAAACCCTAAAAGAAAACCTAACCCTAACTAAAACCCTAACCCTAACTCAAACCCTAACCTAACCCTAACAGAAACCCTAACCCTAACTGAAACCCTAAGAGAAACCCTAACCCTAACTAAAACCCTAACCCTAACTCAGACCCTAACCTAACCCTAACAGAAACCCTGACCCTAACTCAAACCCTAACGTACCCCTATCAGAAACCCTAACCCTAGCTCAAGCCCTAACCTAACCCTAGCAGAAACCCTAACCCTAACAAAAACCCTAACCATAACTCAAACCCTAACCTAACCCTAACAGAAACCCTAACCCTAACTCATACCCTAAAGAAACCCTAACCCTAACTAAAACCCTAACCCTAACTCAAGCCCTAACCTAAGCCTGACAGAAACCCTAACCCTAACTCAAACATTAACCTAACCCTAACAGAAACCCTAACCCTAACTCAAACCCTAACCTAACCCTAACAGAAACCCTAACCCTAACTCAAACCCTAAAAGAAATCATAACCCTAACTAAAACCCTAACCCTAACTCAAACCCTAACCTAACCCTAACAGAAACCCTAACCCTAACTCAAACCCTAACCTAGCTCTAACAGAAACCCTAATCCTAACTCAAACCCTAACGTAACCCTAACAGAAATCCTAACCCTAACTCAAACCCTGACCTAACCCTAACAGAAACCCTAGCCCTAACTCAAACCCTAAAAGAAACCATAACCCTAACTAAAACCCTAACCCTAACTGAAACCCTAACCTAACCCTAACAGAAACCCTAACCCTAACCCAAACCCTAAAAGAAACCCTAACCCTAAGTAAAACCCTAACCCTAACTCAAACCCTAACCTAACCCTAACAGAAACCCTAACCCTAACTCAAACCCTAAAAGAAACCCTAACCCTAACTCAAACCCTAACCCTAACTCAAACCCTAACCTAACCCTAACAGAAACCCTAACCCTAACTCAAACCCTAACCTAACCCTAACAGAAACCCTAACCCTAACTCAAATCCTAAAAGAAACCATAACCCTAACTAAAACCCTAACTCTTACTCAAACCCTAACCTAACCCTAACAGAAACCCTAACCCCAACTCAATCCCTAACCTAGCCCTAACAGAAACCCTAACCCTAACTCAAACCCTAACGTAACCCTAACAGAAACCCTAACCCCAACTCAAACCCTGACCTAACCCTAACAGAAACCCTAACCCTAACTCAAACCCTAACCTAACCCTAACAGAAACCCTAACCCTAACTCAAACCCTAACTTAACCCTAACAGAAACCCTAACCCTAACTCAAACCCGAAGCTACCCTATAACCAGGCCTCTTTGAGACCTATCTAACCCTGGTTCCAAGGTAGTTTTAGACCTCTTCGAATGTCATGTTCAGTTCGGTTGAGCCTACCATCAACAGCACTTGTTATTGTCCAAAACACCATTCACATTGTGAGAGAGCAAAATATCATATTGTCATAGGAAATAGTCGGATGGGGACGGGGTCGGATGTGAGCCAGTGCTTATTTTTTGTATATTTGTAACCTGACCTGCCCGAGCCTATTCGTGCTTCGTTGACATCACCTTATTTCCTCAGCAGGTAAATGCATACTTAGTTTTAACACCAGCCGCCATTTTAATTACTACAGCACCTCTGAAACTAATCCCTAGTCAATACAGCACACGCTTATTGGTCTCGGTAGTTAGTTAGTCTTCGGCCAAACAGCCCTGGCGCTAATCTGGTGTCAAAGTCAATACAACGCCTTGCTCCATTAAACTCAGCATTTAGTCTTTGGCCACCGACGCGAACAGTCGCATTTCGATACGAAGCGCGTTCTTCAATATAATAACATCATGACCTCAGAGTAGGCAACTCCGCCACGACAATTTGTCCATTTAACCTACTAAGGAAACTCAAGGCAATTGCCGTGCCAGTCCCAAGCCTGGTTAAGGAGGAGGGAACCCGCTTTAGTTCCATCAGGGGTCTAGTTTTTACCGGTCAGGGAACCGGTGAGATTGAGTGTTGTAGGCACTAACATACTTTGGTTCTGGAGATGTAAAGGCAATCGCCCTCCGCCGGGTTGTTTCCACAACTTCTTTTTAGCCTGGACTCTGATTTCCCGGTACGTTGCTACTATCTGTGATCCATGGTCTTGGTGATACAGACGGTCACGGTTTGCACATTCCAGCCGCATGCTGGAGTCGAAGCTACCCTATAACCAGGCCTCTTTGAGACCTATCTAACCCTGGTTCCAAGGTAGTTTAGACCTCTTCGAATGTCATGTTCTGTTCGGTTGAGCCTACCATCAACAGCACTTGCTATTGTCCAAAACACCATTCACATTGTGAGAGAGCAAAATATCATATTGTCATAGGAAATAGTCGGATGGGGACGGGGTCGGATGTGAGCCAGTGCTTATTTTTTGTATATTTGTAACCTAACTCAAACCCTAACCGCAACCGTAACCTAACCTAACCCTACTCACTGTAGCTAGAACGGCTTGGGAGATTGGTCAACTAATTGGTCAACTACAAACTCCATGTCCCACAAGATGGAATTCAATATGGAATTCAAGATGGAATTAGTAGCTGTCCTGTGAATTTCAACCCCTCTCTCCCCATGCAGTCTTGTAGGATGATACATCAAACCCTCCTCTAGTTTGAAGTATGCATCGAGAAATCCTATCTTTCAGCAGCTAACAACTGTTGTAGCTTTCAGACCCCGAGAGTATAAGGTTTCCAGTATTCGTGATTCTCTTGGCACTCCAACTTGCTGACCCATCCCTGAGGTAAGGGTTCCATTAGGCCTACTGTGTTATTCTACTGTGTTATTTCTACAGTGCATTGAGTGCATCGGCATAAGCTTTGGCCGTGCAAGACAGAGGCGCTCATCTTTTATCTAATCACTTAAAATTTAGGCGCCAATGATTTTTTTATTGTATTAATGACAAAAACGTTGTGTGGGCATGCGCCTGCCTCAGGGCCACAGAGCCAAAACTTGTGTGAGCATAGGCGCCTTTGGCGCCTATGCTCACACAAGTTTTGGTTCCCAGGCCCCTGTTTAAATCTAACCTTGCCATGGATGGCGACCATTGTAGGGGTTGCCTCTGGATCTGCCCTCGCACTTCCGCCGACCTCTTGCCCTCGCAGTTCCGCCCTGACCTAATTGATATAGCCGAACTGGGTGATTGCTGTAAGCTAATATCTTTGGACATGTGACGCCCTTGTTCTATGGCGCTAAAGCATCGTTGAAACTGGAGTGTTGCGACTTTGAGAGGTTCATGAAAGGCGCTATAAAAATGTCTAGGTGCATAGTTCCGTACAGAATTCATGTGGCATTGATGTAGCTCCTTCAGAGCACTTACTTTTACTACTGGCGTCGTCATGGAGACCTCTATGCAGTTCACATATTCAATATAATAATGAAAACATGTAGAGTTATAATGACATGTATGGTAATGATGACATGCGAGGTAAATAATGATATGTAAGGTAGTAATTACATGTAATGTAATAATGACAAGTAGGGTAATAATGACATGTAAGGTAATAATGACATATAGGGTAATAATGACTAGAAAACCAGTGACATCTTGTTCGCGTTTTGTCTGTTTCCGAAAGTTTTTCTCCGCGTGTCTGTTTGCCTGTGTCTCTCTGTCTGTCTCTGGAATATGTCTGTCTGTCTGCTTGTCCATCTGTCTGAACCTCTGTTGCCTCTCAGCTTCCTTCTGGACATATTTCCTTCTGGACATATTTCCTTCTGGACATATTTCCTTCTGGCCATATATCCTTCTAGCCATATTTCCTTCTGGTCATATTTCTTCTTGGTCATATTTCCTTCTGGTCATATTCCCTTCTGGTCATATTTCCTTCTGGTCATATTTACTTCTGGTCATATTTACTTCTGGTCATATTTTCTTCTGGTCATATTTTCTTCTGGTCATATTTCCTTCTGGCCATATTTCCTTCTACCCATACTTCTTTCTGGTCATATTTCTTTTGGTCATATTTCCTTCTGATCACATTTCCTTCTGGTCATATTTCCTTCTGGTCATATTTCCTTCTGGTCATATTTCCTTCTGGTTCGCGTCTATCGTGGTTTTCATCGGTGTCATTTCTCTTCGCATCGATTCTGAAGCTCGGTCTAACCGGAAGATTGGTGTCCAATGGGCGCCTGCGACCCAGAGGCCCTGGGTTCGGTCCTTGATGTATTGCAAGCTTTGAAAGCAGAGTCAGCGGAATCTGTGTAGACAATTACCCGATCATCAGGATGGCCATTAACACTTCAGATCATCCGACTCAAACACTGGCCTGGTATCCCCTCTTCGATTCTTTTCCGAGGTTAGGTATGAACTATGAAGGTTAGGTAAGTTAAGGTAAGATAATGCAATACACAATTCTTATACTGCCCTCCTTTCGAAGTTGAAAAATGCGCCGGTAAGGTAAGGAAATGTATTGTTGTTGTTGTTGTTGTTGTTGTTGTTGTTGTTCTTATTATTATTATTATTATTATTATTATTATTATTATTATTATTATTATTATTATTATTATTATTATTATTATTATTATTATTATTTTTTTTTTTTTAAATTCGGAGAAAGATAGATGGTTTTCTGGAACGGTTGAAAAATGCGCCGGTAAGGTAAGGAAATGTATTGTTGTTGTTGTTGTTGTTGTTGTTGTTGTTATTATTATCATCTTCATCATTATTATTATTATTATTATTATTATTATTATTATTATTATCATTATTATTATTATTATTATTATTATTATGACGATGATGATGATGATGATCATCCTCCTCCTCCTCCTCCTCCTCCTCCTTCTCCTCCTCCTCCTCCTCATCATCATCATCATCATCATCATCATCCTCATCCTCATCATCATCATCATCATCATCATCATCATCATCATCATCATCATCATCATCATCATCATCATCATAATCATCATCGTGTTCATCATCATCTTCATCATCATCATCATCATCATCACCACCACTGTCTTCATCATCGTCATTCATTCATTCATTCATTCATTCATACATTCATTTGTTCGTTCATTCAGGAAAAGAACTTATTTGGTCCATTAGTAAGATACCTATACACAGGGATGGGCAGTAAAAATTTAATTCATTTAATAAAATGACTCAATTTGAATTACACTTATATTTGGTAATTTACATTTTGTTGTTCTGCATCAGCGTAAATTATGTGTTTTCTGTCTGAATTTCTTGATGCCAACAATGCAAGTAATCTGTAATTGATGTTATTTAAATTACGCGATTTGTAATTTATTTTGTATTCTCTAGTAAAATTCTAAAGTGATTTGTAATTTAAATACATTTTCCAAGTTATTTGTAATTTGCAATTCAATTACATTTTATCGTGTATTTTGCCCATCCCTGCCTACAAGACTGCCTCGCAGTCTATCATTGGCGAAAGAGAAGAGTTATCAAAATTAATGCTAGTAAAAGGTGTTTGCAGAGCCTCTATTTAGAAAACAAGCAAATCTGAAGAACATTCTTTTGAACATATTATGTAGCATCCAATCGTTTACTATCCAGTTTTTACGACATCTAGTGGCTACAACAGCCGTTCACATCAACCAGACAACACAGTGTGCAAGTTATTGTAAAAACAAATGACAAAATATATAGCGTCAAATCGAAACGATTTAAAGGTGTCTAAAAGAGCTTAATATAATTGTAGTATTCAGTTTTAACGACATCTTGTGGCTCAAAGAGCCGTTGACATCGATTGACCTTGCATTACAATTCATTCTGCGCCTTTCTCTTGAATCGATTAATGAAAAATCCAGGGTTCACCGACATTTTATGGCTTCCAGGGCCGTCGACGTCACCCTCCTCCTTTCTGAAGGCCTGGGACTGGCACTACCAGAGTACGGGCAATGGTGGAGTTCTGTAAATATCAGTCTCGTCGTTTCAGTCTTAGATTGTTAGTTCCTGTTTAACGACACCGCGATGCTTACCGTCGCCCTCCTCCTTTCTCAAGAACGAGAAATGGCGGAGTTTTCAATATTAGCTTTTTTATTCCAAAGTTTAATACCGCCACATGACATCAACAGCCGTTGACGACACTTCGAAAGTATATACAATACAGTGAAAATAAACAATTTATAGCTTCCAAAAGTCACAATTCAAACGTGTCAAAACAATACTTTACAAAAAAACACAACACAAATGAAACGAGAAACTTATAGTAAAAAAGCAACTTCTGCCACAAATACACAATTCATATAATTCTGATTAATTCATATAATCTAAATTAATTATTCTAAATTAACTCATATAAGTAAAAGTTAAAATTTTACTTGTAACATTAGATTCTTATTCTATTTTGAAATGTTGAAGCAATTATTTCTTAATCTTCAGTAAGATGGATCCAATTGCATTAAGTACGGTGAGGGCTTATAACAACTGTGTAAGGCAACAAAACAGTATTATAGATTGCAAAACAGGCGATTTAAAGGTGTCTAAAAGTGCTTAACATTAATAGTAGTATTCACTACTTATAGCTGCCAAAGCCGTTGACGTCAACTTAACCTTCTGCAAACCAACCAGACCTGCATACACCCATTAGACACTTTCAGTTTGACGACACGTCGTGACATAGCAAAGACGATTAACATCACCCTCCTTGATCAAGGCTTTGGACTGGCCCATTCTGATTAGAAGACAGTGGCGCAACTTACCACCTTCTTGTTGAAGGCAGTCGTCGAATTTGTGTTGCATCCGTGAGAAGTATCCTAAAGATGTCTACAGAAGATTTGTTGACGATGTGTTGTTGACTTTCTTGTTCTTGTTCTTCTTATTACTTCTTTACAGCTTTTCCTTCTCCTTGTTCTCCTTTTTCTGTCTGTCTTTCTTTCTTCTTCTTCGTTTAGTGCCGGCCTTAGGATATCTCGACCCATGTGCAGAGTATACTGTACGGCACCCCAGACACAAGTCTAATTGGTTTTCATTGCTAATAATTATTTCTTAGTAGATTGTTAACAAGTAAAATTTAGCTATACAAGTGACCTGTAACAGAATATTATATAATGCTACTTGTTCACAGAAAGGGAACTGTCCTTACTTTCTGTACACGCTAATTTTCTGACATTTTCGAGCCCCCTAAGTTGCGGGCCCTGTGCGACCGCACGGTTCGCCACCCTCTAAGGCCAACACTGCTTCGTACTATAATTATTATTTTTATTCATTTCTCCCTGAGCTAAGATGATTCCTCAGAAGGACTTGAAATAGTGCTCCTTGAAAATCAAGCCTCTTCCGGAAGGCCACAACGGAAAGTGCTTCAGAAGAAAATAATTTATTATTATTATTATTATTATTTTATTTTGCCCTAAGGTACATATGATCCCTCGGGGACTTAGATATTAGATTATTTATTGTTTTTTCCGGAAAATTAGGCCTCGTCCTCCGCTAAGTCATTAAACGTGCGCGAAAAGCGATGGCATTATAGCGCTGAATACAGATGGAAAGGCGCTGGAAGAAGAACGTAACCTCTCGCGGCTCCTTGTAACCTCTCGCCTCTTATTATTATTATTATTATTATTATTATTATTATTATTATTATTATTATTATTATTATTATTATTATTATTGTTATTGTTATTGTTATTGTTATTGTTATTGTTATTGTTATTGTTATTGTTATTGTTATTGTTATTGTTATTGTTATTGTTATTGTTATTGTTATTGTTATTATTATTATTATTATTATTATTATTATTATTATTATTATTATTATTATTATTATTATTATTATTATTATTATTATTACTACTACTACTATTATTATTATGTCGTTGTTGTTGTCGTTGTCGCTGTTGATGTTGCTGCAGTTGCTAATGCTCAAAGAGCAACCGTTGTATCAAATTCATTAACCCGTGGGCGAACCTAATTAGAGAATTTTATGTCGAAGGCATCATAAACGGATCGACGTGCAGTCGGGTGATTCCGTGGGACATCGGGTGATTCCGTGGGACGGTCCGTTTGTCATTAAACTGCGCTGAGATTTGGTCGACGGATTATTATTATTGTTCCCTCTTGGTAACATTCTCTGCGGCTGCACCGGAGACTTTGATGGACTGACAGATTCTTATGAGGCCATTGACTTCTGCTGCTGCTGCTTGTGTGTGATAGAGAGGCGGACAGACACACATGCACACAGACAGAGAGACAGAGACAGACAGACGTATACACAGACAGAGAGACAGAGACAGACAGATGTATACACAGACAAACAGACATATTATAGACAGGCAGAAGGCATACAGATGCAGGCAAACAGATACAGAGAGAGACAGACAGACAGACAGACAGACAGACAAACAGACAGACAGACGGACAGACAGACAGACAGAGGGAGGCGGATACATAGAAAGAGACAGACAGATTTACACAGGCAGACACAAAGACAGATAGACAGATGAACAGAGGCAGACAGAGATAGACAGAGACAGGCAGACAGACAGACAGAAACAGATACAGAGAAAAACAGAGAGACATAGAGAGAGAGACAAACACAGACAAGCAGACATGATATAGATAGATAGACAGACAGACATAGAGACAGACAGACAGACACATAGACAGACAGACAGATATGCAGGCACACTGACACTCAGAGAGATTGAGAGGTGATATGATGTTCTTAATGACAATGTCTTGGCCTCTCCATTCATCTCTGATGTGATTGAGATGCGGCTGGTGAAGAGATTGGATGCTGATGGTGATGGATGATGATTGTGATGAGGGTTGATAATGCCTCACTGCAGACCCTTCGATTAGTTGAATCGTTCATTGACTGACTGGTAGGTTTAGTGATTGAGTGAAAGATTGAAAAAAGTGATTGATTGAATGAGTGAGTAGGTGGGTGGCACTGATTGAATGAGTTGAGTAAGCGAGAGCAACGTGCGACCGTACGTTACTTACCGGAATAACGTACGCGTACCGCACGCACGTTATCCAAAAAAATAACGTACGCGTACTTTAGAAATGCCACAAGTTTATAAGATCATTCACAAAGAACCTCAATATAACCATAGTCTTGTAACGTACGCGTACCGAACGCGTACGTAAAAACTGATCAGTTTAGCTCTATAATATTAGTCTCCCCGTACGCAGCCCTAATTCTTAACGAACCGTACCGAAGTTTAGTATAGCCAATAAACTGATCACTGGCACTGACCATCCTAAAAGTGTGTCGTACAATCAAAATTATCTTCACATTATATGTTAGACAGAATATTAGCAATTTGGAATTTAAAAGGAGCAGGAGGGGGAATGGAGGGAGGAAGAGAGCGAATGGAGGGTAAGAAAAGAGACCGAATGAAGCAAAGAAGAAAGAGAGCGAATGGAGGGCAGGAGGAAGACAGCGAATGGAGAGTAGGAGGAAGAGAGGAATGGAGCGTAGGAGGAAGAGAGCGAATGGATGGTAGGAGGAAGAGAGCGAATGGATGGTAGGAGGAAGAGAGCGAATGGAGGGTAGGAGGAAGAGAGGGAATGGAGGGTAGGAGGAAGAGAGGGAATGGAGTGTAGGAGGAAGAGAGCGAATGGAGGGTAGGAGGAAGAGAGCGAATGGAGGGTAGGAGGATGAGAGGAAATAGAGGTTAGGAGGAAGAGAGGGAATGGAGGGTAGGAGGAAGAGAGGGAATGGAGGGTAGGAGGAAGAGAGGGAATGGAGGGTAGGAGGAAGAGAGGGAATGGAGGGTAGGAGGAAGAGAGGGAATGGAGGGTAGGAGGAAGAGAGCGAATGGAGGGTAGGAGGAAGAGAGGAAATGGAGGGTAAGGAGGAAGAGAGGAAATGGAGGGTTGAAGGAAGAGAGGAAATGGAGGGTTGGAGGAAGAGAGGAAATGGAGGGTAAGGAGGAAGAGAGGAAATGGAGGGTAAGGAGGAAGAGAGGAAATGGAGGGTTGGAGGAAGAGAGGAAATGGAGGGTAAGGAGGAAGAGAGGAAATGGAGGGTAAGGAGGAAGAGAGGAAATGGAGGGTTGAAGGAAGAGAGGAAATGGAGGGTTGGAGGAAGAGAGGAAATGGAGGGTAAGGAGGAAGAGAGGAAATGGAGGGTAAGGAGGAAGAGAGGAATGGAGGGTTGGAGGAAGAGAGGAAATGGAGGGTAAGGAGGAAGAGAGGAAATGGAGGGTAAGGAGGAAGAGAGGAAATGGAGTGTAAGGAGGAAGAGAGGAAATGGAGGGTAAGGCGGAAGAGAGGAAATGGAGGGTTGGAGGAAGAGAGGAAATGGAGGGTAAGGAGGAAGAGAGGAAATGGAGGGTAGGAGGAAGAGAGGAAATGGAGGGTAAGGAGGAAGAGAGGAAATGGAGGGTAAGGAGGAAGAGAGGGAATGGAGGGTAGGAGGAAGAGAGGGAATGGAGGGTAGGAGGAAGAGAGGGAATGGAGGGTAGGAGGAAGAGAGCGAATGGAGGGTAGGAGGAAGAGAGGAAATGGAGGGTAAGGAGGAAGAGAGGAAATGGAGGGTTGAAGGAAGAGAGGAAATGGAGGGTTGGAGGAAGAGAGGAAATGGAGGGTAAGGAGGAAGAGAGGAAATGGAGGGTAAGGAGGAAGAGAGGAAATGGAGGGTTGGAGGAAGAGAGGAAATGGAGGGTAAGGAGGAAGAGAGGAAATGGAGGGTAAGGAGGAAGAGAGGAAATGGAGGGTAAGGAGGAAGAGAGGAAATGGAGGGTAAGGAGGAAGAGAGGAAATGGAGGGTAAGGAGGAAGAGAGGAAATGGAGGGTAAGGAGGAAGAGAGGAAATGGAGGGTAAGGCGGAAGAGAGGAAATGGAGGGTTGGAGGAAGAGAGGAAATGGAGGGTAAGGAGGAAGAGAGGAAATGGAGGGTAAGGAGGAAGAGAGGAAATGGAGGGTAAGGAGGAAGAGAGGAAATGGAGGGTAAGGAGGAAGAGAGGAAATGGAGGGTAAGGAGGAAGAGAGGAAATGGAGGGTTGGAGGAAGAGAGGAAATGGAGGGTAAGGAGGAAGAGAGGAAATGGAGGGTAAGGAGGAAGAGAGGAAATGGAGGGTAAGGAGGAAGAGAGGAAATGGAGGGTAAGGAGGAAGAGAGGAAATGGAGGGTAAGGAGGAAGAGAGGAAATGGAGGGTAAGGAGGAAGAGAGGAAATGGAGGGTTGGAGGAAGAGAGGAAATGGAGGGTAAGGAGGAAGAGAGGAAATGGAGGGTAAGGAGGAAGAGAGGAAATGGAGGGTAAGGAGGAAGAGAGGAAATGGAGGGTTGGAGGAAGAGAGGAAATGGAGGGTAAGGAGGAAGAGAGGAAATGGAGGGTAAGGAGGAAGAGAGGAAATGGAGGGTAAGGAGGAAGAGAGGAAATGGAGGGTAAGGAGGAAGAGAGGAAATGGAGTGTAAGGAGGAAGAGAGGAAATGGAGGGTTGGAGGAAGAGAGGAAATGGAGGGTAAGGAGGAAGAGAGGAAATGGAGGGTAAGGAGGAAGAGAGGAAATGGAGGGTAAGGAGGAAGAGAGGAAATGGAGGGTAAGGAGGAAGAGAGGAAATGGAGGGTAAGGAGGAAGAGAGGAAATGGAGGGTAAGGAGGAAGAGAGGAAATGGAGGGTAAGGAGGAAGAGAGGAAATGGAGGGTTGGAGGAAGAGAGGAAATGGAGGGTAAGGAGGAAGAGAGGAAATGGAGGGTAAGGAGGAAGAGAGGAAATGGAGGGTTGGAGGAAGAGAGGGAATGGAGGGTAAGGAGGAAGAGAGGGAGTGGAGGGAGGAAGGAAGGAAGTGGGATCGGAATGAAGTCGGATTTGTAGGGCAGTGCTTATGTTTCTTGTCTTTAGTCGTCCTCAATCTGATGAATGGCCACAGCAAGGACAATTTTTTTTATTCCACACACTCTCGTTTGCTGTCTTTTTCGATAATTGGGCGAATGATGATCCAGTCCCAGACTTTAAGTTATCAATCCATCACATTTTAGGTCTTCCCTGAGCTCTTAATCCAGGGATTTTGCTTTGGATTATCTCCTTCTTTAGGCAATCTTCTCTCTTTTCCAAGCAGTGATATTTTACTTCAGAAAATAATTTTCGGTTTAGGCCTACTTCTATGTTAGTTCAGATGTCCTGAATTTCCGTTCTATTTCAGTTTTCGTTTTTAAAATAATTTCAGTTATCGTTACAGCACCCTGCTGTCTCCTCGGCTTGACCTCCCGGACTCTGACCTGGCACCGGAACGGATAAGGCGGATATGGCTATTGCGGATTTGATTTGATATATCGCCGGTGAATAAGCTGGTTTCCCTGACGTGGCTTTTGTGTGGCGCTGAGAAATTTCGGAGATTTACATTACATTACATTACATTACATTACAGTTATACTTAACGGAAATCATTATTTTCCGTTCTAATTTTACTTAACATTAACCAAAATATCACTTCTTGAAGTTCCAAACTGTCTCGTCCTCAATGAAACCCTCCCTCCATGACATATTGATCAATTTCACTGTGATCAGTTTTAACACTTATTTTGCAGTAATTTTACTCTCTTCACCCTATTGAGCCGTTGTTTGAAACAATCTTGGTATCCTGAATAAGCTTCTTTATGAAGTCAGTGCAAATGCCAAATCAAATTGCTCGAATTTTTACCCAAAAGCGCAGTCCCGCACATCTTCACCGTTTTAGGGTCCAAACCTTTGCACACAGGTTTATCTGTTTCTTTGCAATATTAAAAAAATCCCATACTGGGCTTTCTTCCGCCTAGCTAGAAAACTGGACAAAGTATTCGTGGTCGAAATAAATTTGCTTTGAAAGTGATCTTCAATAAGAACAAGTCTTGTCACGACGTTGACTTGTAAAATCGTCCTAAGAAACTGTATCCGGAAGCACAATCATGCTACCGGCCAAAGATACTAAGGTTTCAAGAATCACAAACTACATGTGCGCCTTTCAACATAGAAACAACTGCGTCGGAAAAAGTAGCCAGTAAATTTTAAATTTTTTCATTAATTTCCGTTGGAAAATTAATTTTCGTTTTCATTCTAATTTTCGTTTTTATTCTAATTTTCGTTCCAGCTGTTTAATTTTCGTCCTATTTCAGTTCTCGTTCTTAAAATAATTCAGTTATCGTTACAGTTAGGCCTATACTTAACGGAAATCAATATTTTCCGTTGTAATTTTACTTAACGTTAACGAAACTATCACTGTCTCCAACACATGCTCGAAATATGAAGCTTCTTCTGCGGGATTATTCCAAGGAGACTTATGTCTACTCCAGCGGTCTCCAACACCCACTCGCTTGTTTTCCTGGAAGTTCATGATTCCCGAGGATCTGCTGCATACACTGCATTTCAATGCGACTTCCTTTTATTTGACAACCTCACAAGCTTCGACAATTATTGCATTATTATTGTGCTTGAGATTTCAAAGAATGTTCTTTACAATGTCGTAAAAATAACTTTTTTTATATTTGTAGTTTGTGGCGCTTGATGTCATTGTGAGTAAAGCCCCACAATGTGACTTGAATCACAAGTTTTTCAGATCATTCATAAAGAACCTCAATATAACCATAATCCTGTAACGTACGCGTACGTAAAAAACGATCAGTTTAGCTCTACAATATTAGTCTCCGCGTACGCAGGCCTTATTTGTGAACGGTACCGAAGTTTGGTATTGCCAATAAAATGACCACTGGCTCTAACCATCCTATAATGTGTGCCGTAAAATCTTAATTATTAGCTTCATATTATACATTAGACAGAATTATTAGCAATTTGAAATATAAAAGTTTAAAAGTAGAGATAATTGAACAGCCCGTTTCGCCCGTCAATCGCCAATTATTATTGACTTTTCTTGTGCATAATGTTATGTAATTATTTCATCATGAACTGATGTCAACGTAGGCCAACGTGCGGCAAATAACGTACGCGTACCGTACGTACGTTATAGAAAAAAATAACGTACGTTCCGTACGTACGTTATAGAAAAGAATAACGTACGTTCCGTACGTACGTTATAGAAAAAAATAACGTACGTTCCGTACGTACGGTCGCACCTTGAGCAAGAGTGAGTGAGTGAGTGAGTGAGTGAGTGAGTGAGTGAGTGAGTGAGTGAGTGAGTGAGTGAGTGAGTGAGTGAGTGAGTGAGTGAGTGAGTGAGTGAGTGAGTGAGTGAGTGAGTGAGTGGAAGGGCGGGTAGCATTGAGTGAGTGAGCGAGCGAGTGAGTGAATGAGTAAGTGTGATTGAGTGAATGAATGATGGCTTTGAGTGAGTGGATGAGTTGAGTGAGTGAGCGAGTGAGGGAGTGAGTGAGCCAATGAGTCAGTATGTAATTGAGAAAATGACTGTACGAGTGATTTACTGCCTCACTGACCACAATATCTGATTGGTTGGCTGGTGGTCACTCTGCAAATGACCATTAGCTGATCCCAGTATCGAAGTACAATACATGGTCAGTTGGCTGTCATCTTTTTAGCTGATTGGATGGGTCAATTGCTAATAAGGATAATTGCTTCGTTCGATATATATAGGTTCAGGCGATTGGGTTGACCGATTGGGTGGACACGTGCTCTGTGTGGATGATCCGGGCTGCAGAGCATGGGGATGAGGAACAGGAGGATGAGGATTAGCAAGAGAAAGGAGGAAGAGGAGGCAGATGAGAAGAAAGAGGAGGCGAAATTTGAGGAAGAGAAGGAAGAGGACGAGAAATAGGAAAGGGAGGAGAGGAGGAGAGGATTAGGAAGAGGAAGAGATAGGAGAGGATTAGGAAGAGATAGAAGAGGAAGAGGGAGGAGAGGATTAGGAAGAGCTAGAAGAGGAAGAGGGAGGAGGAGGAGGAGGAGGAGGGGAAGAAGGAAGGAGCAGTGGCGTAGCCAGGTTTCAACACCAGGGGGAGCGAGCACATGAAAAAGGCCCCAACTACCAAAATAAATAATTATCGGCATTCACGTTGCAAAAATGCTTTGAATCTAATTAACACAACTAAATTTGGAAGCTACATTTGTAAAATGCTCAAACCTATTAGTTGTGCTATTTATTCATTCATTCATTCGATATATATTTATATAGCAACTCCTCAGGGGGGCTACTCAGAGGTGCTCCCGACTCCTGCACGGCCAAACAAGACAGTTTTCAATCGAGTATAGAATGTATAAGAGGGAGTTCTCTGGACTGGCATAGATCCGGGAAGCCCGTTCCATTCCGTCGGGCCCACCACTGAAAAACACGGTTCTGCATGGTGGCTGAGCGAGCAAAAGGCACAAGGCAAAAGACTCTGCCCACAAATCGGAGGTGGCGACTACCATGAACTCCCAGCATGGGGCGGCAAAGGGTCGACCCGCAGATAAGCTGGAGCGCATCCCAGCAAGCACCTCCAGACAAGGGAAACAACCCTTATACTACACGCTGGCTGACAGTTGGCTGGAGCCAGTGCAGGACCTACAGCATAATTATAACCAGAGATCTCACCAAATTTTGGTATTCGACCAATAAGACGTGCCGCAGAGCATTGCACTCGATTGAGGCACGCCAAACGACTAGAGACTAGGCCATAGTAAAGTGAGGAACAGTACTGAAGTCAAGATTTGTGACACAATCAGTAATTACACTATTAAGGTTTCAACCATGAATCAGATATATTCGATTATCCACTCATGAAATCTCTTTCTTTTTCGAACTCTGTGTTGCTTATAGTCAGTTGTAATATCACATTTTTGAACCAGCTCGGTTGCTTCATTCTCAATCCGTTCAAACTCAAATTTGAATTCATTACGCATATTTTAATAGGTTATCGTTTTCATAAAGTTGAATCAAATGAGAAGGTGTTACCAAATCAATGCTACTTCTATGTAAATATGTGGATAAACTGAAAGCCTTCTCTAGCACTTTTTACAGAATATTAGAAGAACTAAGAATTCGAACGTATCAACAGAGGCGCGTTTACAGAAAACGGGGCCCTAGGCGCAAACATTTTGGGGGCCCTTCTGAACTTGTAGACTGCGAGTCTGAAATTGAACTTGAAGCCGGTTTTGTGACACTGGCACTGTAATTATGATTAGTTATAGTAATAGAAGATATTTTCAAGGAATGTGAAGTTATTTGATTTAATGCATTATTTTAGTAAGAAAAACTGACATCGGGTGTTGAATCAACAATCAACGCGAAATACGTGGCCATTTTTACTTCTTGAATAAATTGAGCTCTTAAATTGTCTCCGTCGTTGTCAGGGCATATTTTAACTGTATAACTAGTGGGACAAATGTCCCAGTAGTGTTAGGATTTGTCCCAGTAGTTAGGCTGATTTGTCCCAGGCAATGTATGGTTAAAGTATAAGTAGTGGGACAAAATGTTGGAAGAGTTTTAAGATTTGCCCCAGTAATAAATTCCCAAAAAGGTGTCATGAACTTCCTAAGAAAAGGTCAGGAACTGTTTTCGGGAGGTGACTTTTTCGGGAGATGACTTCCTAAAAAAGGTCGTCAACTTTTCTGGAGGTGAATTCCTAAAGAAAAGTCATAAAGTGTTTTCGGGAGATGACTTTTTCAGAAGACGACCTCCTAAAAAAGGTCATCAATTTTTTTTGGGAGAAGAATTGTGAAGAAAAGGTCATCGACGGTTTTCGGGAGGTGACTTTTTTGGGAGATGACTTCCTAAAAAAAGGTCATCAACTTTTTCGGGAGATGAATTCCCAGAAAAGGTCATCAAAGTTTTTCAGAGACGAGTTCCAAAATTTTGTCCCAGTAGTCTAAATTACTTAAAATATGCACTGATCATTGTGATAAATGCATCACAAATTGTATTGGATAATTATATCATTGGAAAAAATAGTTTCTATCGTTTGGGGGCCCTCCAAGATTTGGGGGCCCTAGGCGCGCGCCTAGTTCGCCTACGTGTAAACGCGCCTCTGCGTATCAAGGGTTACAAGCATACATGTACCCTTTGCCGCAGTCAGCAGTTTCGTGGTGCAGCTTTTAATCTCACCATCCACGAGTAGGCCTAAATATGCAGGGCAACTATTAGTTCTGGTAAATTCTGCAAGAGTACATGTACTGCTGATTTTCTGAATGCCCATCTGGTATGCAAAGTCTTTGTAGAGTTCCAGAAAACAAATTATGTCGTTCGAACGATTGGAATAAAAAAAATTTGAACGATTGGAAAAAATAAATTTTGAACGATTGGAATAAATAAACTGTGAAAAGGCCCCACATCTTGGAAAATGGTCTCAGGGGAGCGGCCGCTCCCCCTGCTCCCCCCCTAGCTACGCCTCTGAGTATAGGGCAGATGAGAAGGAGGAAGAGAATGAGCAAAAATAACAAGAGAGGAGCAGGACGTAGAGGAGGCGGAGGAGGAGGAATAAAAGGAAGGAGAGCAGCAGGTGCCTGGTGAGGAGGAGGAAAAGGAGAAGAACAAAGAAGAGGGATGAACAGAGGAGGACACGAAAAGTAGGTGGAGGATGAGAAGGGTAAGTAGGCGGAGGAGGAGTAGGAGATGGTGGAGGATTAGGACTTCCGTTCAATTGTAGTTGGATTTGGTCGTTTAAATGCCTCTTCTATCTCCTTATTTGAGTCTTTCTCTCGATACCAAGATTTCATTAGCTTCATAAGCCCCAGGCTCACCATTCAACCAATCAATCCATGGTATGTACGTTTGTACGTTTGCATGTATGTATGTGCATATGCATGTATGCATGTACGTATGTATGGATGTACGTATGTTCGCATGCATGCAAGTGTGTATGTACATATGTATGAATGTATATACACACAACAACCAAAACTCAGCTCAAATTACAAACAATTCACTTGATTTAAAAAAAATCATGCACTACATTTTGTAAGGTCATTAATACGCAAAATGGCCACAAATAACCAAAGAAAGGACGCATGCCATATAACATACCCTAAACGACCAACTGAACACATTAACCTACCCGAGAGCATCAGCTCACCCAAGGTACACAAAACATCAAAGTCACTATGCAACCGAGCAGTGGCCTCATGTTTCTACCAGTGCTAGACAATCATCATTATGGTAGTTATCTGATAAGTAAGACCAACGTCCGGATGTCCAGAAGTCAGGAGAAGCTAGTCTGCTGTTAATAATGACACATTAATTATAATATTAATTATAAACAGGCAAAAGGTAGGCTATATTTTAGTATATTATTAGTATTTTACATTTAGTTTAGCTGGACCGATGAACGCATGGCTACGAAATTTTATTACATTTAATGAGGCTGATTCTCTCCCCAACGCTTTCCTCTCTCCCTCTGCATGCCAGGGAAGTTCTGCGCGGTCTCTTTGATCTTTTCTTTGTGCTTACAGCCGCCGTCTTTGATTATTTATTTGTCGTTACCTTCTTTCTCTTGCTGACTGGTTTGTCGTCTTGTGCGAGTGTATCTTGTTCTTATAATGAACTCAAGATCAGAAGTAGAAGGGTTCTGTAAATACCAGGCTGGAGGAAGTGATGGTGGTAGTGGTGGTCATGATGGAGGTGGTAGTAGTGGTGGTGATAGTGATAGTGGTGGTAGTGGTGGAGGTGGACAGAGGTGGTAGTGGTGGCGGTCGTGTTGGTGGTCATGATGGTACTGGTGATGGAAGTGGTGGAAATAGTGGCACATATTGGACGTAATGGCAATATTGGAAGTATGGTGGTTGCTCATGGAGGTAGTAATAGTCATGTTGATGGGATGGTGGTGGTGTTCGAGGTAGTGGTGGATGTGGTTATGGGGTGCTGTTCTTGGAGATAGTGGTTGTGGTGATGACGGCGGTTGAGGAGGTCGTGAACCGTGTGTTGATGTTGGGTTTAACGGATTTCCAGGACGCCCTTAATTGCCTTCAATAATCTTGGCAACCGAACATCAATCTTGGCATCAGGATTGCCTCTGATCCAACTTCTATTGCTCTCATCCATAAGTCATCAGTCAAACGTCAATCACCGTTTAATCCTGATCCTCCATTTCATTGCCATTATTGGAGAAAATGCTTAATGTTACTTCCCTATACCATTTCATACGGGGTTCATACCATATCATACCATATCTTACCTGAACTGACCTTAACTTAAATCACCTCATCTCATAAATTGACATATAAAACATTTACCACGTGGTATTTGCGCTGTATAAAGTTATTATTGTATCACTTTACAAAAACTGTAATTGTAAGTAGTAACCTTGTCACGCAGGTGTCTAAAGTACAAGGCATCAACTGATGACACACCAAAACCAAGTCGTAATCAGGTCAGTATCCAGAAGATCAGTCCGTCAGACAGAGAGGCACCCTATGGAAAATAAGCAATTTGGAAAAAATAAGTCTTAAGTTGAGAAAGAAATGACACAAGCGATTGAGCAGAGCACAACGCACAAGGAGAGAGTTCCAAAAACTAGGTTCAGCAACCGAAATAGCTCGTTCACCAACAACAGGTAAGTCCGGTAAGTCCGAGGAATGACCCCAGGAATGACCCGAGGAATGACCCGAAGAATGACCCGAGGAATGACCCGAGGAATGACCCGAGGAATGATCCGAGGAATGACCCGAGAAAGACCCGAGAAAGAAAGACCTCGTTGAGTAACGTTAATGTCATTGCAAGTTTATCAGACACAGTGTGTGCAGTCTGACCACAATGGTGCTTGCTTAACCAGACATTGATTCGGAGCGTGGTCTGTATAATTGTATGATGCCTTGGTAAAATTTATATGGCCTCTTACATAGCACCGATCCATTAAAGAATGAAGGCTGTCGTTGCCCTATGACAGTTGCAGATAACGTCTTAGGGGTGTGCATGGAAGGGTGAAGGGAGGTAAGGAAGGCATCAATCACTGTGGCAGGTCAAGCGGAAAGTCCAGCGACGGGTCACGAAAGCAGAAGCTATTTGCGAGGAGCAGTTGCTGATCGAAAACATCCCCGCGCTATCAGTCACATGTAACGGATCACTGCGCGCTTCCGATGAAGTGCCGCTGTTAGTGGAGATAGATTCTGATTAGACCGCCAGGGAGCGCTGGCTCATCTATCTCAGGAGACTGGGATCATCCGAGATGATTTCAGTCCTATGTTGCTGGATATATTGTGAGATCATCCAGGATGATTTCAGTCATACGTTGCTGGATATAGTGGGAGATCACCTAGGATGATTTCAGTGCTATGTTGCTAGATATAATTATTGTGAGATCATCCAGTGCTGTGTTGCTGGATATATTATCGGATCATCCGGGATGATTTCAGTGCTATATTGCCGGATATATTGTGGTATCATCCGGGATGATTTCAGGGCTATATTGCCGGATATATTGTGGTATCATCCGGGATGGTTTCACTGCTATATTGCCAGATATATTGTGGTATCATCCAGGATGATTTCAGTGCTATGTTGCTGGATATATTATCGGATCATCCGGGATGATTTCAGTGCTATATTGCCGGATATATTGTAGTATCATCCGGGATGAATTCAGTGCTATGTTGCTTGATATAATATGATCAGAAAAGAAGGGACCCTAGTTCATCTATGTAATTTCATTGGGCTTCAAAGCTGGATTTTACAATCTGCTGCTCCTAAGTTTATTTTTACCGCCCCCAATATTTATGTTTCAAAAACTTAACTTTATTATCATTACAATAATATTTAATTATTGTCGTAATGCTCGCAGTTTTATATTAAATTTGATGTTCAATTTAAAAAAGATTAAACGTTTTGCCCCCTCTGGAATGTGTCGCCCCTGTATCAGGCTATTCCTGGGGATAAGCTGTTTGTTCTATTCATGGAGATATCCTGATCAAACAGAGGGCTCTTACACATTTGTTCCCAGATCCCTGGGCCAGGGCATATTTTAACTGTATAGCTAGTGGGACAAATGTCCCAGTAGTCTTAGGATTTGTCCCAGTAGTTAGGCTGATTTGTCCCAGGGAATGTATAACTACTAGTGGGACAAATGTTGCAAGAGTTTTAAGATTTGTCCCAGCAGTAAAAGAAGAATTAGTAAAAGGCATTGTCATGAAATTCCCCAAAAAGTCATCAACTTTTTTGGGGAAGAATTTTTAAGAAAAGGTACACTTTGTAGACGAATTCCTGAAAAGGGTAATGAGATCATTGTTGAATGACCTTATTATTGGTTGGGAGACCCGAGAAAAGCAGTAAAAAGAAGGTGATGACTTAAAAAAGTCATCAACTTTTTTGGGAGATGAATTTGTAGAAAAGTCTTAAAGTTTTGTAAGTATGTGGAGATCCAGGAGATTAATTTCTAAAAAAGGTCTTCGACCAGACCATGGCCGACTTTCTCCCACTCACCTCTCAGACAAGAGCTCCGCCAGTGAAAGTGTTTCAGAGACGAGTTCCAAAAAAAGTTCACGAATTAGACCCATGGTTGATTTTGTCCCTGTAGTCTAAATTCCTTAAAATATGCACTGCCCTGGGCACACTCCGATTCCAAGTGCTTTGTTGTTGGACCATCCTTATCTCTCTATAGCTCTATCCATGTATCTCTACCTCTCTCTCTATCTCTCTGTGACTCTATCTGTCTCACTCTGTCTTTCCATGTATCTCTTCATCTTCTGCAGTCATTGAACTCATTCCAATATCTGCACCGAACTCCAATTCGATGCAGTTGACCCCAACGGATCAAAGTTCAGAGTCCGTTCATAGCGGTCTTTGGATCGTCCACCCCGGCATCCCTCTTCGTTTCCGCGACTGCTCTACCCTCTCCCCATCACCCTCGATCAATGAACGGTCAGCAAATCGAAGTCTCGTGGGGTTGTGCGCCATTGCCAAGGAATGTCTGGAAATTACAGAGTATATTTTGGCCACGAAACATATTGAATTCTGATGTGTGATATAGTGGAACAATCATAACCGTCACCAACGCCCCACCACCACCACTTTCACCACCACCACCAACATATGATCGTCATCATCCTTGTCGTCGTCGTCAGAATCCATCGTCGTCGTCATACTTATCATCATCATCATCATCATCATCGTCGTCGTCGTCGTCGTCGTCGTCGTCACCGCCACCGCCACCACCACCACCACCACCACCACAACCACATCATCATCATCATCATCATCATCATCATCATCATCATCATCATCATCATCATCATCATCATCATCATCATCATCATCATCATCATCATCATCATCATCATCATCATCATCATCATCATCATCATCATCATCATCATCTCTATCATCATCATGATCACCATCGCAAATATCTGGAAACGAATGTCGTAATTCGTAGCCTACGATCTGCAGGCATTGTAATCAGAGGCGTAACTTGTTATTGTGACGATGGTGTCTGGTCGTCACCACTTTCAAAAGCGGTGGTAACGGTCAACACTGAATTATTTGTTGCGACATGACAGAGTTATATTTGGGTCAAGCAAGTTAAAAGAACTTGATTTTTGTCTCCATCTTGGTTTCAGTGTAGCCATTATATTAACATTCAATTCTCCTGCTCTGTTCGTGACTTGGGGATTGTCCTTGACCCTACCCTCTCCTTTACTGATCAAGTTAACCTTGTATCCAGATCTTGCTTTTATCATCTACGCCAGCTTCGATCCATCCGCAAGTCTCTTTCATTTCATGCTGTTACTACACTGGTCCATGCTCTGATCTGCACTAGGGTAGACTTTGGCAATACTGTGTACATTGGCCTTTCCTCCTCCAATATGCACAAACTCCAGACTATCCTTAATGCTGCTGCTCGGCTTATAGGTGACATTCCTAAGTTTGCCCACATTTCTGCCTTTATCCGTGATTCCCTCCACTGGCTCCCTGCTCAACAGCGAATTCAGTTTAAAACCCTCACTCTCATGCGCAACTGCCTTACTGCCTCTGCTCCGTCTTACCTAATGAATTTTTGCAACCCAGTTTCTTCCTTGCCTGCGAGGGCTTCCTTGCGATCTTCGGCTCGCGGCCTTATGGTTGTCCCTCGCATGCGATCTTCCACGGCACAATCCAGAAGTTTCGCCTATGTTGGCCCCTCTGCTTGGAACTGTCTCCCCTTGTTTCTCCGCCAAGAGCTTCTTGCCCTCTCTCCTCTCCAGTTCCGTAAACGCCTGAAAACTTTCCTTTTTGCCGGTGCCGGCATTGATGCGGGTTGAAAGCGCCGCTGATTTGAGTGGCGCTATATAAGTTTTCGATTGCAATTACAATTAACAGTTGTGAAACAGAACGTAAACACATAAATAATAAATCAATAATAATAAATAATGTGCTTTTTTAACCTGCGAGTGACCTTAATGTGGCGGGCGAAGCATACTATTCGTTTAAATTCGTTTATATCGAATGGGGAGTGAGGGAGGGAGGGAATAGTTAAGGAAAGGGGCAAAGTTGTAGGAAAGGGGCAAAGTTGTAGGAAAGGGGCAAAGTTGTGACCTTGAATGTAATGTGTCCTTTTCAAATGAATTGAAAAAATTGTCTGGCAGAGAGAAATACTGAATGTGCTTCGACATCAGTTCGTTGCGAGGTTTTTAGTCAGTGGCGTTAACAGAACTGTACAGCGGAGAGGGTATAAAGAGGACACAGGTCATAGGTCAAGTCAGTCTAAAACGAGGAATTACCCGTTTTGACTTTAGCGTGGATGTACCAGTGTTTTATATTAGCCCAGTAAAATTTAGCAGACGTTGCTATAGAAATAGCAGCTGCTGCAGATGTAGTTCCTGACGCTGAGGTAACTGATGTTGATGATGATGTTGTTGTTGCCGATGATGATCATGATAATGATGATGGCGATGACAATGATGGTGGTTGTGGTAATGATCTTGGCGATGATGATTATGACGATGATGATTATGATGATGATGACGATGATGATAATGATGATGATGGTGGTGTTGGTGGTGATGGTGGTAATGATAATCGTGATGATGATAACGATGGCGATGCCAATCAAGTTGATGAAGATGATTATGACAATGATGATCATTACGATGATGATGACCATAGTGGTCGTGGTAATGATGGTGGTGAAGATGATTATAACGATGACGATTATGATAACGATGATCATTACGATGATGATGATGATGATGATGATGATGATGATAATGATTATGGTGGGGGTGGTAATGATGATGATGATAACGACGACGACGACGATGATAATATAGCTGCTGCTGCAAATGTAACTGCTACTGCTGCTCTGCGGGAATTGGTGGTTCTTGGATGACGGTGCTCCATCTTGCTTTCAGCTTTTTCGCGGCTTTGAAGGCGATGCATCGAACACGTTCTCGTCCTTCCATTCTTTCTAAGCCGTTGGACTGTTAATTCCCGCGAGCCAGACCTCACATTTCATTGAACAATCGCAGCAGACACACTAGTGTGGCCATAAACACTCCAGGCCATTCTTTGTCTGCTAACAAAAACGCAGTGGATGAAATAAATTTGTGACTGGCGACTACAGATGTAGTTATCTGTTAAGTAACCATGAGAGATTTTTTATAAGTAAGATCAAGGTTGTTGTTTACAGGAAGGATTCCTTTGATAATGTCGTTGTACGTAGGCCTATTTCTACGCCGTTTTTGGCTCTTTCTTGATCCTATACGAATAGTCTGTAACGCTTTATGTAGTATGTTACACAAATGAATTGTAGTTTTGAGATGGTGATGGTGATCATAATAATAATAATAATTACAATAATAATATAACGACGCGAAAAAACATGAAGTATGCAGCCCTTCCTACTACACATAGCTTTGTCCCCATTGCACTCGAAACTCTGGGCCCCATCAACAGATCTGGCCGTGAATTCATTACAGAGTTAGGCCGGCGACTGACAACAATGTCGGGTGACCCACTCGAGACAATTCACTTGTTCCAGCGCCTCTCTATATGCACTCAACGATTTAACGCCGTCGCTTTTCGAGGCACATTTGCACAGTTAATCGTGGACGAGGACCGCTAAACTCTGGATCTTAACGCTTCTAAGACAGTTTCAAAGTGTCTGATGGTTCATTTTAAATAATAAAATTTGTTTATAATAATAATAATAATAATAATAATAATAATAATAATAATAATAATAATAATAATAATAATAATAATAATAATAATAATAATAATAATAATAATAGCACCGTTTCTGACGCCTGTCATTGTACCAGAACTTCATGAATAGCGACCGTTCTTAATGTTTCTCTCTCTTTTCATTCATAGTTAAGTTCCTGAGGGATCATATTTACATTGGGGCAATTTAGAAAATAACTAACAAATAGTAAGCTATAATATTGATAATCATAACTGGTGTCAATAAACGTTTTTGTCTTGTCTTAAAAATAATGGTATACTTATATTATATTGGGGGGGGGGTCCATAGAGTAGTGGTAAGTGGTAACATCACTGGCGTGAAGAGCAAGAGCTTCCCGCAACCCTCCCAAATTTAGGTCCACTCAGCCTTTCATTCGCGAGATGGCGCGTTGTTAAAATGAGATGTAGGACGTGATGGGCGCCTTGCATGGCTGCCGTGTACAGTTAAATTCGACTCCTCTAATAACTTGTGATCATCCGTTCATACTGATTTGTAATCATACTGCGCTATTGTCAGTTTGAAGATATTAAACGAAGATTATTATTATTCCGAAATATAAAGCTCTCTGAAGACACCTGTAAAACGCTCTCTGTCGAGGCTACATATTTTCTTGAAGCCTATTTAAACATACTTTTAATGCTGTTTTGAGTTACTCTATTTATTCAAGTGGTAATTCAGCCACTCACCGTATTGTGGCAGTGCATGTCCCAAACCTGGATGAAATAGGAGGGCGACGCTAATGATCTTTGTTATCACACAGTGTCGTTAAACTTAAACTACTACTATTTAAGTGAATATAAGTCAACGACCTTTATTATGCCAAAATAATTTATGTCAACGTCAACGGACTTTTGTTGTCACATGATGTCGTTAATCTTTCTATCCATACAATCGCCCGTGTCAGCCCTTCAGAGATAAGTAAGGTAATATTATGAAGTCGATGTCAACTGCACTGGCAGCCATAAAATGTCGTTAAACACAAGAAATTAGGCTACTACTTCAAGTGTAGATTTTCCAGACGTCTACAACTCCGACACTGCCCGTATTGTGGTAGTGCCAGTCCCAAGCCAGTATAAGGGAGGAGGGCGACGCTAGTAATACTTGTTATGACCCAGCTGTAGAAGGTAGGCCCTACTAATTAATAATAATGATGATGATGACGACGACGACGACGACGACGATGATGATGATAATATAAACTCGTGTGTCAAGGCAGTTTAAGGTCTCACACATTGATGGTCCTGTCAGCCATGAATGTCTTTAAACACGATACTCATACTAATCGTCAATTGTGATTATATTCTTCTATCCCCGATTTCAAGGTTATCGCTAATAGTATTGGAAGTATCAACATGTTTACCGAAATTATGACTTTCATGGTGGAAGATACTGATTTTCCACTACCTTAATATTTGCAGTGTCACTAGAATTCCTTTGGAATTAGGACCTTTACCTTTATATCGATGAAAATTGAGCTGATAGTCGTAAGATGTCGCTAATGACTGGCTACGCGAATTGTTCTCTTTTGACACCTTTAAAACGCTCTCTGCCGAAGCTATATACAGTATATTCGTCAACCGCGTGAAGATTGAGTTGTTTTAGTTAGACCTTATATTAGCGAAGTTAGTGTTGTGGTGGAAACTGCACAGATATTTTTATAATAAATTTTATCTGCTTCTCGCGGTTCTCTGCCTTCAGGCAGGTTCAAACGTCTACGTCGCCACTTCTCTCTATTTTGAGCCTCTTTTTTGAGTGTTCTGTATCCTTCCTTCATCTTCCAATCCAGCATCATCTGTCTTGGTCTTCCCCTTGTCCTCTACCCCTCCATTCTTCCCAGGCCCAGTTCGTCCATATGGGCAAATGGGCAGCCGCCCAGGGCCGCCGATTTTTAGGGGACGCCAATTTTCCATTTTTCAAAAATTATTTAATTATTATTCGTAAAAAGAGGTGAATGACTAAAAAAGGTCATCAACTTTTTTGTGCTTAGGGCCGCTGGTTTGCGTAGGGCCGCCGATTTGCCCAGGGCCGCCAAATGTCTTCTTCCCTCGATGACATTTCTTAGGAGAGAGTCTCCTCTCAGCGTGTGACCGATCCATTTCCTTTGCCTCCTTCTTAATGTGTGTATGAAGGACCTTTCTTCTCCAATCCTTCCCAACACTTCTTCATTTGTTTTATGTTATATCCAGCTGATCTTCTCCATTCGTCTCCAAATCCACATCTCGAACGCCTCCAGTTTCTTGATCTCCACTTTCCTCATGGTCCGTGTCTCTGATCCGTACAACACCACACTCCACATCAGTGTCTTTACCATTCTTTTCTTCAGATTTCTGTTCATTTTTCCTCTCAATAGCCCTTTCCGTTTTGTGAATGCCTCTTTACCCGGTGCTATTCTTCTTCTACTTTCTTTATGCCTGCATTTAACATCTGTCGTAATCATGCTTCCCAGGTAGCAGAATTCTTTTACTTGCTCTATTTCCTCTCCACCAATTTTTATTCTGACTATATTTTCTTTTTCTGTACTTATTTTCATTGCCTTCGTCTTTTTGATGTTTATTTTCATACCGTATTCAATTGATATGGTGTTTAGTCGGTCCATCACTCTCTGTAGGCCTCTCTGACTTCCCGCCATCATTGCCTGGTCATCTGCGAACCTGAGAGCCCTAATCAGTCTGCCATGTCACTGTTTTATATAAAATAATATAATAGTATTATCATATTATATTAATATAATATATTTTTGTTTTTATATATTTATATATTTATCTTATTTTCATATATTTGCATATTCATTTTATTTTTATATATTTACATATTTATTTTACTTTTACATATTTACATCTAGGCCTATGTGGTGTCGTTAAACACTGGAATAAGAAGAACAGTTCCTTACACACCTTTTCTAAGTTTGCATAGGTCCTATAAATAGGAGTATAGAAAAATTCCTTTACCTAATTCATGGTAGTAGCTGCTAGAGTTGCAACATATACCCATGGTGCAGACGTGGGTGTGAATGGGTACGACGTGTTAGTAAATTCATTTTCTTGGCCTAGGTATATGAGGGCGGATGGCCAGTCCTCTCCATCGCCGTCTCATCTTCCCACCGACAGTGCTCATTAAAGCTGAGTTGGCTAGAGGGCCCACGCGAAGCAGAATTCTCGAACACTGGAAATTACTGTGCAACTGCCATATGTTTAGCAGCGAATATACAGTAGTATCGGGTTTGTGGTGATTTAACGATCTTCCGGCACTCTAAGTGATATCGGGTTTACTGTGGTTTCAGTTTCTACTGGGATCTGTTCATGCTTGTGCTTCTGATCGCCAATCTCATCATCCTACCGGTGGCGATTTCGTTCTTCAACGACGATCTCAGCACACACTGGATCGTCTTCAACGGCATCTCAGACACCGTCTTCCTGCTCGACCTCGTCATCAACTTCCGCACAGGTAACAAAAGAAACAGTTCTGAGCACTGCAGCATCCTCTGGCTTTACACTGGGCTACGCTTCACTGCGCTATTCCATGATGAATGTCACTGTTAACGCTGCACTACGCTTACACTTAGTTATGTTTATGTTTACATAACACTATAGGGGCCCTACGTACGCCTAATATTAATAGTAATAGCAATAGTAATGATAATAATAAAATAATAATAATAATAATAATAATGATGATGATGATGATGATGATGATGATGATGATGATGATGATGATGATGATGATGATGATGATGATGATGATGATGATGATGATGATGATGATGATGATGATGATGATGATGATGATGATGATGATGATGATGATGATGATGATGAATACAATAACAACATTAATAATAAAAACAATAATATAATTGTTCTTTTTAACACCTTTAAAACTGTTTTACCAGTGCTATATATAATCTTCAACCACATTAAACTGTAGATTTCTTAAAAGTTAAAACAACAGTAGTAGCAGTAGTTGTAATAATGATATATATTTCAGGATGGTCATGAAACCTGAGACGAGGCTTTATTTCTCGGAGATGATCATTTACTCCTGACATAAGTTTTTGATCCTGAGGGATTATTTGTACCTCAGGTAAAAGTAAAATAATAATAAATATGGATACTTTAGTGAGGTTGTTTTGTCTTTAAGGTATAATCGCGGACAATTTCGCAGACGATATAATCTTAGAGCCAAAGGAGATCGCCAAGCATTACCTGAGAACCTGGTTCCTCTTGGATCTCATCAGTTCCATTCCTCTTGATTACATCATTCTCATGCTGTCACCTGACGCCAACGTCACTCAACTGATTCACGCAGGTAACCAGTGCATGGACGACACTACTGACCGACTAAGTGACCAACCGACTAAGTGACCAACCGACTAAGTGACCAACTTACTGACCAAATGATCATTAGACTATTTTAAATGACCGGTTGACCGCTCACTGACCACTGGGGAATATATGACCATATGTCCGACTAAATAATCAACTGACGTAATAAGTGACCAGCTAACGAACAAAAATGACCAACTGACCGACTAAGTGATAAAACGTAGCTGAATAAATGACCAAATGACCGCCTAAGTGATCAGCTGACCAAGAGTGGGAAGCTGTTGTTCTACGCGGTCATGGTGTTCGTTTGAAGTGTTTTGACACATTGAAGGATTGATT
>OY744605.1:10958378-10983378 GCA_963556255.1 Allolobophora icterica | reverse complement strand
AACAACAACCCCAGTTTATGTCCACAACGTTAAAGCCCCCACTTCTGGCAACCATGGGAGATCTTCTCCTATACCCCGAAACCCCATTGGTAGACGCCACATGGGGAACACAGAGTCGAGGAAGACAAACAAAGACGTGGATGGAAAACGTGATAATAGATCTTAAAGAACATGAAAAGGACATGAGAACGGCCCTGGATACTATAAGAGACAGAAAGAAGTGGAGCAATCTTGTATTAATCTAGTCGTCGGCATACACACCTGACAGAAGAGAGAACAGAGAGATAGCCGTTGTAAGTACCTCACAGAGGCGAGATTCTCAGTATACCGTAGCACACACGACTAAGCTGCATGTATGATTATAATAATAATGACCGGAATCATTATATTGAGATTTCTGCAGCGTTCAAAGAAAGTAGTAACTGGACCATCTCATTCACAGGCGCTCAGTCAAAAGAAAATCGATGGGTAGGCTAGGCAAGATCCTAGGTTAAGGCAGACAGACAGTCAGAAGGTCACGGTAGATGGTTATAGAGTTACCGTGTCTAGCTATAGACCACATATTGTGTGGCCCAAAGGCTATACGGCTATGTGCTTTTGTAAATGTCTCACTGTTAAGCCTGCTGTTATATATTTTTGTAGGGCTTGCTCAAGGTAGCTATGTTCTTTTGTAATTTAAAACAGTGTCCGGGGATAACACCTGTGCCTGCTAAGCCTTGTCAAAAATCTGATGTTCTTGATCTGGCACCTAACGTGACCTTACCTGTCTACTCGTTCGACACTGTAGCCGATTGGTTAGAGTACTCACATTCTAACGAGGAGACTACGGATTCGAATCTCCACTGAGACCGTTACTCTGTAGGGACCGTGAGGAAGGCCTTCACTTACAATAAGCTCAGCGCTATCGATTGATGCTTGGTCATTTATATGTGGCGCTTAATAAGTGTATAATAATAATAATAATAATAATAATAATAATAATAATAATAATAATAATAATAATAATAATAATAATCATAATCATAATCATAATCATAATCATAATCATAATAATACTAAGAATAGTAAGACAGAGTCGAATAATTTTCAAGCGAAAAATCTCTCTTTTACATACCTTGACAACGGTTTTAACTGACGATATATATAATTCTTGACGGCAAGTAGCTGCTGGGTTGGCGAAAAAAGGTAACGTTAGGAAGTAATCTAGAATGATGATGGTGGTGGTGGTGGTGGTGGTGGTGGTGATGATGGTGATGGTGATGGTGATGGTGATGATGATGATGATGATGATGATGATGATGATGATGATGATGATGATGATGATGATGATGATGATGATGATGATGATGATGATGATCTAAAAAATTCCTGCAGCGCCCAGAAAGCTGTCACTGGTACCAACTTATTCAAATATCGTAATTGTAAACTCCAAATTTCTAAAGGGCCACTCGAAAGCCAAGCGCAGGACACCACCTTATTCACAAATGAGCTGGTGCAAATTCAAAACAAAATAATTCTATTAAATTAGCCACGTCAGGGAGACCAGCTTAATCCCTGCGCTATATCAAATCAAGTCCGCAATTGGCAAGTTTTTTTGTTCGTTTTGGTGCTAAGTTAGCAGTGCTCTTATTAAACACCTTTAAAACACAGTAATCAGACATCATAAGAAAATGACGCTCGCGTAGGATAGCATTTTCCAGAGCTCTTTCCAGTTTATGCAGTACTTAGTCGTAGCCCACGTTCGACAATCCAAAAGATGTCTAGAGGTAATTTCGACACTTTCTTTCAGTCTATCGATGTCAGCTTATTATTATCGATGTGTTAGAGATGTTAGATATGTGACTTATGCCCTGAAGCGTATAGACGCCTTTGAGACACAGCATTCAATAGCAGATGAGAAGGCTAGAAGAGATTTCTGTTCCAGGTCAAGATGCCAAGCGTACGGCAGGCAGAGTGTCAAGACGGCCACGATCAATAATAAAATAACATAGTTTGCCTTCAGAATTACAGGTGAGGTTAGATCGACGTCAACAACCTTTCAACCAAAAGTTATAAAGCAACTGTTTTTACACACCCTTCAAAAGCTTTTACTGCACGTTATATAGTTTACTTCTTGGCACGCGCGTCTTCAAAACTTTGTTGTCAGGTCACGTAAGGTCGACGTCAACGGCTCTGGAAGCCATAAGATGTTTTAAACATTGGTTAATTAAATTTAATGCTCGCCATGAATCAGTCAACAGCCCTGGTAACCAGAAGATATCATTAAAACACTCAACACCACTAAGTATACTTAGATCAGGCCCTTGATTGACGTCATATCGCTGACGCTAGCATCCTTTCGTCTTGCTTGAAGGGTCCAGAATTTGATGACATCTTATGGCAACAAAGGCCATTGACGTCGACATAAATTATTTTGAACAGCTCTCACGAGGAACGTCTCTTAAATGTATAATACAGCTCAATCCCAGAAAAAGACAAGAATGACAGCTAGTGAAGAATACTATTTTAGAAGTCGTCATTACCTTATAACGTCAGCTAACGTTGGTTTAAAGGTGTTTAATAAGAGCACTGCTGACCTGGCACTGAAGCGGACCAAGCAACCGGGCAATTGGGGACATGTCTTGATATAGCGCCGATTATAAGCTGCTCCTCTGACGTGGCTTTTGTGAGGCGCTGAGAAATTTCGGACATTTCCATTACATTACATATATAGTCCTCAACTTTTTTCAATGATTAATTCGTGTTAATTCAATTTTTTTATTGTATTGTGCCATACGAACAGTGAGAACTGTTCAAAATAAATCTGTCGGCGTCGACAGCCTTTCTTGCCATAAGACGTCGTTAAACTGGTCGTATTAATTTAAGAACCTTCAATTAAACCTGAATAAGGTCGACGTCAACATTACTGGTTGCCTTAAGATGTGACTAAACAATGCGTAATGCACTGATACGTTTAGACACCTTTAAGACTCTTTTACATGACATAATATATACGTTGTAGCAAGAAGCCAATGATTGAATTATTGGTAACCGTCTGGAAAACAATAACTATTAGATTTAGAATAGGTGAGGTCACACTAGGTCAACGGCCTTAGCAGCCACAACTTTGGTTTTAACTTAGCTTAACATAACAGCTTAACCCAACTTCGCTTCACATAACTTTATTTAACATAACTTAGCACAACCTAGCTTAATATAACTTAACCATTGCCTGCGTCACTTCCGTTTTCGTATGTGTTTTTCGTATGTGTTTACCTCCTTCCTTTTTCTGGAATTGAGCAAATTAAATTTCAAAATTTGCGAAATTACCAAAATACATGAAACATATATATATATCTAACTAAATAATGAACAGTCTTACGATTACTTATAACCTTGACAAACAATCAGCAATAATATTCAATCTGCCCTTCTTGTACTTCACCTCAACATCAAAAGTTTGTAAGGCTAACGCCCAACGCACAAGTTTAGCAGACTTAGACATTGACTCAGTCAAATATGTAAGAGGATTGTGATCAGTAAAAATGAAAATTTTTGATCCAATTATAATTTCTTTTAACTTGTTTAGAGCCCAAACAATAGCATAGGCTTCCTTTTCCACAGTAGCCCATCTCTTCTGGGTATCAGTTAATTTCTGACTGATAAATGACACAGGGCGTTCTATTCCCTTGTCGTCCATCTGTGTTAAAACAGCACCGACTGCAAAGTCACTACTATCGCAGTACAAATTGAATGGTTTTCCCACTTCAAAAACATATAACACTACTTTGGATCGCACAGCCTCTTTAAGTAAATCAAATGCTTGCTGATGTTCAACAGTCCAATCAATCTTATCAGAAACACGTTTACTAGTTAAATCAGATAAAGGTTTCGCAATCTGTGCAAAGTCCTTAATAAACTGTCTGTAATAATTAAAAAATCCAAGCAGTTGCTTAACTTGCTTCTTAGTTTCTGGGATCTTCAAATTAGTCAAACTTTCAATTCTGTCTGGATTCATCTTTATCTTACCAGACCCAACCACATGACCGATAAACCTTACCTCACTCTTACCAAATATGCATTTTTTCAAATTCAAAGTAACGTTATGCAATCTCATTTGCATCAAAAATGCATCTAGATGCTGCAAGTGAACTTTCCAACTGTCAGAATGCACAGCAATGTCATCAACATACGGTTCTGCAAAGTCGCTTATAGGCTGTAAAACTAAATTTATCGCTTTAACAAAAGTTCGTCCAGAATTTATCATTCCAAAAGGAACACGAGTAAATTCATACAGTCCATTATGTGTTACAAAAGCTGTCTTCCATTGATCAGATTGTTTTACAGGACAAGTCCAATAAGCACTTCGACAGTCCAAAATAGAAATCACATTAGACTTTCCAACTTTGTTTAAAACGTCTCTGACAATCGGCATAGGATATTTACAATCCACTGTGAATGAGTTAATGTATCTGTAGTCACAGGCAAGTCTTAAAGATCCGTCTTTCTTTTTAACAATAACCAAAGGGCTTGCCATTCTGCTCGATGATGGTTTAATAATGTTTGTTTTTAACATTTCTTTGATCTGACGTTCCACTTCTGCTCGATAAATCAAAGGAATTCGGTATGCTGCAAATTCCTTTTCATGAAATCCTGGTTTTAGTTCAATTTCATGTTCGACCAATGTACATAATCCAGGTTTTTCTGAAAATCTGTCACAGTATTTGTTCAAGACTTTCAACAACTGTTCTTGCTGAGTTACTGTTAAATGGCTAATTTGTTCAGGATCGAGGTTAAGTGAATTCTTGTCATCTTGAACCTCATTCCTCATTGGTAATTCAACCACTGAACCAAAATCTTCATCTTCTTCAACGATTAGACCACAACTTAATGCTCGAGTAACATATTTTCTGATCTTGTTTGCGTGAATTATTTTTCGACCATTTTCACCCATATCGACTAAATAAGAGTACTTTGATCTTCGATGTATGATCGTACATGGACCATGCCATCGAGAAATAAGTTTGTTCGTTGACGTTGGATACAAAACTATGACTTTCTCACCAGCTTCAAATTCTTTGTGCTTTGCTCTCTTGTTATACTGATTCGTGTATTGTAATTGCTTTTCTCGAGAGTAAGATTCTGCAAACAATAATGCTTTCTCCATATTTTCTTTGAGTTCTTTTAAATACTTTTCTGGTTTAACTCCCACATGAGGTGGTAAGTTTATTTCTCTAGTCCAACTCTCTTTTAATATTGCCAATGGTCCTCTCGGAATTTTCCCATAGACAAGCATATATGGTGATACTCCAGTAGTTGCATTCGGCACTTCTCGTAATGCCCACACTGTGAAAGGAATTATCTTGTGCCATTTCCTCGGGTTGTCTATTATCACATGATGGATCATCTTTTTAAATGTCTGATTCCATCTCTCTACTAATCCAGCAGCTTCTGGGTGTCCTGGTGTGTCGAATCGTGGACTACAGCCCATTAAATTGAGAAATTCTCTTGTCAAACTGGCTGTGAAGTTCGTTCCTTGGTCACTTGTAATCACGGACGGCACACCAACGTTCATGAACAGTTCCGTCAACGCTTCACACACAGCCTTCGCTGTCAGCGATTTCAATAAGAAGATTGTAGGCCATCTGGTGCACGAGTCCACAATGCATAAACAATACTTGTGACCTGCAGCAGATACTGGATCGATCGGGCCAACGAGGTCCATCGTCATTCTCTTGAAGGCGACCTCTTCTCTTGAGACTGGAGTGATAGGCACTCTATCCATCACCAGACTCCTTGCCTTTAGTTGACATTTCTCGCAAGACTTACAAAATTTCACAATGTCTCTTCTCATCTTTGGCCATACAAAGGACAACTTTATTCGTTCTCTTGTTTTCTCTTCTCCTAGATGTCCTCCAAATACCGATTCATGTGCCAACTCCATCACTTTAATTCGTCTCTCTTTTGGTAACACTAGTTGATATATCGTCTGGTCTAATATCTGATATTTCTTATGCAATAAACCGTTGATCACACAGAATTCAGATTCTTTCTCTTGTGCTAACTTCCACCACGGCTTCAACGATTCATCCTTTCTCTGTTGCTCTTCGAACTTCTTCGAATCGGCAATCTGCACCTTTTGTTCTTCATCCATCTCTTCATCTCTATACAAGTCTCCTATCCCCACATCACATTCATTGTCTTCTTCCGTTTCATTTAATGTGCCATTCTCGCATGCAGCCATCTCTTGCTCGTTCATCTCTGATGTTATACCATCTCGCGATAAGCTTCGTTGCTCATTACTGTCGTTTTCCTCATCACTTGAACTTTCAGTTTCACTCTTCTCATCCACATCTACCATTTCCTGTTTCCGACTCTGCGCTCTCGTCATTACATTTGCTCGTACACTCACATCTCCTTGTATCGTTTTAACTTTCATCTGTGGTACGGCTTTTAATTCGGCAATTATCTCTGGATGCAACAAGAATCTTTCTGTACTGCCCATCTTTGCAATACTAGCACACATCAAGGTGACATAAGGTGTAAGTGAACACTGGATTTCACGTGGAAATCCCTCTTCTTCCACGTCACTACCACACAGTCTAACATCGACTTTCACTAACTTCGCAGGAATGGCATCTCCTGCCACACATTGCAAATTCACTTTTCCAATTTGTTCCACCTTCATGCCTTCCAGTAATTCTTCACTAATCACCGGAATCTCTGCTCCCGAGTCGCTCAGTGCTTTGACTTTCACTGGCTCTTTACCGTCTACTCCACGAATTTCGACCTCGATATATTGCAAGAACGATTTCTTCAATATTCGACTGTCATCTTTTCCTATGACTTCTCTCTGAATTTCAGCATCCAATAGAATTTCTTTTTGAATACCACATTTCATTACTGACTTTACTTCAGTTTCTTGGTTTTCTTGACTCGCGGTTTGATTATCTGTATCACTAACCACTTGAATCAAATTCACCCTTGTGTGTTCTTGATTTCTGCTAGAACTAGCTGCTGCCACTGGAACTGGACAAAATTTAACCAAATGTTTGTCTGAACCACAGTTGTGACAACGCTTCACAAACATAACACCTCGTTGTTCATTTCCTTCATTTCTCTTATACTGCGTAAACGATGTGTTGCCTTCCCTCTTGGCAAACGGCGCTGACGATTTGTTAAATCCCTGACGACCAAACGTCACTTCTCTGGTCTCATTGGGTACAGGGACACTAGCCTTGACTTCTTTACCTTTGAACTGACTCCCTGTTCCTGGATTACTTTTCCACTTTCCACTCTGGCTTTGGTTTACGGAACGTTGAGAAGGATAACTGTTTATGTTTGGGAACGCAAACCCAATTCGATTGTTTACATGAATGTCTGCTAGGTCTGCCACTGCACTAGCTTGAAGACAGTCAGTTCCTTCCTTCGACAATACAAACTGTAGTGGACCTGGCGGTAAACATTCTTTCAGCTTATCCGCTACCAGCAAATCAAAGAGCGTATCATACTCTTTGTTCACGTTTCGACTTCTCACGTAATAGTTTAGCAAGTTCTTCAGTCTTGCCGTAAACATCGTATAAGTCTCTTCTGTTGTCTTCTTAGCATCCACAAATCTGGCTCTGTATTCTCTCGAGGTTAATTTAAATTCTTTTAATAAGTGCTGCTTGACTCTATCATAATTGTCTAGATCATCGAATGACAATCTATTCAGAACAGTTCGAGCTTTCGGCGTCATCAATGGTAATAATAATTTCACCCAAAACGGCTTCTCCACAGCAAAGCTACGAAATGCGTTCTCGACTGTTTCAAAATATAATGGCACCTCCATCATATCAGTTGGCATTTGAGGCAATACATGCTTCATTGCATCACCTATTTTCTTAATTTTTGACACCAAAGTTTCACTTTCTTGCTGCTTCCTTCTTTCTGCTTCCCGTTCTTCTCTCATTTGCGTTTCTTTCAATGTCAATTTTGATTTCTCCAGTTTCAGACGTTCCTGTCTTTCTGCCTCTGCCTTTTCCAAACTTTCTTTCTGAAATTTGAGTTCTTCTTGTCTAATCTGTTCTGCGCGTTCTAACTCTAACGTTCGCGCTTTTTCTTTTTCTTCTTCACGCATTCTCTTTGCTTCAATCTGTTGCTGACGAACCTCTTCATCACTTTTTCTAGCTTTTTCAAATTCAATCATCTGCTCCAATCTTCTTCTTTCAGCATCTTCCCTATCTCTTTTCAACTGTTCTAACTGAATCTCAAACTGATTCTTTTGCAATTCCAGTTCTGCCTTACGCACTTGTTCTGCTTTATCTTCTCTCTCTCTTTGCAGACGCAATTCCTCTTGCCTTGCAAGTTCCGCTTTCTCTTCTTTCTCTCTCTGCAGGCGCAATTCTTCTTGCCTTGCAAGTTCCGCTTTCTCTTCTTTCTCTCGCTGCAAGCGCAATTCTTTCTCTTCTTTCTCTCTCTGCAAACGTTCTGCTTTCTCTTCTTTCTCTCTCTGCAGACGTTCTGCTTTCTCTTCTTTCTCTCTCTGCAAGCGCAATTCGTCTTGTCTTACACGTTCTGCTTCTTGTCTCCGTTTATCTTCTCTATCTTCTTTCATCATCATCCACTGCATCAACATCTCCATAGACATAGGCGCAGGAGGTTTTTCAATAACCTTTTCTACGGCACCGCCAACTGCACCTTCTTCTTCGACTTCTTCCTTAACCCACACTTCAGCGAGTTCCTGTATCATGTCACCACGTGACATACCTTCTAATTGTTCTTCCTTAAAACCGGCTTTCAACAAACGCTGTTTTAGCCTTTCCGTAGACATCTTCTTAATATCTGCTTGTCTTTCAGCACTTAGTTTCTCCATCTTACTTGTTTACTTCGGTGATTTCTCTTTTCAAAGAAGTCACAGTTTTTCTTGTTGTGTGAATCGATAAACAAACGGGATTTCTTTTATATTTGTTCGTGGAAAACAACGAAATATTTATACCGTTTCTCGTGTTCCACCGTCGTTGATATCGTAGACACGTCACACAGCACACAACGCGTAGATTCTTCTAACACCGTCGTAGATTCTTCTAACACCGTTGTAAATTCTTTTATCACCGTCGTAGATTCTTCTATCCGCCGAAGGAGGTGATAACGTGAATTTTAATCCACCGTGAGTATTTATCCACCGTGAGTATTTATCCACCGTGAGTATTTATCCACCGTGAGTTCTTATCCACCGTGAGTTCTTATCCACCGTGAGTTCTTATCCACCGTGAGTTCTTATCCACACCGTCACTGCCACCAATAATGTCAACCCAATCCTTCCGTTGACAATCCTTCTGATTAAATCCTTGTTCTCTTCGTACTTAACGCCTATTTAACGTTCACCTTTTGAACACTAATTCTACGTATAAGTATAACCTGAATTAATCAGCAACACAGTTTAATATCTTTTCAGTTTAATAAGAAACAAACAGACAGAACCCAATTCGATTACAACTCAACTAGTCAGCCACACTACTACAGCGAACACACTCGAATTCAAACTTCTCTAGTCAGCATAATTCTTCGCGCCTCTTGACACACCTGTCTTCTGTGCGCATAAGCGAACTCTAATAATATACATATAGCGCGCCGCTGCCGATATCGGCCGGCCGCGCGTGTCACTAAGACTAAACGTTATACATCTATCATATATACATATACACGTGAAACTAAAGTAAGCGTACTAAATATATACGCTAAATATCTCGCACTGCAAAACTGTACACAAAACTCAGTTCACAGTATGGTACCAGTCTAATCCTGAATAAAGAAGGAGGATGACCATATAGGATGTCGTTAAACGCCGGAAACTTCTCCGGTAGAGCGGGGGAGAGGTAAGCGGAAGAAAGAATGAGGATGGAATCTGTGGAAAAGGAATGTATTCCGCTTTGAATGAAAGACTTGTTCATAGATTACAAGAGGTGCATATTTAAGGTTCGTAGTACGGGTCAGATAAATGTAATTCTGACGTTATTCTGTGGTAATTTGTGGTAATTCTGTTTTGATTCTAACTTGATTATGACGTAATTCTGTCCTTCTGATTCTGTTTTGACTGAGCGCCTGTGAATACGCTGATCTTGGGGCTTAGTTACTTTGGGGGAACCGGAAATTGCGATTATCCTCTGCCGAATCTCCTTCTCTTACTCCTTTCTTTTCTTTATCTGTGTCCTCCTCCTCTTCATCCTCCTTTTGTTCCTCCCCTCCTCCTCCCTTTCCTCCTCCCCTCCACATCTTTTCCTCTTTCTCCTACCTCTGTTTTTACTCCTTTTCCTCCTATTCATCCTCCTTCTTTTCCCTCCATTTCCTCCTCCTCCTTCTCCTCTCCTCTTCCTCCTCCTCCTCCTCGTCAGCAGCAGCAACTTTAGCAGCATGACATTGTTCGTGTTTAGAAGTAGACAAGATTCAGTTGGCCTGAACCTGATGACCTTCTGATGACTGACTGCCCTCCAGCATGGATAGATGGACGGACGGACGGACGACGGACGGACGGACGGACGGACGGACGGACGGACGGACGGACGGACGGACGGACGGACGGACGGACGGACGGACAACTGTAATGATGGACAGATGGACAGATTGACAGACAGAGAGATAGATGGACATGAACCAAATAACCCTTTGACGACTGACTGCCTTCCAGCTGATGCTAAGATTAGTGGCTCATATATATTGGGGGCGGCAACATGACCTGCGTTGACCCATGGGTCGTGGACTTGGACGGGGTGATTGATGGAGGGCTAGCGGGTGAAGATGCTGGTCATCAATGGGCAAAGAGGATTTACCTCTGTCGTCCAAGGAATCTGTCCGCAGACAATTCGTCCGCTGTTGTTCAAGAGTTTTTCAATCCAGATTCATCACTTTTCTTTTCCGCGCTGAAAGGCTTGATGAATGTAGTGATAATGATGGTAATGATGATGTTGATGATGATGATGATGATGATGATGATGATGATGATGATGATGATGATGGTAATGATGATGGTAATGATGATGATGATGGTAATGATAATGATGGTAATGATGATGATGGTAATAATGATGCTGATGATGATGGTAATGATGGTTATGATGATGATGGTAATGATGATGATGATGATGATGATGATGATGATTATGGTGATGATTAAGCTGAAGATAAAGATGATTATGACGTTGACGATGATGATGGTGGTGGTGGTGGTGGTGATTGTGGTGGTGGTGGGATGAATATCATGATTATAGTGAGCAAACAGAAATTGACGCTATCGGCTGATGATGGTAATAATGATGATGACGACGATGTTGATAAATGATCATGTCTGTCTGTCTGTCCCTCCCTCTCACTCTGTCGCTGTTCCTTGTGTTCGGATGGTTGGTTGTGAAACGGGATACGGATGATGAATGAAATCTGACTCTGTAAATACACATTGGCATCAGTCGCTGATGATCTGATTGGCAGCAGCAGCAGCAGGAGAAGCAGCAGCAACGGATGGAACGAACAGAAAGGGAACTGATGGACGGAGGAGAGGAGGGATGAATAGGAGGAGGAGGAGGAGGAGGAGGAGGAGGAGGAGGAGGAGGAGAAGGAGAAGGAGAAGGAGGACGAGGAGGACGAGGAGGACGAGGAGGACGAGGAGGAGAGGTGATGGGTTTGTAAAAGAAGATGGGATTTGGTTATGATGTTTGGAGGAAGGAGGGATTCGTGTGAGAAGTATAAGTATGAGAGAAGTAGGAGGAGGATAATAGGAGGAGGTGTTGAAGGAGGATAGGGAGTAAGAGAAAGAGAAGGAGCAGAAGTAGGAGGAGGAGGAGAGGAGGAATAGAAATGGTAGAAGGTATTAGGTGGAGAGAAGAGGAAAGATAAGAGAACAGAAGAAGGGGAGGTGGAGGAAGAAGATAAGGAGAAAAAGAGAGAAGAAGGAGGGAAGGTGTAAAGGATGAGGATGAGGAAGAAGAGAAAAGCATGAGAAGGTGTGAAGTAGGTGGCGGAGGAATTGGAGAAGGTGAAGGAGAATAGGAGGGCGAGAAAGGGAGAAGGAAGAGGCGGAGGAGGAAGAGAAGGAGAAGAGGAGAAGGAAGGCGAGAAAAGGAAGAAGAAAAAGCGAGGGAGTATGAAAAGCAGGAGAAGGAGAATATAGAGGATGAGAAAGAAAAGGGCGTAAAGTATGAATGAAGACAATAGGACAGGAAGACAAAGGAGCAGGAAAGCAGGTGATGAAGAAGAAATAGAAGGAGGAAACAGAGACGATATGGGAAGAAAGAAGGAGAAGAGAGAGAGAGGATTGGGAGGAGAATGGTGTCGAGAAAGACAATTTACAGGACAATTTATTTATGTGCGCGTTCTGGACTCTCCGCTGTTAAGAGCTGTCATCGGAATCATTCTAAATGCATTGGATTAGTCCGGCAAAGGCGGAACACATTCCGTCTTCATAAGATAAATGTTTTCGCTTAGAGCAGGTCAGCGAACGACTTTGTCACTCGATTCACAAGACTTCTTCGACTCTTCTCTTCCAGTCGACTCCATTTCCTCATTGTTCGGATGTTTCTGTACGTAGGCGTAATTCTTTTTTTCTTTGGGAGGGGGGGGGGTTGGAGTGGTACTCGCAACCTCACTGTTTTGAACTGAAGAGTAGGCCTACTATCATACCCTCACTTTTCATATCCGTTATTCTTTTCTTGTAGGAAGTCCTTCATTTGAGCCCTCAAGACTCAGAACAATTACCGAGCATCATCATCATCGTGACCATCATCATTATTGTTATTATTATTATCATCATCATCATAATCATCATCATCATCATCGTCGTCGTCATTATCGTCATCATTATTTTTGTCCCAAGGTTCATCCGATCCCTCAGGAATTGATGTTATTTGGAGAATACAAAAAACCATTATGGGACGGCTTTTATTATTATTGTTATTGTTATTGTTATCATCATCATCATCATCATCATCATCATCATCATCATCATCATCATCATCATCATCATCATCATCATCATCATCATCATCATCATCATCATCATCATCATCATCATCATCATCATCATCATCATCATCATCATCGTTATCATCATCATCATCATCATCATCATCATCATCATCGTTACCATCATCATCATCATCATCATCATCATCATCATCATCATCATCATCATCATCATCATCATCATCATCATCATCATCATCATCATCATCATCATCATCATCATCATCATCATCATCATCATCATCATCATCATCATCATCATCATCATCGTCATCATCATCATCATCATCGTTACCATCATCATCATCATCATCATCATCATCATCATCATCATCATCATCATCATCATCATCATCATCATCATCATCATCATCATCATCATCATCATCATCATCATCATCATCATCATCATCATCATCATCATCATCATCATCATCATCATCATCATCATCATCATCATCATCATCATCATCATCATCATCATCATCATCATCATCATCATCATCATCATCATCATCATCATCATCATCATCATTACTATTATTATTATTATTATTTTTTTTTTTTTTTTACCCGAGGTATCATGGATCCCTCAGGATTTGGAAAAAATTATTTAAGAGCAGATTTATTGTCTGGAGGGTCAGGCCTCGTCTTCAGGGTTTGAAGGAAATGTACCTTTGTATTATGTATTATTATTATTATTATTATTATTATTATTATTATTATTATTATTATTATTATTATTATTATTATTATTATTATTATTATTATTATTATTGTTATTATTATTATTATAATTATTATTATTATTATTATTATTATTATTATTATTATTTTATTTTTTTTGCCCTGAGGTACTTCATTCCCTCAGGGACTTAGAGATTATTATTATTACTATTATTATTATCATTATTATAATTATCATCATCATCAGCAGCAGCAGCAGCATTAGACATGGCCCATAAACGGTTCCATTATAGTTATTAAATCACGAAGGGGAAACGATGCACGTTTTGGTAACCCCCCACTTTCCAGATGAAAGTTACGCCGCTGTTTTTGTGTAATGTCGCATACATGTATGCGTGCTGGACTGTCCACCGAGAGGTCAGAGGTTCAAATCCCCGCCAGGGCAGAAAATTATTTCGAGTTTTCGGCCCTCCTCCACCCCCTAGCCAACTAAGCTATAATGAGTACACTGACCGTACTCTGTCGGTGGGACGATGAGACGGTGAGGGAGAGAATTGGCCATTCGTGCTCATATGCCGAGGCTAAGAAAACGAAGTCGCCACCACTTCATACCCATGGCTGCCTCTCAGACTAGCTTACTGGGACTGCAGAAATTGTAGCAATTTATGTAGCGCTACTCATCTGCGGTCCACTCAAGTTCGATTATGGTTTTATGACAACTCTGTTCCATTTGCTGATTATTAGTTGGATTCAGTGACGGTAATTGTGGATGTAATTATTACTGGAGCAATTTATCTAACGCCTCTCAAATGCGCTCTGTAGGTGACAAGAGGGAAAGAGAAAGGAGTACAATGCTATCGACCGACCGACCGACAGACAGACAGACAGACAGACAGACAGACAGACAGACAGACAGACAGACAGACAGACAGACAGACAGACAGACAGACAGACAGACAGACAGACAGACAGACAGACAGACAGACAGACAGACAGACTGACAGACTGACAGACAGACAGACAGACAGAAGATGGTAGATAGAGAGACAAAGAGACAGACAGATAGGGGGTGTAGGTGACTGGCAGACATAGGAGGAAGGAGTAGGTGACTAGCAGACAATGACAGACAGAGGTATTGTTAGACATTGCAAGTGAAGGTAGAGAGAGATAGACGCAGACAAACAGAGATACATACATAGACAGGGAGTGGGAGAGAGAATAGCAGAGAGAAACTGAGACAGAGAGTGACAGAGAGAGTGACAGACAAAGAAAGAGAGAGTGAGTGAGATACAGTGAGACAGTGAGAGAGTGGAGAGAGAGAGAGACAGAGAGAGAGACAGAGACAGACGGACAGAGACAGAGAGTAAGAGAGAGAGAGAGAGAGGAAGTGAGAGAGAAAGTGAGAGAGAGAGAGATGGAGAGGGCGGAGAGTCTCTGCAGAATTTCCGTCTCCAATAGCAACTATGAATGGTGTTTACATCCGGGCTCTTTCTCTCGTCGTTCCTTCCGCTTTCTCCTCGATTCCTTCGATCTCTCGATCCGTTGACAACTGATACCCCCGTCTGACGTGATTGATTAGGGATGCTCACCGGGAATACCCTCCCTCCTGGGATTACCCTCCCTCCTGGGATTACCCTCCTCCTGGGATTACCCTCCGTCCATTTTCTTCCTCCCTTCCCCCTACTCTATATTCTTCTCTCCCTCCTTACCTCTCTCTCTCTCTCTCTCTCTCTCTCTCTCTCTCTCTCTCTCTCTCTCTCTCTCTCTCTCTCTCTCTCTCTCTCTCTCTCTCTCTCTCTCTCTCTCTCTGTCTCTCTCTCTCTCTCTGTCTCTGTCTCTCTCTCTCTCTGTCTCTGTCTCTCTTTGTCTCTGTCTCTGTCTCTCTCTCTTCCGCTTCCAGATTCTCTTTGTCTCTGTCTCTGCCTCTGTCTCTCTCTTCCATCTCTTTTTCCCATCTCTTCTTCCCTACCTGTTTCTCTCCTTCCTGCATCTCTCCTTTCTGTTTTTTTTCTTAATCTCTCTGCCTTCATCTCTTCCTCCCTTTTCGCTTCTCTCCCTTCATCTATCTTTCCCTTCCTCGTTCTCTCTGTATCTCTCCATATATCTCTTCTCTATGCCTCCCTCCTTCCTGCTGCGTTTCTCTAAGGCTTCTTATGACTGTCCAGTGCCAACTTTTGTTCGCTGTCATTCCCTTAACTCTCCATCTCTCTCTGTCTCTCTGTCTCTCTCTCTCTCTCTCTCTCTCTCTCTCTCTCTCTCTCTCTCTCTCTCTCTCTCTCTCTCTCTCTCTCTCTCTCTCTCTCTCTCTCTCTCTCTCTCTCTCTCTCTCTCTCTCTCTCTCTGTCTCTCTCTCTGTCTCTCTCTCTGTCTCTGTCTCTGTCTCTCTGTCTCTGTCTCTGTCTCTCTCTGTCTCTCTGTCTGTCTGTCTCTGTCTGTCTGTCTGTCTGTCTCTCTCTCTCTGTCCCTCTGTCTGTCTGTCTCTCTTTCCCTGCCTGCGTCCATCAATCCGTTCCTACGTCCACTCTATACCCTACGTCGCTCCTTCCTTCCTCTTTCTGTTCCCTTACCTTCCCTGTTTTCCTTGCTCTTTGTGTTTCTCCATGTCCTTCTTTTCATTTCTTTCTGTTTGTGTCTATGTCTCCGGCTGTGCTTGAAGGTTTGGCCTTGCAGGTAATTGGAAGCCCGTTCCTGGAGGATGGATGTTCGTGATGTTTGAAAGACGGTTCGAGAAGGATGGACAATGAAGTCAATTGTCTTTCCCTGTGGAAAACACTGCAGCTGAATTCCCTTTCCTCCACTCAGTCATTATGCCATTGTTTCGTTAATGTTCTTTCTCCGTATGCTCCATTGTTTCGTTAATGTTCTCCCAATGTTCCCTTGTTTTGTTATTGTTCAACCGATGTGCACTGTTTCGTTAATGTTCGACCGTTGTTCCATTGTTTCGTTAATGTTCTCCTGATGTTCCATTGTTTCGTTAATGTTCTCCTGATGTTCCATTGTTTCGTTAATGTTCTCCTGATGTTCCATTGTTTCGTTAATGTTCTCCTGATGTTCCATTGTTTCGTTAATGTTCTCCTGCTGTCCCATTGTTTCGTTAATGTTCTCCTGATGTTCCATTGTTTCGTTAATGTTCTCCTGATGTTCCATTGTTTCGTTAATGTTCTCCTGATGTTCCATTGTTTCGTTAATGTTCTCCTGATGTTCCATTGTTTCGTTAATGTTCTCCCGATGTTCCATTGTTTCGTTAATGTTCTCCCGATGTTCCATTGTTTCGTTAATGTTCTCCTGATGTTCCATTGTTTCGTTAATGTTCTCCTGATGTTCCATTGTTTCGTTAATGTTCTCCTGATGTTCCATTGTTTCGTTAATGTTCTCCTGATGTTCCATTGTTTCGTTAATGTTCTCCTGATGTTCCATTGTTTCGTTAATGTTCTCCTGATGTTCCATTGTTTCGTTAATGTTCTCCTGATGTTCCATTGTTTCGTTAATGTTCTCCTGATCTTCCATTGTTTCGTTAATGTTCTCCTGATGTTCCATTGTTTCGTTAATGTTCTCCTGATGTTCCATTGTTTCGTTAATGTTCTCCTGATCTCCCATTGTTTCGCTAATGTTCTCCTGATGTTCCATTGTTTCGTTAATGTTCTCCTGATGTTCCATTGTTTCGTTAATGTTCTCCTGATGTTCCATTGTTTCGTTAATGTTCTCCTGATGTTCCATTGTTTCGTTAATGTTCTCCTGATGTTCCATTGTTTCGTTAATGTTCTCCTGATGTTCCATTGTTTCGTTAATGTTCTCCTGATGTTCCATTGATTGTTCTCCCAATGTTCGTTCTATTGTTTCATTAGTATTCTTCCAGTGTCCTGTTGTTCTCTTTCTTTATGCGATTCAGTCTTCTTTCCGTTGTTTCGCAAGTGTTATTCCAATGTTACATGTTCCATAGTTCCATAGCGATGGTGAATGAACTAGTCTCCCTGACATGGCTATTGTGTTGCGTTGAGAAATTTAACAGATTTACATTACACTACAGGAATAATTATGTCCGAAGATTTACACTACATTCTGTAATGTAATATCTTTTCTTATGCGATTCAAACATTGTTCCATTGTTTCGTTTATGTTCTACCGATGTTCTGTTGTTCCGTTAATGTTCTCCCGATGTTCCATTGATTCGTTAATGTTCTCTCTTTCAGAAATGTAATCTCTTTCTGCGATTATCTTGGCTGCAACAGACAATGTTCATGTCCTTGCCTGGCATTTCTCATTGTTATTCTCTCGTCTTTATGGCAGATTTGCTTACTAACGATCATGCGGTAGATGGGTTTACAACGCTACCTGCTATTGCTCACAGTCTGACAGCGATATGAAAGGACTGGCTGTGGTCAGTGAGATGAATAGCCTGGACTGTGGTCAATGAGATGAATAGACTGGACTGTGGTCAGTGAGATGAATAGACTGGACTGTGGTCAGTGAGATGAATAGACTGGACTGTGGTCAGTGAGATGAATAGCCTGGACTGTGGTCAGTGAGATGAATAGACTGGACTGTGGTCAGTGAGATGAATAGACTGGACTGTGGCCAGTGAGATGAATAGACTGGACTGTGGTCAGTGAGATGAATAGACTGGACCGTGGTCAGTGAGATGAATAGACTGGAGTGTGGTCAGTGAGATGAATAGACTGGACTGTGGTCAGTGACATAAATAGAATGAACTGTGGTCAGTGAGATGAATAGACTGGACTGTGGTCAGCGAGATTAATAGACTGGACTGTGGGCAGTTGATATGAACAGACTGGACTGTGGTCAGTGAGATTAATTGACTGGACTGTGGTCAGTGAGATGAATAGACTGGACTGTGGTCAGTGAGATGAATAGACTGGACTGTGGTCAGTGAGATGAATAGACTGGACCGTGGTCAGTGAGATGAATAGACTGGACTGTGGTCAGTGACATGAATAGAATGAACTGTGGTCAGTGAGATGAATAGACTGGACTGTGGTCAGTGAGATTAATAGACTGGACTGTGGGCAGTTGATATGAACAGACTGGACCGTGGTCAGTGAGATGAATAGACTGGAGTGTGGTCAGTGAGATGAATAGACTGGACTGTGGTCAGTGACATGAATAGAATGAACTGTGGTCAGTGAGATGAATAGACTGGACTGTGGTCAGCGAGATTAATAGACTGGACTGTGGGCAGTTGATATGAACAGACTGGACTGTGGTCAGTGAGATGAATAGACTGGACTGTGGTCAGTGAGATGAATAGACTGGACTGTGGTCAGTGAGATGAATAGACTGGACTGTGGTCAGTGAGATGAATAGAATGGACTGTGGTCAGTGAGATGAATAGACTGGACTGTGGTCAATGACATGAATAGACTGGACTGTGGTCAGTCAGATGAATAGACTGGACCGTGGTCAGTGAGATGAATAGACTGGACTGTGGTCAGTGAGATGAATAGACTGGACTGTGGTCAGTGAGATTAGTAGACTGGACTGTGGGCAGTTTATATGAACAGACTGGACTGTGGTCAGCCAGATGAATAGATTGGACTCAGTTGAGATGAATAGACTGGACTCCGGTCAGTGGTCATTCAGATGGTAATCGTAAATCGATCATCCCATTCTACTCGTCTTGATTAATGGTTTTTCTGGACCGAAATCTTTCGAATCTTCAATGGGCAGTCTGCAGTATGGTCAGTAGGTCATCGTGTGCATATATATATATATATATATATATATATATATATATACATGTCAGATTACAATTACAGTTATATACAAGTACCTGAAAACTGTTGTCTATGAGAAATATTTGGGAACTGTACTAGCGTAAAGTACGTGAAAATTACTCCTGAACAAGTACAATTACAACACTGAAGCTTGCATTACTCACGTAAACCCCAAAATCATATTTTCGCACCAACCACCTCTTTAGTCACCCCAACCATCCATATAAATCTTTTTCTTCTTCTTTCTCCTGTTCTTCCTCCTCCTCCTCCTAATCTTCTTCTGATTCGATTTTCTTTCTCTTCTTTCGTTTCTTCTTCCTCTTTTTCTTTCTCCTCTTTCTCCTCTTTCTCCTCTTCCTCCTTTTCTGTTTCTATGTCTTATTCTTCTTTGTCTTCTTCTTTGTCTTCTTCCTCATATTCTTCTTAATCTTATTAGTCTTGTTCTTATTCTTGTTCTTCTTGTTCTTTATCATCGTCTTCTTCTTCTACTTCGTTTCTCCTTCTACCCTTCCCCCGGAATGTCTGTAGGGACTTGGTGTCTTTTTCCTCAAATGGGCCATTGGGATTTCGTCGTCCGAACCCCTCAACTCCCCTCGCACAACTGCTGACTTTTGAAGTAATCTTTCGTGATGGCCAATCGAGCGATTGCGTCCACATCCAATCACGAAACCAGAAGTCAAAGTGAAACTGGACTAATTTAGGAAAAACCCTCCCACCGGAATATCCATCACATCAGTTGTCGATTGGATGAGATGTTGAATTGGCCTTAAATCTCGCGGGTAACCAGAACTCGGACTTTTTCCGTGCTACCTCTGACCAACTTGACGCAGCACTCGTCTGCCCTTATATTTAAGTAGCGCTTTGAATGAATGAATGATTGATTGATTGATTGAATGAATGAGATGAGATTAACGTTCAGACGTCAATACTTGAATCAGGGGTATGGCCAGTCGCTAGGGAGGGGAGACGGACGGCCGAGGGAGGAAACTAAGTGACGGATGGATCCATGAAATTGAAAGTTTTAAGTTGTCGCTTGAAGGATGAGATTGTTGGCATTGACCTTATAAGGAAAGTATTTTATTCCAGACAATGGGTGAGCCTAAGCCCAGTATTGCCATTAAGTCTTGTATAGCTATCTCCTGATCGATGGATACAGGGGTATGGTACGGTAAGGTATGGTAAGATGATGTAAGGTAGGATATACGGTGTGTTACGGTATTACGACACCGAAAGCCTTACCAACAAAAAGTTGTCTAAGCGTCAGAAGATTGCTTTAGAAATCTAATGGTTACGGTTGTAGGCCTATGTATGTATGTATTTATGTATTCATTCATTCCGAGGATTTGATACAGCGCCTCTTCAAGATACCTACTCATGGGCGGCGATCTAGGGGGACGGGGGGACATGACCCCACCTTTAAGAGTGCGGGGGACACGCCATACATTTGTCCCCCCAAATTTTGAAGAAACACCAAAAAAGGCGGAGAAATGTAATTGCGCGTGAAGGTTTTCGCTGCGTTTTTGACCAGATGAGGGAAAAACTCAATTTTTTTTAGCAGATGTGTCCCCCAAAAATTCTGAGAAAGAAGAAATTCGTAAAAAAGTCAGAAAATTTCAATTTTTTTAGACGAATTCCTAAAAAAGGGTAAGAGATTATTGTTGGGAGACGGGAAAGAAGTTGTAAAAAGCGGCGAATGACTAAAAAAAGGTCATCAACTTTTTTCGAGATGAATTCCTAGAAAAGTCATAAAGTTTTTGCGGAGATGAACTCCTAAAAGGTAAAAAAAAATTGGGGGACATGAATTCATGAATAAAGGTCATCGACCAGACTATGGCCGACTTTGTCCCCCCCCCCACTATCTCAGACAAGATCGCCGCCACTGCATACCTTACCGTACCATGTCACTGCATCTTTAAATCAGAAGATACATTTAGCTATACAAGATTTAGTGACAATTCTTACCAAACCTGTCTTTCAACACCTTACCTTACCCTTATCGTTATCTTACCATAACACACCGTATACCATGCCTTACATTATCTTACCATACGTTTCCGTACCATGCCACCGTTTCCATCGATCAGGAGGAGATAGCTACACAATTGACGAATTCGAATCAATTTGATAGTCTTTCATGTCATTGTCATTGTGTGCAAAGCGTCGTTTGGTGATGGGTTAACGACGAGGGAGAGGCAACCTCTTCGGTCCATCTCCGCGGGGGCTGGGGCTTCTGGATCATCCGTCGATGATCGATGCGATGACCGATAACATGCCGTGGATGGTAGTGCCAGGCAGTTATGTGTGTGTGTGTGTGTGTGTGTGTGTGTGTGTGTGTGTGCGTGTGCGTGCGTGTTTGTGTGTGTGTGTATGTGTGTGAATATCAGGGTCAGGCGGTCATCTTCCTCTCCTCCTCTTCCTCTTCATTCTTGTTCCTAATTCTTCTCCTATTCTTCTATTTCTTCTTCATTTTTCGTCATCTTCTTCTTCTTCTCCTCCTCCTTCCTCCTTCTTTCTCACCTCCTTATTCTTGTCTTCTTCATCTTCTTCTACTCATCCTCCTTGTTTTTTTTTTCTTCTTCTTCTTCTTCTTCTTCTTCTTCTTCATCATCATCATCATCATCATCATCATCATCATCATCATCATCATCATCATCATCATCATCTTTGACGTGGCATGCAGCACTAATGTTTCAACGCATCGAGACCTACTGACAGTTGATATTATTTTCCCCCAATTCAACTAAAACTCAGGACAACCTTGAACCCAGTCTCATGACAATCTCATGAAGTATCGATCGATGATGACTTCGAACAGTGTTCGTGATCTACATGTAATGATCGATGACCATGGATCATGATCAATTGAAACTAATCGTTCCTAATTCTGCCCTGGTCATTGGTCAACCTAATTAGCAAAACAAAACGACCTTAGACCGCCATTCATTTTCATTCGGCTGGCTAACCCTCTTCTTAAATCGTCCATCCATTATCCTACTCATCCTTCTTCATCAGCATCCCTAATGGACAGCCATAATGGCTATTTTCCGTGAGGATGTGTGACGTATTATCTATAAATCATATAGCGCAACTTTACATTTAGTCAAACGTAATTGGGTACTTGTTCGGGAATGTACTCCACACTATATACACACACATATGTACTCCACAATATATATATATATATATATATATATATATATATAGACGATTTGTTCTCTTTCTTTATGCGATTCAGTCTTCTTCCCTTTGTTTCGTAAGTGTTATCCCAATGTTACATGTTCCATAGTTCCATAACGACGGTGAATGAACTAGTCTCCCTGACATGGTTATTGTGTGGCGTTGAGAAATATAGCAGATTTACATTACACCACAGGAGTAATTCTGTCCGAAGATTTACACTACATTCTGTAATGTAATATCTTTTGTTATGCGATTCAAACATTGTTCCATTGTTTCGTTTATGTTCTACCGATGTTCTGTTGTTCCGTTAATGTTCTCCCGATGTTCCGTTGATTCGTTAATGTTCTCTCTTTCAGATTATCTGGGCCGCAACAGACAATCAGTGCAAGTTTTTGTGCATGTATTTTTTTTATTGTTTATTAATACAATTAAGAACGTCACAGGCCCATTGTTTCATTTGGCTATTGTTTCTGTGTTGTTGTTGTTTCTAGGTAGAGCGTTGCGTATCTTTCGTCTGGTGAAGTTGCTCAGTCTGCTGCGACTGCTCCGTCTCTCTCGACTCGTTCGCTACGTCAACCAATGGGAAGAGGTAATCGTGGATTAACTGCTTTCCAATGTCTCACATATGCAGCAGCTGAGATTGGCCAAGTCTCGCTTCTAAGCTGTGTCTAATAACATGGACTTTCAGAGTTATTAGTTTGCTTAATAAAGCATCATAGATGTTCTCGCTTGTCCAATCTTATCTAAGTGACTTCTATAATCGTAGTGAAAGTCCTGATACATTATAAAATCCGGGCCATCATTTTGAAAGGCGGGTCTTATCAAAATCTTATCGTCGTTTTTGTTTTGTTAGTTAGGTTGTACTTATGTAGCCACTGGAGTAAACTTGTCCAAAATATTGGCGGGCATATGGCTATTCATTCTACACTTGTTGCATTGGGTGTGCAGTCCATCTCAGTTCTTGGGGGAGGCACCTGCCCCGGCTGCCCCCCCCCGAGTGTACCCCTATGTATGTAGCTTAACCTGCTGTGCATAGTCTAAGACTTTCTACAGATAAAAGTGCTAAGCAGAAATGATAAAATCGCATGCAAGGCCTCCTGATTTTTCTCTCTTTTAACTTCCGCTAACTAGGTTCTACTGAGTACCGCTCTAAATCTTGTGAAGTCTCATCATCTTGTCTCGATCTCGTTACATAGAAAGTAAATTCACGCAATCTCGTTTGACATCTCGCGCTGCGATTTGATGCGAGATCTCGTTATTTCTCGCGTGAGATCTCGCGAAATTCTCGTCCACTTGGTTTGTTCCTGTCGCATTTCTAGTCCTCGATTCGTGACAGGTTCATTTCGACGAATTTGTCGGCGTAGGATTTGGCTGTAGTTATTTTCGGTGACGATCATCCCTCGGTAAACCGAAGATTATCGTCCAACGATATGAAATGTCATCGGTCGATAGGTGGCGGGTCGAAACCGCAGAAATCCCACGACATGTTCGTCTGGGGGATGACGTCGGAATGCCCTTTGACCTTGACGATATTTGGATGGATTAAGTTTTTCGTCTAATCCGCCGTTAAAAGCAGTGATTTGAAAACGTAGAAACTAATAATTTCGAGAGAATGTTCACATAAAATCATTGATACTTTAAAACCTCATTTACGTGTGTAAACCAGGCATAAATTATTGCAGACTTGTTGTCCTCGAGACCGAGGTCTTGGTCTCGAGTGCACTCGAGTTCGTTTTTAAAAGTCTTGGTCTTGGTGTTGAGACCAAAAGTCTTGGTCTTGGTCTTGGTCTTGAGGTTCAAGGTCTTGACGTTCTTAATTGTATTAATAAACAATAAAAAAAATACATGCACAAAAACTTGCACTGATTGTCTGTTGCGGCCCAGATAATCTGAAAGAGAGAACATTAACGAATCAACGGAACATCGGGAGAACATTAACGGAACAACAGAACATCGGTAGAACATAAACGAAACAATGGAACAATGTTTGAATCGCATAACAAAAGATATTACATTACAGAATGTAGTGTAAATCTTCGGACAGAATTACTCCTGTGGTGTAATGTAAATGTGCTAGATTTCTCAACGCCACACAATAGCCATGTCAGGGAGACTAGTTCATTCACCATCGTTATGGAACTATGGAACATGTAACATTGGGATAACACTTACGAAACAAAGGGAAGAAGACTGAATCGCATAAAGAAAGAGAACAAATCGTCTATATATATATATATATATATATATATATATATATATATATATATATATATATATATATATATATATATATATATATATATAATTATATATATATATATATTATATATTTACCTTATATTTCTTTTCAATGACTTTTATATAGACAAGTACTCGTGGGGGAGACCTCCTATGCAGCCACTAATGTGAAAAGATAACTGACTTTTATG
>OY744605.1:10938378-10953378 GCA_963556255.1 Allolobophora icterica | reverse complement strand
GGCGTGGTGGCTCAGTGGGAAGTTCGGCGCCTTGTGAACTGAGGGTTGCAGGTTCGAATCCAACTCTAGCCGCTGCGTACGAACCTTGGGCACGTCGTTCACTTGCAATTGCTCGTGGCGCTTCGGCGTGTAAAATTCCGGCACAGTATCAAATGCTGTAGTCGGGAGCACCTCTGAGTAGTAGTAGACTTGACGAGGCGCTATAGAAATATCCGAAATAAATAAATAAGGTTTTCCATGGTGTAGACGCCCCTGTCAGTCTATGTCCCTCTGTCTCTGTCTTTCTCTCCCTGTCTCTGTCTCACTCCCTCGGTCTCTTTATGTCTTTCTCCCTCTGTCTCTGTCTCTCACTCTCTCCCTCTGCCTCTCTCTCCCACTGCCTCTCTCCCTTTGTCTCTCTCTCTGTCTCTCTGTCTGTCTCTCGCTGCTCCAATTCCAAACACCATCCACTGTAGCCGTCTCACTGCCTACCTGCCTGACCCTTGGAACTTGTAATTATAATTGAACAAGATCGACAAGTCAAGATAAGTCAAGACATTACGTACGGTACCGTGGTTGCAGTTAAGATGCCGTCCATTGTACGTTGTTTGTCGGCTTCTAGTGCTTCGTTTGTGTACTTACTTCCGTTTAAAGACTTTGCTTGTTTCTATCTTTCCACGCTGTCATAGGATATCGGACAGGTAAGTGAACGAAAACTTACCTGTTACTCAACCAACAGCCGTATGTACACGTAATGTTCAGCTTGGAAACATGATACCTAAATCATATGTATGCATGTCTGTGTCTATGTATGAGATCACTTGCGCAGCGTCCTTTCATTAACTCACATGCATGGCTACCTATACATACATACATACATACATACATACATACATACATACATACATACATACATACATACATACATACATACATACACACATACATACACACACACATACATACATACATACATACAGACATACATACATACATACATACATACATACATACATACATACATACAGACATACATACACACAAACATACATACATGTTTACCTGCATACAGTACGTACACTTTCACTAATATACCTTGCGTACAATTTCACCAATATACATTTCAAACAAATAGGCTCCGTATAAAGCGCTTCGATCCTTAACTTATATTATTGGCTAATGCGGAAGGTATCGGTTTATCCGAAGACAATAGCTTCTTAACTGCTCTGTGGCAGCTGCTGGCACCGTCCAACAATGAAAGGCCTGCGTGCGTGCCACGGAAGGCGACCGAGTAGTAATAAGAAACCTGCTATGCATCATGAAGATAAAATATTTACACAGACTGCGGTTGACACACTCTCTCACCGATCATATTATGCCTCTCGTAGTCCACAGTTCTTCTCACCTTTCGCAGATTTTATGTAAACATTCACACGCACACGCACACGAGCACACACACGCACACACTCACACAACTGTATGTATGTATGCATGACATTGCATGTATGTATATATATATATATGCAATTATGCATCTATGTACATTAGGGTGGAGTGAAAATGGCCCAAAAAATTTTTTTTCAGCAAACGTTTTCTAATAGCGATGGAAAGTTGCCAGCATGTGAGTGTAAATAGTGCTCAAAATATTGTTGATTTTGCTTTGCGTCTTCTGCCCTCTACCGGCGATTAAATATTTACCATATAAATTTCTTTGAATAACGTCAATGTGTTGCAATTTTTTTTCTTTTTCTTCAAATGATTGTCTTCGAACGGTTACAATTCATGAAATACACGTTCAAATAAGTTGCAGAAATGGCCTCTGGTGTGTTACAGGATTATATAATTGTTACCAGGGGCGTTACTTTGGTGGAAAATGTGGGGGGGTATCAATTTCTTACATGGAGGAAGCACGGCGTTGACTGCGAACTCTGGGAAGGCAAAATAATAAAAATATTGATTGGCATTGTTCATAAAGTGGTGGGTACGGTACCCCAGCAGAAAGAATGGGGTGGGGTACGGTTACCCCTCGTTCCTGTGACAAATTACGCCTATGATTGTAACGCCTACTGAATGCAGCGACATTACTGAAATGAAGAAAATTATGAGAGAACGAAAGAAGTACCAAAAGGTCTGTTCAAGCAGGATGCGCCAGCATACGACAGTGGGTGTTGAGGGGTTTTCCAGAGAGTAATCCAAAAGAGGTTCGAGTCTGGTTTGGGGGGGGGGCAGATCAAGAGAGGAGGCAGAACAGCTGTGAAGGCGGTTGTTATTTAGGGCGAGGAGAATTGGAAGGCAGAGGATCAAATGAGTCAGGGTAGGAGTAGGCCCACTTGAAAAGGTGAGACTTCAGTTTGGAGTGGAAAGCCCGGAGATAGATAGAGGAACATGAGGAGAAGGATTGAGGACGGGTTGGAATGATGACGGAGGAACCAAGGGGGAGAGTTTTCCAGAGGCGTTGTACTCTGTTGGACACGGCTGGGTTGGAGAACTTGAGATGAGTTGTGACCGGAGATCGAGGAAGACAGAAATAGGAGAAGCATCGGGTGGAGCGGGTTGCCTGGATGGTTAAGAGACCACGGAAGTACTTGGGCTGGATATGTTGTAGGGAGTAATAGGTTAGTGATAGGACTTTGAAGTGGATTCACTCTGGGATTTTTAGCCAATGTAGTGATTTGAGGATGAGAGTGATATGATGATGTTTGTGCATTCTCGTGACAGCCCTGGCTAGTGACTTTTGGATAAGTTGCAGACGCTTGATTTGGGTGGATTCAAGATTGAGAAAGAGGGGATTGCTGTAATCAATGAACAATAGAGGTAACAATGGTATAGAGGAAGTTTTAAGTCGATCTTGGGCCGGATGCGACGAAGGTCACAAATGTGTCTGAAGCAGGAGCGCGAGAGGTTGGAGATGTGGTTAGAGAAGGAGAGGTGTGGATCACAAGTAATGGGGGGTCCGACGTGAAAGGTAAGAAGCGGGTTAGGGCTTTTTCTATATGATCAGGAAGGCCTAGGATTATGAATTCTGATTTGGAAAGGTCAAGGAAGAGGAGATTGGATGACATCCATTGCGATATTAGGTTAATCACGTTGAAATATTGCATTGACGGTAGAGGGCAGAAGATGTCATTTGAAATTTAAAATATTTGGTGAGTTTCTCACCCTACATAAGTTGCATCTTTTGCCCACTATTAGAATTCATTTATTCAAAAATCATTTTTTCACTCCACCCTAATGTACATATAGATGTATGCATGCATACGTGTATGAATGGTACATACTCACAAGTAAGTAAGTATGTATGCATATATGTATTATACGAGCATGTACTATGTATGTGTATGCAAGCATGTACGTACACATGTGTGTGTATATGTGTGTATATATGTATGTGGGTATGTGTGAATTCATGCATAATAATAATAATAATCTTCGTTTAATATCCTCAAACTGACAACAACGCAATATGATTACAAATCAGTATGAACGGATGATCACAAGTTATTACAGGAGTCGAATTTAACTGTACACGGCAGCCATAGAAGGCGCCCATCACGTTCTACATCTCATTTTAACAACGCGCCATCTCGCGAATGAAAGGCTGAGTGGACCTAAATTTGGGGAGGCTTCGGGAAGCGATCCCGCTACCTCTTGCACTTCACGCCAATGTATGGATTTGTGCCTCTTAGTTCTTTAGATCAAAGGCGACTAAACCGATGGGGTGGGAGGTTGGCGCAAAGGGGAGAAAATTAATTTTTGGGAAACAATGATAAATATACAGGAATTCATGTAATGTCGCTACAGAAATGTCCGAATAGATACAGTTGATTAGAAAGGCGCTAGTTACATTACGTTGCATTTGGTAACATTTAGATTACATGTTAGTTACATTACGTTATATCTGGATTACACCTTAATTACATTTGGTTGAAATAAGGATTACATTTGGAGTACGGTACGTTTGGATGGCCTTACCTTACTTGCAATGCGATCACATTCAGATAGCAGCTAGAGAAAAGTTCTTGTTAAGCCGCTATATGAAATATATTCAGATATCTAGGTATATATTATTGTTAGGGCGCTACATAAGTCTGCGAACGAGAGAGCGGTACGGAGAGATGCCGGTGCCTTGCGTTTAGCTTTGGTATAGCGCTTTAGAAATTTGAAGTTTACGAGTATGATTGAAATGGTTTCAGATGCTTTGAAATGGTTTCAGTTGCTTTGAAATGGTTTCAGTTGCTTTTGAAATGGTTTCAGTTTCTCTGAAATGGTTTCAGTTGCTTTGAAATGATTTCAGTTGCTTTGAAATGGTTTCAGTTTCTTTGAAATGACCAGTTTCTTTGAATTGGTTTCAGTTGCTTTGAAATGGTTTCAGTTTCTTTGAATTGGTTTCAGTTGCTTTGAAATGATTTCAGTTTCTTTGAAACCTTTAGGCCCTTGAGTTCCTTAGATAAGATTAGTTAAGCTTTGTTTCATTTCTTTCTACTTCACCGAGCACCCCTATCCCGTTTAACGCCCAGACTATTCTTGTCTTTTTCTACTCGCGTCGGGAAGGATTACTTATATATGCCATACACTGAATTGTGTTACTTGGTCTGTCGGGTGTCCCCGCATAGCGGGATAATTATCCCTTTGGGGCCACCCATTGCTTCCATCACCGACTGTTCTCTCTCACCTTATTTATTGAAGCAGTATTAAATGTACCTGAATTGTTATTCTTATGTAATTGTTATTTACTGATTGGTTGCAATAAAAAGATATTGATTGATTGATTGATTGATTGATTGAAATGACTTCAGTTTGTTTGAATTGGTTTCAGTTTCTTTGAATTGGTTTCAGTTTCTTTGAACTGATTTCAGTTGCTTTGAAATGATTTCAGTTTCTTTGAAATGATTTCAGTTGCTTTGAAATGATTTCAGTTTCTTTGAAATGATTTCAGTTGCTTTGAAATGATTTCAGTTTCTTTGAATTGGTTTCAGTTTCTTTGAATTGGTTTCAGTTTCTTCGAACTGATTTCAGTTGCTTTGAATTGGTTTCAGTTGCTTTGAAATGATTTCAGTTTCTTTGAAATGATTTCAGTTTCTTTGAATTGGTTTCAGTTGCTTTGAAATGGTTTCAGTTTCTTTGAATTGGTTTCAGTTGCTTTGAAATGATTTCAGTTTCTTTGAAATGACTTCAGTTTCTTTGAATTGGTTTCGGTTGCTTTGAAATGGTTTCAGTTTCTTTGAAATGGCTTCAGTTTCTTTGAATTGGTTTCAGTTGCTTTGAAATGGTTTCAGTTTCTTTGAATTGGTTTCGGTTACTTTGAAATGATTTCAGTTTCTTTGAAATGACTTCAGTTTCTTTGAATTGGTTTCAGTTGCTTTGAAATGGTTTCATGTTCTTTGAATTGGTTTCAGTTGCTTTGAAATGATTTCAGTTTCTTTGAAATGACTTCAGTTGCTTTGAAATGATTTCAGTTGCTTTGAAATGGTTTCAGTTTCTTTGAATTGGTTTCAGTTGCTTTGAAATGATTTCAGTTTCTTTGAAATGATTTCAGTTGCTTTGAAATGATTTCAGTTTCTTTGAAATGATTTCAGTTGCTTTGAAATGATTTCAGTTTCTTTGAAATGATTTCAGTTGCTTTGAAATGATTTCAGTTTCTGACGGTGGCCAGTAAGTTCATGCGCATCGTCAATCTTGTCTGCTTGATTCTGCTGCTGGGTCATTGGAACGGATGTCTCCAGTGGCTCGTTCCAATGCTCCAGGACTTCCCTCGCGACAGCTGGATTGCCCTCGAAGAACTCCAGGTTCTCTCCTCAACTAATTCTTTCTTCGTGTCTTTTCGATGTATTTCAAAAATTTGTTTGAGTAAGTAGATCTTATTCAAGTCAATGAATCTTGATTTGAATAAAGATCAGAGAATCTTATTCTGAATCATGGTCACTAAATTTGAATCAAGGTCAGTGAATCTGAATCTGAATCAAGGTCAGTGGATCTGAATCATGGTTAGTGAATCTGAATCAAGGTCAGAGAATCTTAATCAAGGTCAGCGAATCTAAATAAGGGTCAGCTAATCTGAATCAAGGTCAGCCAATCTGAATCTAGGTCAGTGACTCTGAACCTGAATCAAGGTAAGTGAATCTGAGTCAAGGTCAGTGAATCTGAATGAAGGTCAACCAATCTGAATCTAGGTCATTAAATCTGAATCAAGGTCAGTGAATCTGAATCTGAGACAATGTCAACAAATTTTGAACTGAATCAGGGTAAGTAGATCTGAATAAAGTCGTTGAACCCTGAATCTGAGATCAGAGACATGCGTGCTCAAATAACTCACACACATACATACGAACATAAAAAAATTCACACAAACATGAGTGCACACACACATAGGTATCATAGATATAATATAAACATAGATACCTATGGACATTGACCCAGACTTAGATGTTGTTATTTTTCACAGCATTCTGAATGGACTGAGCAGTACACGTGGGCGTTGTTCAAAGCATTGTCTCACATGCTCTGTATTGGCTACGGTCGTTTCCCTCCTCAAAGTACAACGGACGTCTGGCTAACCACGGTCAGTATGCTGACCGGTGCCACGTGCTATGCCCTGTTCGTCGGCCACTCCACGACGCTTATCCAGTCCTTCGACACCTCACGACGACTCTACCGCGAAAAGGTTCAAACTTAACTTGCTCGCGAAATAATTGTGAGTGAAGAATTTGCACAAAACTCCTTCCTACACACGTCTCAGGAAACGGTAGAACGGGTATACTCGGCGCTATATAAGTTGATCGTATTAACCAATCGGCTACCGTGTCCCAATTACAACATAATCATGAATAGATACAAGCATACAAACATGCCTACATTCATGACAACGTATATACATGTATACATGCAAGCTACGTACATGTATGAATACATACATTGATTTATAAATAGACGCATAATATATATATGTATGTACATATGAATGCAAACATACATATATACTTACATATACATGCTTACATACAAGCATAAATGCATGCATACATAGATTTTGTCCTGATGCCAATTAGGCCCAATAAATAAATAGTTTAACGTTAATATTGCAAATTGGTTTTTAAATATTGAATAGTTTCGTGCTTTTTATAATATATAATATTTTAATAACCTTTTGGCAATTTGTATCATTTTTTTATTTTGCGTATGTAATCAGTTTAAGCAGGTGGAGGAGTATATGATCTACCGGAAGCTACCTCGGAAGTTGCGTCAGAAGATAACTGATTACTATGAGCATCGCTATCAGGGAAAGATGTTTGATGAAGCCAGCATCCTGGCCGAAGTTAACGAATGCCTCAAGGAGGTTCTCGCGTTTGCTCTCTCTCTCTCTCTCTCTCTCTCTCTCTCTCTCTCTCTCTCTCTCTTCTCTCTCTCTCTCTCTCTCTCTCTCTCTCTCTCTCTCTCTCTCTCTCTCTCTCTCTCTCTCTCTCTCTCTGTCTCTGTCTCTGTCTCTGTCTCTGTCTCTGTCTCTGTCTCTGTCTCTGTCTCTGTCTCTGTCTCTGTCTCTGTCTCTGTCTCTGTCTCTGTCTCTGTCTCTGTCTCTGTCTCTGTCTCTGTCTCTGTCTCATCTGTCTCTGTCTCTGTCTCTGTCTCTGTCTCTGTCTCTGTCTCTGTCTCTGTCTCTGTCTCTGTCTCTGTCTCTGTCTCTGTCTCTCTCTCTCTCTCTCTCTCTCTCTCTCTCTCTCTCTCTCTCTCTCTCTCTCTCTGTGTCTCTCTGTCTCTCTGTCTCTCTGTCTCTGTCTGTCTGTCTGTCTGTCTCTGTCTCTGTCTCTGTCTCTCTGTCTCTCTGTCTCTCTCTCTCTCTGTGTCTGTCTCTCTGTCTGTCTGTCTCTATGCCTGTCTGTCTGTCTGTCTGTCTCTGTCTGTCTCTGTCTGTCTCTGGTTCTCTCGCTCTCCCGATTCATTCGTTCGTTCCTTCAAAAATTAATTAATTTATTCATTCATTCACTCAACGATTCATCTGTTGACATTCATTTAAACATGTTTGTCAAAGGGATTGATGGATGGATGGTTAAGTGGATGGATGGAACGAATGAAAGATTCCATCTCTGCTTCATGTCTTCTGGAATTATTAGTAGCAGGAGTAGTAGTTATTGTAATACTAGTAGTAGCAATAGTTGTAGTAATAGTAGGAAGAGGAAGAGAGGAAGATAAAGAGGAGGTAGTGGTTAAGTTGGTAGTATTAGTAGTACTAGTGGCAGTAGTAGCAGTAGTAGTGGTGGTAGTAGTAGTAGTTGTAGTAGTAGTAGTAGTAGTAGTAGTAGTAGTAGTAGTAGTAGTAGTAGTAGTAGTAGTGGTAATGGTAGAAGAGGTAGTGATAGTTGTAGTCAGTGCTTTTTTTCTAGAAAAAAGGTTCCGGAACGGAACAATAGGTGGCGGAACGCAACAATTATGGGCGGGCTAAAATCTTGAGAAAAACGGGATTGGGGGTTGGGAGGGGTCTCAATAAACACTGAAAACAGTTAAAAAACACTTTAATTAAATTAAAATAACTAAATTATTATTTTAATAATTAAAATAAATAAATTACTTTTTAGGATCTGAAAAAGGTGCCGGAACGCCGTACCGGCGCGTTCCGGCTGAAAAAAAGCCCTGGTTGTGGTGGTGGTGGTGGTGGTGGTGGTGGTGGTGGTGGTGGTGGTGGTGGTGGTGGTGGTGGTGGTGGTGGTGGTGGTGGTGGTGGTGGTGGTGGTGGTGGTGGTGGTGGTGGTGGTGGTGGTGGTGGTGGTGGTGGTGGTGGTGGTGGTGGTGGTGGTGGTGGTGGTGGTGGTGGTGGTGGTGGTGGTGGTGGTGGTGGTGGTGGTGGTGGTGGTGGTGGTGGTGGTGGTGGTGGTGGTGGTGGTGGTGGTGGTGGTGGTGGTGGTGGTGGTGGTGGTGGTGGTGGTGGTGGTGGTGGTGGTGGTGGTGGTGGTGGTGGTGGTGGTGGTGGTGGTGGTGGTGGTGGTGGTGGTGGTGGTGGTGGTGGTGGTGGTGGTGGTGGTGGTGGTGGTGGTGGTGGTGGTGGTGGTGGTGGTGGTGGTGGTGGTGGTGGTGGTGGTGGTGGTGGTGGTGGTGGTGGTGGTGGTGGTGGTGGTGGTGGTGGTGGTGGTGGTGGTGGTGGTGGTGGTGGTGGTGGTGGTGGTGGTGGTGGTGGTGGTGGTGGTGGTGGTGGTGGTGGTGGTGGTGGTGGTGGTGGTGGTGGTGGTGGTGGTGGTGGTGGTGGTGGTGGTGGTGGTGGTGGTGGTGGTGGTGGTGGTGGTGGTGGTGGTGGTGGTGGTGGTGGTGGTGGTGGTGGTGGTGGTGGTGGTGGTGGTGGTGGTGGTGGTGGTGGTGGTGGTGGTGGTGGTGGTGGTGGTGGTAGGTACAGCAGTAGTAGTGAAAGTAGTAGTAGTATTAGTGGTAGTATTAGTAGCGGTAACAGTAGGGGTAGTAGTAATAGCAGTTGCAATATGCCAGTGTATTGTTCATGTAGGAGATAGTGAACTACAACTGTCGGGCCCTCGTTGCCTCCGTTCCTTTCTTCACTCATGCCGATCCGAACTTCGTGTCTGATATCGTTGCGAAGCTGCGCCACGAGGTCTACCTGCCAGGTGACTACATCGTCCGCGAGGGAAGCATTGGGTCGAAGATGTACTTCATTCAGGAAGGAATCGTCGACATAGTCACAAACAACGAAGAGGTTGCGACAAGTCTCTCCGATGGATCCTACTTTGGAGGTCAGCCGTTCGAGCACTGTAAATGTAACTGGACTTGCATTGACGGATCTTCGCTTGGCATCTCTGGACAAACCCTCCGACATGACGCAGCGCTTGTAAATAAGCTTTTCCCTGCGCTAGGATTTAGAGTAGTGCTTTTGAAATGTGGAGTTTATGATAACGATTACGATTTATATAGCTACTTCTAAAGAAAATGACTCTTGAGGGAAATGATCTTCAATCGCTTACAGAATGGAAGTAGGAAAAGACGCATGGAAGTAGGAAAAGACGCAGGTCCACGAAAACTCATAGTGGATGACATCCACTGGATGTGCGCTGTTTTGAGAAGCATTGCAATGTTTTAAACACATTCTTTGTTTCTAAGAAATCCACCGTTGTCATCATCACCTTGTCACCTTGTGCTGTCAACTCCTGGAGCTCTAGCGATCGCCATGACACACATTCTCCATTGCTTCCTTCCTATTCGAAGTCAGGTCCCTTAGTGCTTCCAGATTCATGCCAGTTACATCGTGAATCTCATCCATCCATTGTCATCATAATCGTCATAATTATCATCATCACCATTATCATAATCGTCGTCGTCGTCATCATCATCATTGTCATCATCATCATCATCATCATCGTCGTCATTAACATGGTCATCGTCATGGCCATCCTCACCACCATCACTATCACCGCAATCATCACCATTATTATCACCATCAACACCATCACCATCATCATTATCTTCATCATCAAATTCTTACACCGACCATTTGCAATCGTCACTTATGTCACAGTAATAAATATTACAACAGAAAATCATCGCTTTTAGAGATCAGTCTCCTGGCGAATGCCAAGCGAGTGGCGAGCGTCCGAGCGGAGACCTACTGCAACCTCTTCTCTCTCTCCGTCGATCACTTCCATTCGGTTCTCGAACGCTACCCGGTTATGCGACGAACGATGGAAAGCGTTGCGGCCGAGCGCCTGAACAAAATCGGGAAGAATCCGGCAATGCTGAGCAATCGGGAAGACTTCGAGGCGGATATAACGATGGTTAACGAACTGATCCGCAGTGCCACTCCCAATCCAAGCTCCGGAAGTGAGGAGTCGGAGTCGGAGGGCGAGGGTAGGCATAAGAAAAAGAAGAAGAAAAGGGATGAGGATGAGTCGGGTACTGCTGCGAAAGAGATAAGGGAGACGCTGACTTTTAAAATTGCTACTGTCCTCAAAAGGTCGAAGTCGAACGTTAGTGTCGGAGATGCTTTGAAGGAGGAGAAGAGTTCGAAGGCTTGAAGTTGGATCTTCAAAGGATTTAAGTTTCATCTTCAAAGGTTGATACGAATCTCCAATGGATTTAAGTTAGCTCTTCAAATATCTAAGTTTGATCTTCAAGACTTATAAGTTAGAGAGACTTTAAGTTGTGTATTCAAAGGTTCGAAGTTTGATCTTCAAAGGTAATAAGTGTTCGATCTACTAAGACTTTAAGTTGTCAATTCAAAGGCTTGAAGTTTTTTGTTCAAAGGTTTTGAGTTGGTCTTCAAAAGTGTTTCAAAGATTGTAGTCTGAAGAACTAGAAGACTTCGAAGGCTTGATCTTCAGAGACTTTAAGTCGAGTTCTGAAAAAATTCTAAGAAGATCTTAAACTATTTTAGAGTTTGATTTATTAGACTTTAAGTCGAATTCAAAGGATTGCAGTTAGAACTTCACATGTTTTAAGTTTGATCTTCAAAAGAATTTAAGTTAGACTATTCCTTCAAATGTATTAAGTCGGATTTTAAAAATACTTGAGATTATTAGACTTGGATTTTGAAGTGAAATCAACGAAATTTACAGTTAGGCTAAGCGCAACAGAAGCGTTTTCGGTGTAAAGAAAACGGACGGAGCGCCAGTTAGACAACATTTCTGCAACGGCTTTTGACGAAGAGATTTGTTCAAAGTTTTTTTAATGGAAACTTAAAACAAAACAGTGGTAGTAATGTATGCTAGGAGACTATTACCTTACCCTTCGAATATCATCCTTTGGAATAACAACAGCAAAAACAACAATCATAATAATAATAATTATAATAATAAAACATCGTCATCAACAACAGCAAAAGCTACAAGACCAATCGTAATAACAATGACAATAATAAATATAATAATAATAATAATAATAATAATAATAATAATAATAATAATAATAATAATAATAATAATAATAATAATAACAGTAATAATAATAATAATAAATATAATATAATATAATAATAATAATAATAACAAAAATAAATATAGTAATAATAAATATAATAAAAATAATAATAATAATAATAATAATAATAATAATAATTTAGCTTAAAAGTATTGATATAGTTATGTTTGAATATAATGCCCTGCTTCGACACCTTTTAAAAGGGGAATCACTACCTTATATATGATCGTATGCCTTCCTTTAAATGATCCTGACGCAATTTGTTTGCTCGATACTTACGATACTTATGATCTCCAAACTACACGGTGAGTCAGAAAAAACGTGTCCCTACATAATTTAACAATATTCATACAGATAACCATCAATTTCAATTACATTTCAGAATAATGACGCTTGATAATCTAGCCAACTGCTAGGCCATATAAATTATTTTTTATAAAAAGCTGGACCAGCCTAAACTATAGTTACGTCACGACAACCCCGACAAAATGGTGTTTATCGAAGAAAATAAACATGTCGTGAGATCTGAAAGAGAGATTAAACATTACTGTGCGAAACGTTTTCTAGAGGAATTTTGAGATAAAGGGATTAAATGCTCTCCTTTCAAAAATCGATAATGCTGGGTCTTTTCATCGTCAACCAGGTAGCGGACGCCCGCGAACGGCCAGAACGGTCGACGATATTGAACAGCTTGAATCGCTTGTGCTCAGCCAGGAAACTATGCCACAAACGCGTCGTACGCAGAGTGAAATAGCTCGAGAAATAGGAATCAACCAGTCATCAGTAAGGAGAATCGTTAAGAGTGATTTACATTTGGCAATGCTTAAAGAAACGAAGCGCTCAAGAACTCACAGAGGCTAACAAACAAGCAAGATTCAAACGTTCCCGTTCAGTCCGTCAAGTTGTTGCGTACGCGTCTTCGCGCATGCGTGGATGCCCAAGGAGGTCAATTTGAACACAAAATTTAACTTTCTCAATGCTCAGTAATAACTCTTCTATCTTTGCTTAAAATTTCGTTGACATAACCTGATTTCTGACGAAGTTAAAGCAAAATATGTAGGAACACGTTTTTTTCTGACTCACCGTGTACATGTTATAGTAGGAGAAACGAACGCTGATATCTGTAAAAAACCTTTCCCCTATCGACTTCAACGGCCTTTGATGCCATGAAATGTCAATAAACTGATGGAATGCATTCAGAGGGCAGTTGCAGTCCAAGTGTAATATTTAATATTTAGGCCTATATAATTTATTTATTCATTTTAAGAATAATATTCAAGGACTCAATTGGTTCAATGGATTGAACATCATAATGGTTAAGTCGACGTCAACGGACCCGTCGGTCGTAAGATGTCGCCACTAACAGGAAGTTAACAGCAGCTACCTTAAGACACCTTTAAAACGGGTTGTCAGTATGCTATATAGCTGAGAACTTTGCAAAGTTGTTGGCTTAATCAACCATATTGCTTTACTAAGTGAGTGAAAACGATACAAAATGTTTTCATGCAGATGTTAACAGACTGCATTAAGGCACAAAAAGTTCATTATTTTATAAAAATATTATATTTGTACTGCAGTTGCCCACTGAATGAATTCCATGATGTTAGCGACATCTTATGGCATCGAACTTGATCGAAGGCCGTTCAAGTCGATAGGAAAAAGTATTTTAACAGTTCTCAGCGGTCGTTTGTCCTACACCAGCAGATCGGCACACGAACCACGTATGATGATCCTTTGATTTTGAGGCACGAGTTTTTAATGACGTAAAAGGTGGCGCTCCTATCGCCAGTTGCTCCTCTGCTTCGCCCCAAGATAAGGCCAGCACCAGCGTTCCGATTCGCAGAAACAGTTTCCTTATTAATTACTAGCCCATATTTCAATTGGAAAATGATTTTTATTTTATTTTATTTATTTATTTATTTATATATTTATTTACTTAGCAGTAGTTGATCCAGTGTTTAACGACATCTCGTGGCTGCCAGGGTCGTTGACGTCGCCCTCCTCTTTCTCCAGACTTGGAACTGGCACTACTTGGCACTAGCGGCACTACGAGCAGTGGCGTAGTTTATTTATTTATTTTTTACGGTAATTTATACAGCGCCATTCAAATAATCAGCAGCGCTCTCAGCGTATCCCAAATGATGTTTTATCAGTAAGCAAAACAGTGCATAGAAAGTATTAGTGGTTGTTCCACGCATCCACGTGTAGCCCGAACAAGGAACTTTAATCGAAAGTTGAGGAGTAGTAGTTCCAGTGTTTAGCGACATCTGGCGACAAGAACAACAGAAAGAGGAAGAAGAAGAAGAGGAGGAAGAGGAGGAGGACGACGACGACGAGAAGGAGGAGGAGGAGGAGGAGGAGGAGACCAGTCCCTTAAACTAGGCTGAGGCAGCTATGGGTATGAAGTGTTAGCGACGTCATTTTCTTAGCCTCGGCATAAAAGGGCGGATGGCCAGTCCTCTTCCTATACGTCTCATCTTCCTACTGACAGTGTACGGTCAGTGTACGCATCATAGCTGAGGTGGATAGAGGGGGGGCAGGTGGAGCAGAAATCTCGAACCAAAGTTCTCCCCTGTCGGGGATTTGAACCCTCGATCTCTCAGTTGACAGTCCAGTAATCTAACCATTATCGAGCACCTCCAAAAACGCCGACTAAACCACAGACAAATTAGCTTCTTCTAGCTACTTCTTATTCTTATCAAGTAGACTATAGCATTCAAAAGCCGTGTGAGGAAGTTTCGAAGTCACACTAGGATATTCGGTGTTAAAGCTCGAAACCTTTTAATTTCGACTTCTATTCGAGAAATTTAACTGGAACTTGTTTTCATTTCTATTTTTTATTCCAGAAGTTTAACTGAAACTTGTTTTCATCGTCTTCTTGTTCGTGGTCTTCGTCTTGTTCTTCCTCTTCTTGTCGTTCTTGTCGTTATTCTTGTTCGTCGTCGTCTCCTCCTCCTCCTCCTCCTCCTCCCTCCTCCTCCTCCTCCTCCTCCTCCTCCTCCTCTTCCTCCTCCTCCTCCTCCTCCTCCTCCTCGGTATCATCTAAGTAGTTTTCATTGTTTAACGACATCTTGTGGCTGCCAAAGCCGTTGACGTCAACGTCAGATGTACGAATTTCTT
>OY744605.1:10587325-10938178 GCA_963556255.1 Allolobophora icterica | reverse complement strand
AACCTAATCTCATCCAATGAAACAACAACAGTTACTTCTTTGAGACCAAATCGACGTGTTTTCAAGGAGGAGGATTTGCGTAGAATAATAATAATAATAATAATAATAATAATAATAATAATAATAATAATAATAATAATAATTATAATAATTATAATAATTATAATAATTATAATAATTATAATAATAATAACAACAACAATTATATTATTATTAATATGCATCTATTCAGCGCCACTGTCTTTTGACCAAGCATCAATCGATGGCAATGAGCAACTGTGAGTGAAGGACATGCTCAAGATAATAATTAGTTCCCTACACAGTGACAGTGTATGTTCGAACCCGTACTCTCCGCGTTACAAGACGAGCGCTCTAATCATTTGGCCACCATGTCGAACATTCATTCATTCATTCATTCATTCATAGATTTATATAGCGCCTCTTCAAGAGAACTACTCACAGGCGACTATGTAACGACTCTACGGTCCATTATTTGGCTATTCTATCTTAGGGACGGGCGTTGATCATACACCCCGTTACTTTGGTTATTTCACAGCTCTGAGCCCCCATCATATATTCATGAATCATTCTATCTATAGCGAATCAAGTAAGGAAGACTGTTCTTGATATTTAAACATGTAATGAAGTCAAAGTTTGTATGAATGTTAAGTCGCAGAGTTTAAATACCCAGCAGCAAAGTTCTATTAATAAGATCTAGTTTATCCTACCTAAACCAGCACAGTTATTATTATCTAATTAACTATTGTGGTTTACGAGTTACCCTCCCGCGATGAGGATGCATCTTCTCAGTTCGATGAGGTGATTGTTTCATAAGAGTTTCGATTTCATTTTCTCTGCTGGCGTTGCTTTGTAGTTGAAGCGTGTAAATGTTTCACTCGATGAATACCATTGTATTGCCGACGATCTGTCGTTTTCATAGGAAAGTCATTCAAAGTTCGCCCAAAATAACAATTACTCGAACAGCGATTGTTCGCCTTTTCAATCCGAATCAATTTATACCAAACTTGTTCGGAAGTTCGCAGTAAAGACTCGCTACTAACTTCGTAAACGTTCGATTAGTTCCAACGCCGACTTTACGTTCAATAACAGTTAAATCGATCTACTTCGTTCGATTATATCTTAATAGCTTGGCTATCGCCACAATTCAACAAACGTTCGCAAGTTGCTCACCACTCGACTCAACAAACTGAATCGACTTCTTTAGCGTTTTCTGCACTCAAAACGCTCAATTCAGGAGTCAACTATACCGTCTTATGCCATCGACCGTTCATGACAAGGCCGGCATTACCACTCCCCTTCTTCGGTTGAAAACGTCTCTCGGCGCATGTCCAGCAGACGACCGTCCAACTGACCAGTAGATTACAAACCAACCAATCACGTCTCGCCAACTGGTAGGTAACGTCTTTAAACCTCCAAACTGCCCCACTAAACTTATGTTGTCTTTCACATCTTAAAGTGCTGGTTATATGTGCTGGTTTCTTAATTAATTAACTATCAATTACAATTCCCCCTTCCACTCAAACAAATACTATATTCAACACACCTTAACTTAACTATTCTATCTGGTCAATAATCATCTAATAAGTGTATTTGTGTGTTAAGAGGAATATACTCATTACAGACTCCAACGCCAGCACGGCCAAAAAGAACAGCTCTCAAGCGGTTATAGAAAGTGTCAGAGGAAGACCTAGCAAGTAAGCGCAGCTCAAGAGGGAGGCCATTCCATATCGTCGGGCAGACCTGCGGAGAAGGTGCGGTGTTGCATGATTGCAGTACGGGCAAATAGATACAGGGGTAAAGTTCCAAAATCTAGATATGTGTATATCTATGTGTGAACAGGTCTGTATAATTTTTAATTGTGTATTCCAGTCACTTGAAGCTCATAGACTTTGATGCTTAAATTGGGTTAAGGGCTATGGCACTGCTCAAGCGCTTGGGTGCATGGGCGTCCGCAGGAATTTTTTTAGAGGGGCGCAAAATATTTTTAGGAGAGGACAAAAAGAATATTTTGTGGAGGTAATGACGCTTTTGTATGGAAAAAATTTGCGTAGAAAAAAAATTTAAAAGAAATTACGATCAAGGACTTTACCTAAATAAGTAAGTGTTTCTTCGCACTGAAAATCGTGTTAGGACTGTTGTAATAATCATAATAATCAAAAGATTTAATTTTTATAAAATATTTGCATAATCCAGGGGGCGCAAATGAGCCCCCTTGCGCCCCCCCTCCGGACGCCCATGCTTGGGTGTGGTTTTGAGAGCGGGGAGGAGCCTTGGTCGACCCAGAAAAATTGGAAATGGACCGAGTAAGCAAGTAAGAAAGCTTCGCATTTTTAGCCTTGGACAACCATTTTCAAATCTTCAAAATTTGTAACTGCGCTTCCGGAGTTTTTTCTTCGAGTTTTTTGTAAGCTTACTGAGTAATTTCTCCCTCAAATCACTTCTGCCACTAGGCATGTTTTGGTGGAGGCAATGGCCACTGGCCCCTCATCTTCTGACGCCATTGGGGTGATTGTACAGTAGCTATTGTCACCAGCAACGTATTTTTAGCTGCTAGACGACGGATCGTAATCTCGAGATTTCTACAGCGCCCCAAAACGAAGTCGCGACAACCAGTTTATTCACAGGCGAACTAACCGACCTCTTAGAACAATGGACGAAACCCCCTGGACCTCGAACCACTTGAGTTTGAACTCGGTTCAGAAATAGACCTTACTAAAGGCCTAAAAATCATCGCTTGGACTAGACTCGGTCAAAAGCCGGGACTGGACACCCACGATAGACCGACAGCTTCTACTGGTGAGGGAGTCAGTCTGAGGACGGTTGACATTGACTGTCTCTCACCCGCCCAGACAGACAGACTTTGCTTTTGTAGACAGGCAGGCAAACGGATGGACTAGTTAATAGCCAGACGACTAGATAGTCAGATATATACAGCTCGTAAGGAACCTTCAATTGTTACTGTGAGATCATCGGGTTTAATTTCTCAAAGCTGCATACGATCGAATTCCAGTGTGAACAAATCCGGCAGCTTATGTTTGATGACGCAATAGCATAAGGAAGATGATTAGCGTCCCCCTTATCCTCCATCCAGGCTTCGGACTGGCACCATCCCATTACAGGCAATGGCAGAGATTTTGACAAAATCCAATCTGTCTCGAATAACATCGACCTGCCTATCGGTTTGTTTTGACTGAGTGCCTGTGAATGAGCTGGTTCCCGCGACTTTACTTTTGTAGAAATCTCGAGGTTATGATCTCTAGTTCACATGAACTGAAGGGGTACTCGATAGTGTAGTTGTTAGCGTGCTAGGCTGTAGATCGAGAGATGGGGGCTCAACCCCGCCAAGGCAGATATTTGGTCGAGAATTCTGCTCCAGCTGCGTCCCCTAGCCAACTCAGCTACACTGTCGGTGGGATGATGAGACGGCGATGGAGAGGACTGGCCAACAACCCTCATACGCCGAGGCTAAGAAAATGAAGTTGCTAACACTTCATCCCATGATTGCTTCTCAGGCTAGCTTAAGGGACTGCTCTTTTCTGCTTTTTCATATGACCTGACCTACATTTGAAACAGGTCGGCGTAGCCATGTCAAGGCTAACTAGCGTTCCCATGCAAAGCTGAGCTGTAAGCTCTAATTTCAGGAGACTATAAGAGATCGCGTAGACGTAACCTTTGAACCTAGACGTCAGGCTGAACGCGTGCGTCTGTTAGCAGCGCCAGTCTTGCCTGTGTGTGTGTGTGTGTGTGTGTGTGTGTGTGTGTGTGTGTGTGTGTGTGTGTGTGTGTGTGTGTGTACTGTGTATGCGTGGTGCATGCGGTCTCTCTCTCTGTCTCTCTCTGTCTCTGTCTCTGTCTCTGTCTCTGTCTCTGTCTCTGTCTCTGTCTCTCTCTCTCTCTCTCTCTCTCTCTCTCTCTCTCTCTCGCTCTCTCTCTCTCTCTCTCTGTCTAATTCTCTCTCTCTCTCACACACACACACACACACACACACACACACACACACACACACACACACACACACACACACACACACACACACACACACACACACACACACACACACACACACACACACACACACACACACACACACACACACACACACACACACACACACACACACACACACTCTCTCTCTCTCTCTCTCTTTCTCTCTCTCTTTCTCCCCCTCATTTCCTCCCTCTACTTCAGCTTTTACACTCACACAAAATATTTCACGCTCAGTGGCTCTTCGCAAACATTTTGTGTGTGATACTGTATCAGGTACAGATGTCGTGGCACGCAATTAGACAGCTCGTGTGGCAACTTCTACTGTTATTAGCCACAACTATCTTAGCACACGACAACAGTAACTGCCTCTGGTTATTAGTCATAAATGTCGCGATCTAACGACATCAGTGTCTGATACTGCAAGACATGGATCTTTTCAAGGGACCGAAGTGTATTTAATGCGATCGCTCTCCTGTTTGAGTGTTCAGCTTTGCCTGTTGGTCCTAGTGTGCAAGGACGTTGCCTTGTTCATAATTTTTATTAGCAGCTGTAACAACGGTTGAACACTGTCTCAAGTAGCAGTTGTTCTTCAGTTCGAGTAGCACTGTCTCAAGTAGTAGTTGGCAATCAGGTCGAGTAGCACTGTCTCAAGTAGTAGTTGGCAATCAGGTCGAGTAGCAATTCGACATATCGCAAAAGGCAGTTGGCTATAACCACAGATAGCAGTTGCAGTTGATAACCCAGTTCTGAAGTCGCAGTTATTGGCATCATTTAAAATAGCAGTTATTGGGATCATTTAAAGTAGCAGTACTGTTGTTGAGCATCGCTTCAAGTAGCAGTTGTCGGAACGATGGAAGGAATAATAAGCCAGCTGTTAGTTCTGCTAGCAGTGCTATTGGGAGTGGCGTTTCTTTTCATCAGCGCCTACATTTACTACATCCACAGCAAGTACGACCATATTCCAGGACCAAAGAGAGACAAGTAAGTCTGCCAGTCAAGTAATTTTATCGCGAGATTTATATAGGCGCTACACAAATGACCATATATAGATTCCTATGTTACAAATGTTCAACTGTCTTTTCATAGTTCCACTGGTAAACAGTTAGCTTGTAGTATGCCAATATGGGACGCACATACGACCCACATTCCCTTATGGGACCTCAATATACATATTTAGGTACATAGATACATAGGTGCATCTAACAGTCTGCGCCACAGGCGAAGAGTTTAATTTTTCCCGCACCTAATGTTTATGTTAAAAACTTTTAACTTTGATTTAAAGTTTATTATTTATTTCTTGTCCTCTCGGTAGTTTTAGATTAATTTAATGTTCAATTTTTTATTATTTTTTTATTTTTTATTATTTTATTATTTTATTATTATTAAGTTATTGCCGCCTACTGGAGCTGCTGTCCCGAAGCATGGCCTGGTCGATTCCTGTGCTAAATCCACCACTGAGCGCCCTACGTAGGTCCCATAAAATGTTCACGGGGCATTCTGGTATAGGGCTAGTAATAGGAAGACCACACTTGGGGGCGTTAAGAAATTCTGTAGCTATACATTCCATTCCAGGTGGACCTGAGTAGTGAGTATCAGCATCCCACTGAATACCAAGCTCTCCTTTTCAAGGCATAGTCAATAGTCATAGATACTATCGGCCCTCCTGTACACAGCAGAGATGCATGGAAGGCACGGCGTTCTAAGGCATTCCTCTAACCACGAACCTGAAGAAATAACTCGATGCCTTAAAACAGTTGTGCCAGATGAGATTTCTGCGCCGTTCCTACACGGCTTATGTAACCAGCCTAAATAATTAAATACAATACAATACACTCGTCATTATCAAGAGCAATTTGTTGGCGAGTAATGCCAGTAAATGACATTGACCTCCATTTGCCTCGGCTTTAATTTTGTCAAGTCAAGTGCTGCTCTCATCGTTATCCTCTCGTCCTCTCATCTCCTCTCAACCGCAATCAAGTGTTGTTATGTCCTCATTCAGCGACTCCTGCCAACTCGGCTGCACTGAGTACACTCAGCTAGAGCCCTGCGCCGACTTGATAGTGTCGGCGGCGGCAGGGTACGGTCAGTGTACTCAGTATAGATGAATTATCAAGAGTTGCTAAATAAGGAAAAAGCAAGAATTGGACTTGGCATGAGAGGAGCACTGGACTGAAAGACAGAAGAATATGGAGATCATTTACACGTACCCATCGCCGTCACATGGGTGACGATGATGATGATGATGATGATGATGATGATGATGATGATGATGATGAGGATGATGATGATGAGGATGATGATGATGATGATGATGCTGATGATGATGAGGAAGAGGATGAAGGTGATGCTAATGGTGATGGTGATGATGATGATGATGATGATGATGATGCTGATGATGATGATGATGATGATGCTGATGATGATGATGATGATGAGGATGATGATGATGATGATGATGATGATGATGATGATGATGATGATGATGATGATGATGATGATGATGATGGTGATTTTTTGTATTTTATTGTTTTCTATTACATTCATTAAGCTAGTATTAAATTTGGGGATTATCGCGTAGCGTCATATCAAAAAGACACTGTGGCTAAATACAGTGTGAGTTTAGTGCTTGAACAACGTCCTATGTTTTTGTGAATGGCCTTTGGACTCATCAGTTGACTTATGAAATAATGAGGTTCGGTGAACTACATTACATTTCAATTGAGCTAAACATAGTATATATATATACTAAAATGTACATTCATGCATGATGGATAGGCCTACCTTGATTTACAACACTGCTAATGCAACGATTAGGCCTACGCATTGCTGACCTTTGGGCTCAAATAGATTCATTGCATTACAAGCGGACGTGGGTATTAGCTTATTTTACTACTAAGCTCCCTCACCACAGGGAGGCGCCACACTTAGCAACAAGTAAATAATATGTAAATATAATAACATATAAATATAATGGAAGAATTTTCAAGCAGGTTCAACACAAGAGAAGGCCTGTTGGTTCTAACTGATTTGTCGAAGCGCGACACCCGCATATCTTCACAGGCATAAAAACGCATTGCAACTGTCGTCGACCAGTTTCGTTCAAGAAGTGGAACACAGAGTTCTCTGATTTATACCGGCTCCAAGCCAACCAACGACTCTCGCCCCAGGACGGAAATTTGATCTGAATTCTTTAACCTAAGCCATTTATCTATAAGGGTTTCACCCAGGCAAAGCATTTTTTACTGCATACCAAAGGAGTAAATTATTTCTCTGACCAGCCTTGGCCGGAGCGATACTATGCCATAAATCTTAAACGAAGATAAGAATTCTTTACTAATTGAAAGTTGTTCGAGCAGATCAAATGTGGACTCTCTCACGACTGTCTGACCTAATTCCATCGGTCCGTTGTGACTTTACTTGAGATCATGGGCGGCGATCCCGGGGTGTGACGAGGGGGCAAGACCTCTACCTTTAAGAGTAGGGGGACACACCACACATCCCCCATATATTTTGAAGAAACATCAAAAAAGGTTAACAGGTTTTTTTGCGTGTGTGCGGGGAAAAAATTTGGGACCTCTTTTTTGAGCAGATCAATTCAAAACTCTTTTTTGACCTGATCAGTTCTAATTTGTCCCCCCCCCCACCTGTCAAACAAGATCGCCGCCAGTGCTTGAGATAAACTTAAATCAAGTTAGTTCTCTATTCTCTGTTACATTTTCCCATACAGAAAAGCTGCTGAGAACAATCTTGGAGGGAAGAATGGGGGGAATCGGAACGAGGGGAAGACGTAGACGTAGACGGATGCTGCTGGACTGGATGATGGTGGATGGATACAATAAGCTGAAGGTGAAAGCCCAGCTTCGACAGGCCTGGCGCTATTCGATGTTTGAACCTGCCCAGAGGCAAAGAACTTGAAGGAGAACAATTTGCTTCCGTAGCTGTGCCAAAAAGATTCATTTATTTATTCATTTCAAGATTCCTTTTTATTATTTCTAGAATCCTTGTTTCTAGTTTCCTTTCCTTTTATTATTTCTAAAATCCTTGTTTCTAGTTTCCTTTCCCTTTTATTATTTCTAAAATCCTTGTTTCTAGTTTCCTTTCCCTTTTATTATTTCTAAAATCCTTGTTTCTAGTTTCCTTTCCTTTTTATTATTTTTAAAATCCTTGTTTCTAGTTTCCTTCCTTTTTTATTATTTCTAAAATCCTTGTTTCTAATTTCCCTTCCTTTTTATTATTTCTAAAATCCTTGTTTCTAGTTTCCTTTCCCTTTTATTATTTCTAAAATCCTTGTTTCTAGTTTCATTTCCCTTTTATTATTTCTAAAATCCTTGTTTCTAGTTTCCTTTCCCTTTTATTATTTCTAAAATCCTTGTTTCTAGTTTCCTTTCCCTTTTATCATTTCTAAAATCCTTGTTTCTAGTTTCCTTTCCCTTTTATTATTTCTAAAATCCTTGTTTCTAGTTTCCTTTCCCTTTTATTATTTCTAAAATCCTTGTTTCTAGTTTCCTTTCCTTTTTATTATTTTTAAAATCCTTGTTTCTAGTTTCTTTCCTTTTTTATTATTTCAAAAATCCTTGTTTCTAATTTCCCTTCCTTTTTATTATTTCTAAAATCCTTGTTTCTCGTTTCCTTTCCCTTTTATTATTTCTAAAATCCTTGTTTCTAGTTTCCTTTCCATTTTATTATTTCTAAAATCCTTGTTTCTAGTTTCCTTTCCCTTTTATTATTTCTAAAATCCTTGTTTCTAGTTTCCTTTCCTTTTTATTATTTCGAAAATGCTTCTGGCTTCAAAATTTTTTCCACTTAGAATGCCTTCCTATTAAATAATTAAAAAGCAGTTTTCAAGTTTCCCGATTTCGTAAGACCTTCTAGTGTAGTTTCATCACAAATGGGTCTCCAAGTTTTGCATAGGCTAGCTTATGATGATGGTAGATGGATACAGGGCTTCAGGAACTCTAAATCCGGCATTCCTACAAATACACAAATCAATCTATCGCCATTTCTAATGACGCATTATAGGAAAATAACTGCGTCCTTCCTGCAGGTAGGCCTACGTGTAGTTTCTGGAAAGTTTAACCCCTCCTGCCATCGCCCCAAATTTGTCTCTGCATCCCTGTGAATCATCATGCATGGCCCTGTTGTTAGAAAGCAGCTAGATCTCTACGTGTGTATGCAGTATGCATACGTGTATGTATGCATGTTACATATGTGACAGCTGTAAGCATGATACATGCGTTCACACACACACACACACACACACACACACACACACACACACACACACACACACACACACACACACACACACACACACACACACACACACACACACACACACACACACACACACACACACACACACACACACACACACACACACACACACACACACACACACACACACACACACACACACACACACACACACACACACACACACACACACACACACACACACACACACACACACATATATATATATATATATATGCGTTGCTTTGATTCTACTGAGCGTTGTCGCATACGTATCTTTATTCAGCCACGTCACCTGATTGTCTTTCTCTGGTCATAAAACTGGAACTGTTCTTGGCGAACGAGCATTTGCGGTTGCTGGACCTAATTTTTTGAACTCTCTTCCTGTACCTGCATGTATGTAGTAGGAAAGTATGTACGTACGTACATATGTCTGCGTGTATTTTATGTACGTATATAAATACGCGTGTATATATGCATGTATGTATTGTATATATATTGTGAACTGAGTTTTGTGTACAGTCTTGCAGTGCGAGATATTAGCGTATATATTTAGTGCGCTTACTTTAGTTTCACGTGTATATGTATATATGATAGATGTATAACGTATAGTTTTAGTGACACGCGCGGCCGGCCAATCTCGGCAGCGGCGCGCTATATGTATATTATTAGAGTTCGCTTAGGCGCACAGAAGACAGGTGTGTCAAGAGGCGCGAAGAATTATGCTGACTAGAGAAGTTTGAATTCGAGTGTGTTCGCTGTAGTAGTGTGGCTGACTAGTTGAGTTGTAATCGAATTGAGTTCTGTCTGTTTGTTTCTTATTAAACTGAAAAGATATTAAACTGTGTTGCTGATTAATTCAGGTTATACTTATACGTAGAATTAGTGTTCTAAAGGTGAACGTTAAATAGGCGTTAAGTACGAAGAGAACAAGGATTTAATCAGAAGGATTGGGTTGACATTATTGGTGGCAGCGGTGGGATAAGAACTCACGGTGGATAAGAACTCACGGTGGATAAATACTCACGGTGGAATAAATACTCACGGTGGATATAAACTCACAGTGGATAAAAATTCACGTTATCACCTCCTTCGGCGGATAGAAGAATCTACGACGGTGATAAAAGAATTTACAACGGTGTTAGAAGAATCTACGACGGTGTTAGAAGAATTTACGCGTTGTTACTGTGTGACGAGTTTACGATATCAACGACGGTGGAACACGAGAAACGGTATAAAAATTTCGTTGTTTTCCACGAACAAATATAAAAGAAATCCCGTTTGTTTATCGATTCACACACCAAGAAAAACCGTGACTTCTTTGAAAAGAGAAATCACCAAAGTAAACAAGTAAGATGGAGAAACTAAGTGCTGAAAGACAAGCAGATATTAAGAAGATGTCTACGGAGAGGCTGAAACAGCGTTTGTTGAAAGCCGGTTTTAAAGAAGAACAATTAGAAGGTATGTCACGTGGTGACATGATACAGGAACTCGCTGAAGTGTGGGTTAAAGAAGAAGTCGAAGAAGAAGGTGCAGTTGGCGGTGCCGTAGAAAAGGCTATTGAAAAACCTCCTGCGCCTATGTCTATGGAGATGTTGATGCAGTGGATGATGATGACGAGGCAAGAAGAGAAAGAAAGAGAGGAGAGACGAAGACAAGAAGAGAAAGAGCTGAGACAAGAAGCAGAACGTGTAAGACAAGACGATTTGCGCTTGCAGAGAGAGAAAGAAGAGAAGGCAGAATTTGTAAGGCAAGAAGAATTGCGCTTGCAGCGAGAGAAAGAAGAGAAAGCGGAAATTGCAAGGCAAGAGGAATTGCGCCTGCAGAGAGAGAGAGAAGATAAAGCAGAACAAGTGCGTAAGGCAGAACTGGAATTGCAAAAGCATCAGTTTGAGATTCAATTAGAACAGTTGAAAAGAGATAGGGAAGATGCTGAAAGAAGAAGATTGGAGCAGATGATTGAATTTGAAAGAGCTAGAAAAAGTGATGAAGAGGTTCGTCAGCAACAGATTGAAGCAAAGAGAATGCGTGAAGAAGAAAAAGAAAAAGCGCGAACGTTAGAGTTGGAACGTGCAGAACAGATCAGACAAGAAGAACTCAAATTTCAGAAAGAAAGTTTGGAAAAGGCAGAGGCAGAAAGACAGGAACGTCTGAAACTGGAGAAATCAAAATTGACATTGAAAGAAACGCAAATGAGAGAAGAACGGGAAGCAGAAAGAAGGAAACAGCAAGAAAGTGAAACTTTGGTGTCAAAAATTAAGAAAATAGGTGATGCAATGAAGCATGTATTGCCTCAAATGCCAACTGATATGATGGAGGTGCCATTATATTTTGAAACAGTCGAGAACTCGTTTCGCAGTTTTGCTGTGGAAAAGCCGTTTTGGGTGAAATTATTACTACCATTGATGACGCCGAAAGCTCGAACCGTTCTGAATAGATTGTCATACGATGATCTAGACAATTATGATAGAGTCAAGCAGCACTTATTAAAAGAATTTAAATTGACCTCGAGAGAATACAGAGCCAGATTTGTGGATGCTAAGAAGACGACAGAAGAGACTTATACGATGTTTACGGCAAGACTGAAGAACTTGCTAAACTATTACGTGAGAAGTCGAAACGTGAACAGAGAGTATGATACGTTCTTTGATTTGCTGGTAGCGGATAAGCTAAAAGAATGTTTACCGCCAGGTCCACTACAGTTTGTATTGTCGAAGGAAGGAACTGACTGTCTTCAAGCTAGTGCAGTGGCAGACTTAGCAGACATTCATGTAAACAATCGAATTGGGTTTGCGATCCCAAATATAAACAGTTATCCTTCTCAACGTTCCGTAAACCAAAGCCAGAGTGGAAAGTGGAGAAGTAATCCAGGAACAGGGAATCAGTTCAAAGGTAAAGAAGTCAAGGCTAGTGTCCCTGTACCCAATGAGACCAGAGAAGTGACGTTTGGTCGTCAGGGATTTAACAAATCGTCAGCGCCGTTTGCCAAGAGGGAAGGCAACACATCGTTTACGCAGTATAAGAGATATGAAGGAAATGAACAACGAGGCATGGTTATGAAGCGTTGTCACAACTGTGGTTCAGACAAACATTTGGTTAAATTTTGTCCAGTTCCAGTGGCAGCAGCTAGTTCTAGCAGAAATCAAGAACACACAAGGGTGAATTTGATTCAAGTGGTTAGTGATACAGATAATCAAACCACGGGTCAAGAAAACCAAGAGACTGAAGTAAAGTCAGTAATGAAATGTGGTATTCAAAAAGAAATTCTATTGGATGCTGAAATTCAGAGAGAAGTCATAGGAAAAGATGACAGTCGAATATTGAAGAAATCGTTCTTGCAATATGTCGAGGTTGAAATTCGTGGAGTCGACGGTAAAGAGCCAGTGAAAGTCAAAGCACTGAGCGACTCGGGTGCAGAGATTCCGGTGATTAGTGAAGAATTACTGGAAGGCATGAAGGTGGAACAAATTGGAAAAGTGAATTTGCAATGTGTGGCAGGAGATGCCATTCCTGCGAAGTTAGTGAAAGTCGATGTTAGACTGTGTGGTAGTGACGTGGAAGAAGAGGGATTTCCGCGTAAAATCCAGTGTTCACTTACACCTTATGTCACCTTGATGTGTGCTAGTATTGCAAAGATGGGCAGTACAGAAAGATTCTTGTTGCATCCAGAGATAATTGCCGAATTAAAAGCCGTACCACAGATGAAGGTCAAAACGATACAAGGAGATGTGAGTGTACGAGCAAATGTAATGATGAGAGCGCAGAGTCGGAAACAGGAAATGGTAGATGTTGATGAGAAGAGTGAAACTGAAAGTTCAAGTGATGAGGAAAACGAAAGTAATGAGCAACGAAGCTTATCGCGAGATGGTATAACATCAGAGATGAATGAGCAAGAGATGGCTGCATGCGAGAATGGCACATTAAATGAAACTGAAGAAGACAATGAATGTGATGTGGGGATAGGAGACTTGTATAGAGATGAAGAGATGGACGAAGAACAAAAGGTGCAGATTGCCGATTCGAAAAAGTTCGAAGAGCAACAGAGAAAGGATGAATCGTTGAAGCCGTGGTGGAAGTTAGCACAAGAGAAAGAATCTGAATTCTGTGTGATCAACGGTTTATTGCATAAGAAATATCAGATATTAGACCAGACGATATATCAACTAGTGTTACCAAAAGAGAGACGAATTAAAGTGATGGAGTTGGCACATGAATCGGTATTTGGAGGACATCTAGGAGAAGAGAAAACAAGAGAACGAATAAAATTATCTTTTGTATGGCCAAAGATGAGAAGAGACATTGTGAAATTTTGTAAGTCTTGCGAGAAGTGTCAACTAAAGGCAAGGAGTCTGGTGATGGATAGAGTGCCTATCACTCCAGTCTCAAGAGAAGAGGTCGCCTTCAGGAGAATGACAATGGACCTAATAGACAACCCGAGGAAATGGCACAAGATAATTCCTTTTCACGAAAATCATTTGAAAGAACTCAAAGAAACTACGGAGAAAGCATTATTGTTTGCAAAATCTTACTCTCAAGAAAGGCAGTTACAATACCCAAATCAGTATAACAAGAGAGCAAGGCACAAAGGAATTTGCAGCATATCGAATTCCTTTGATTTATCGATCAGAAGTGGAACGTCAGATCAAAGAAATGTTAAAAACAAACATTATTAAACCATCATCGAGCAGAATGGCAAGCCCTTTGGTTATTGTTAAAAAGAAAGACGGATCTTTAAGACTTGCCTGTGACTACAGATACATTAACTCATTCACAGTGGATTGTAAATATCCTATGCCGATTGTCAGAGACGTTTTGAACAAAGTTGGAAAGTCTAATGTGATTTCTATTTTGGACTGTCGAAGTGCTTATTGGACTTGTCCTGTAAAACAATCTGATCAATGGAAGACAGCTTTTGTAACACATAATGGACTGTATGAATTTACTCGTGTTCCTTTTGGAATGATAAATTCAGGCCGAACTTTTGTTAAGGCGATAAATTTAGTTTTACAGCCTATAAGTGACTTTGCAGAACCGTATGTTGATGACATTGCTGTGCATTCTGACAATTGGAAAATTCATTTACAGCAGTTAGATGCATTTTTGATGCAAATGAGATTGCATAACGTTACCTTAAATTTGAAAAAATGCATATTTGGTAAGTCTGAAGTAAGGTTTATCGGTCATGTGGTTGGGTCTGGTAAGATAAAGATGAATCCAGACAGAATTGAAAGTTTGAGTAATTTGAAGATCCCAGAAACTAAGAAGCAAGTTAAGCAACTGCTTGGATTTTTTAATTATTACAGACAGTTTATTAAGGACTTTGCACAGATTGCGAAACCTTTATCTGATTTAACTAGTAAACGTGTTTCTGATAAGATTGATTGGACTGTTGAACATCAGCAAGCATTTGATTTACTTAAAGAGGCTGTGCGATCCAAAGTAGTATTATATGTTTTTGAAGTGGGAAAACCATTCAATTTGTACTGCGATAGTAGTGACTTTGCAGTTGGGGCTGTTTTAACACAGATGGACGACAAGGGAATAGAACGCCCTGTGTCATTTATCAGTCAGAAATTAACTGATACCCAGAAGAGATGGGCTACTGTGGAAAAGGAAGCCTATGCTATTGTTTGGGCTCTAAACAAGTTAAAAGAAATTATAATTGGATCAAAAATTTTCATTTTTACTGATCACAATCCTCTTACATATTTGACTGAGTCAATGTCTAAGTCTGCTAAACTTGTGCGTTGGGCGTTAGCCTTACAAACTTTTGATGTTGAGGTGAAGTACAAGAAGGGCAGATTGAATATTATTGCTGATTGTTTGTCAAGGTTATAAGTAATCGTAAGACTGTTTATTAATTATTTAGATATATATATATATGTTTCATGTATTTTGGTAATTTCGCAAATTTTGAAATTTAATTTGCTCAATTTCAGAAAAAGGAAGGAGGTAATGTGAACTGAGTTTTGTGTACAGTCTTGCAGTGCGAGATATTAGCGTATATATTTAGTGCGCTTACTTTAGTTTCACGTGTATATGTATATATGATAGATGTATAACGTATAGTTTTAGTGACACGCGCGGCCGGCCAATCTCGGCAGCGGCGCGCTATATGTATATTATTAGAGTTCGCTTAGGCGCACAGAAGACAGGTGTGTCAAGAGGCGCGAAGAATTATGCTGACTAGAGAAGTTTGAATTCGAGTGTGTTCGCTGTAGTAGTGTGGCTGACTAGTTGAGTTGTAATCGAATTGAGTTCTGTCTGTTTGTTTCTTATTAAACTGAAAAGATATTAAACTGTGTTGCTGATTAATTCAGGTTATACTTATACGTAGAATTAGTGTTCTAAAGGTGAACGTTAAATAGGCGTTAAGTACGAAGAGAACAAGGATTTAATCAGAAGGATTGTCAACGGAAGGATTGGGTTGACATATATATATATATATATATATATATATATATATATATATATATATATATATATTAGGGTGTGTCTATAATTTGAAGTTTCAAAATTAATATCGGCCAGGTTGTTTTTGTGTTCCACTTTGAGAAACATTAACATTTGCCAAATTAGATGAAAATCAAAAGAGATTTACAACTGGCGCAAAGCCCGGGAAAAATTACCACTTAGAAAACAATGTCTTACATTGTAATTCTCGAAGATCCAAACAATTTCAACACTTAAACATAAAAAATAAGGCAAAAGCAAACCAAGAACCTTCAGTTATTTGTCATTACTTAGTCCCTTTAGTGCTTTTGGGAATCTATTTAGATGGTATTCAACCATTTGAAGAACAAATTGTTTCTCTTTCTCATTTCGAACCAGGGCTTCATTGAAGGACTGCATTAGAGCCACTCCTCTCTCCGCTAAATCGTTCGTCACTCTTAGGGCGGATATGATGTCTTTCGCCTCATTGAACGAATGCTCTGACTCCCATTGTTGTGGATCTCGATCAAGAAAAGCGTAATCGAATTTTTGAATAGCTGGAAAAGTTTGATGGTAGAAGTGGTAAAAAATCGGATAGCGCTTTTGTAGATGGATCATGTATTGGAGGAAGTCTCATTGGAGGTTCGTCGGATCCCTGATTGTTGCGCATGTTATAGACCATGCGCTGTTTTTCGTCGAAGGTGACTGAATCGTCAAAAAGGCTGAGGCCAACCAAGGTCTCCGACAAATACCAAAGGTGTCGGGAAAATGCTGTTATGGCGACCTGTGAGACTTCCGTGTCTGGGTAAGTATGGATTGCCTTCAAGAATTGAAGATCTTTCCTTGGGGCTTCATTGGGTGATGTACAGGTGAACCAGTACTCCACGTAGGTTGCGGTCACAAAAAGTGAAACTCGAAGTAGATGATTCCACATCTATTGAGAGTAACATTGTCGAGATGCCCTCTGGTGTTGTTGAATGGGAAACTGCTCTCTGAAAAGCCACATCTTGATTGCATAAACCGCACGTGCCATCCAACGCGCGCGGTGAAATGCCCCTGGGTACCTGAACTTTATTCCTTTCGGTGGAATTCCTCCTAGGAAAATTACTGTTAGTTCTAGTAGCTCTTCGTAGTCGTCTCTGTGGTATTCAGCATTCAGTTGCTGCAGTGCGAAGGTGATGACATTCTCTCGAATTTCTTTGACTCTTTGTGCTGCGTCTTTATCCTCCATTGCTGTGCGATACTTGGTCTGATCGATTTGCGGCCAGAAGTCACGGAAATGACTGAAGAGTTCCAATTTTGGAGACCTTACAGAATCATGCAGTGAAAATACCTTTTCCAGAACAATTTCAGAAACATGATGTCGACAGGCAAGGTTCAAGAGGTCTTTTCCTAATGCCCTTTTCCAGCTTGATGCATACGCCGCCAATGCAACCCGTGTTACTCGCCGTTGTGTCGAAACGCATGGCCACGATTCTGTCTTCCAATCCCCAACTTCTGATTTCGGCCAAACACGCATCTGCCATGAAGGCAGCAGTTCCGGATTGGAGTTTGGGGATGGCCAATAGTTTGGGCACATCCTTATCAGATACCATTATTGGAAGACGATCAACGCACACTCGTCCAGTTTCTGTAAAATCTGGCATGATCTTGCCGTCCCAGTGAATAGTAAGGGGAACCTTCGGATCGAAAGATTCACGAATCTCAGCTGCTAGGGCTGCACGGTTATCCTTCCTTGCTCGATGGATAGCAGAAGGACTGATGATCAGCTCACCAGCTGGTGCTGCATATAGATTGGATGCAGCGAGAGCAGAGAAAATGTGAGAGGCATTCCTGCTGCTGGTTTTGGTACGATCTAGAGCTGCTGCAACATCACGGGTAACGACAGAGATTGTTAACTTTCGCCGCTTTGGTGGTCCAGCTGACGTTGAAGGTTCTGGTTCTCTTTCTGAGCTATTTGATGACGCCTCTTCCTCAGATGATGTTGCCAACAGAGAAACCTCCGTCGCTACCGCCATGCTTGCACGATATCGTCATGGGCGAGGGAATTATTGTTGTAGACAGATTGCTCCGATCGGAAACCACGACATTATCTGATTGGCACAAACTCATTCGGGGATCAAACACATACTCTTACCAAGGGAGACAGCCACTCGCGTTAAATATCATGCTATTGATGTAGCACCAGGTGTCTCCTCTAGAAAACCACAATAGCTTAATTAATTACTATAATTATGTTGAAGATCGAAAACACGAAGAACAGACATCGTAACGTCTAAAATTTTGGCCAAACCGAGACAGGTCACCGGGTTCCTAATTTCGGTCGCCTTGCGCCAGTCCTAAATGTTCAGCTATCGCGATATAATATTATTTCGGATATGGCGTTTATACGCTAATTGGCATGATAATTCGACCTGGCCGTTAAAAGATCTTTGAGTTAAAAAAATGATGTGCATCATAAAAGCACCCTAATATATATATATATATATATATATATATATATATATATGTATGTATTTGTGTGTATGTATGCATGTGTGTATATATATATATCTACGTATATATGTATGTATGTATATATTTATGTATGTATGTACGCAATATAATTATGGAGTTTTTAAAGTACCTCACAAAGCGTTACATCAGCACATCTTCACATATCTAGATTAACGATACCCTCACACAAACCCATTGTTCTTTAATCGACCCATTTATGCCCCGGACCTCCACCCCTTTTCAATGCCCATTTTTGTGTTCCGACAGGTATTCAGAACCGTTTGAACCCACACAGAGCGCGACCTTCGTCAGAGTTTACACAAAACCCCTCCACAATCCGGTGGTGTTATTTTTCAGTGGCCCAGATTTTACCCCGAACCCGTAACAATGCACATTTCTCGAACCTTTTTAAAACCCCGACTCAGGTATTTATAATCTTCACATCCTTCACCCGCCGTTCCAGAAACACCGCTGACTTCAGATACTGAATTTCTTTAGACATAGCTACGTAGAAGAAAGTGATAGATTCTCCTAAAAAAGACCACTTAAAGATAAATGCAACATCAGGCATTGTAAATAAGTATACCTGTAATATGTAACGTAAATAGTTGTAATTGTAGCATCGTGTAATGAGAATAAACGAAGACATAATATATTGTGTAATGTAAATAAATGCAAATGAATTATCATGGAATGTAAATAAATATAATTGCAAAATAATGTAATTTAAATAAATGTGACTGTAATATCCTTTGATGTATATATAAAAATGTAAGTGCAATAGCGTGTAATCTGAATGACTGTAAATGCAATAGCATGTAATTTAAGAAAAATAGTATCATGTAATGCAAATTAATGCATGGCCACTTGATGCATACAGTACAGTATAACCGAACTATGTGTAATCTAATTTAATCTAACGTGATCTGATGCGATGTGATATAATCTAATCTGTTCTAATCTGATCCATTCTAATCTGTTCTAATCCGATCCATTGTAATCTGTTCTAAACTGATCCATTGTAAATCTGCTGTAATCTGATCCATTCTAATCTGTTCCAATCTGATCCATTGTAATCTGTTCTAAACTGATCCATTGTAAATCTGTTCTAATATGATCCATTCTAATCTATTCTAATCTGATCCATTCTAATCTGTTCTAATCCGAGCCAATCTAATCTGTTCTAATCTCATCCATTCTATTCTGTTCTAATCCGATCCATTCTAATGTGTTCTAATTTGATCCATTCTAATCTGTTATAATCTGATAAAATCTAATCTGTTCCAATCTGATCCAATCTAATCTGTTCCAATCTGATCCATTCTAATCTCTTCTAATCCGAGTCATTCTAATCTGTTCTAATCTGATCCATTCTAATCTGTTCTAATCTGATGCATTCTAATCTGTTATAATCTGATAAAATCTAATCTGTTCCAATCTGATCCAATCTAATCTGTTCCAATCTGATCCATTCTAATCTCTTCTAATCCGAGTCATTCTAATCTGTTCTAATCTGATCCATTCTAATCTGTTCTAATCCGATCCATTCTAATCTGTTCTAATCCGATCCATTGTAATCTGTTCTAATCTGATCCATTCTAATATGTTCTAATCTGATCCATTCTAATCTGTTCTAATCCGATCCATTGTAATCTGTTCTAATGTGATCTTATGTGCAAAACCTCAATGGCTTTATCAGCCTCTTTTTACCAGCAGTTCATGTCAGATTTGTTGCTTCTGACTGGCCATGTTACAACATTTAGACAGCACACTACACATAAATAGCTGTACACATAGGGTCTGGTTTTACCTATAAGCCAAGTCTGATGTGTGGCTTCTAACTGATCGCATTATAACATTTAGACAGTACACTGAACCCAACTAGTTGTACACATTGTGTCTGGGTTTTGTTGTCGAATGCAGTTTCTTCCTCGGAAATCTTCCGACCATCTGGAGACGAAGGGCAAAGGGAGAAGCACTCTACCCGTCCCTCCTACGATGGTTAGCTAACGATTAATTCATCAGTTATGTAAAATAATACGCCATAGCCTATGGATATGTCTAATCTAATCTAGCGAACTTCTATAGCGCCGTCATCTTAATGTATAAGCAACAGTCGATGGTCGCTTCAAGTGAATGTATGTAAGTATGTGTGTATGTGTTGTTTTTCTATCTAAATAATTACAACTAGATGTTTGCCCGTCCTAAGACGGTTAAAAGCAATTTTAAAATGTATTTTCGTTCGTTTTAGCCTGTTGGCCACCTAAGTAAATTACTTTAAGCCTGTTTTAATCCTTTAGTTTAAGAGTAGCCGTTTACACTATATTGAAATTTACGTTGAGTGAAGTGACGATTAAACGAAGGTCCGTCGTAGGTTCGCCATTTTCAAAAGGTTACCTCATTGGTCATTAATATTAATTAGTTCTGCTCGATTTAAGACTCATTTATTCGGGGATTCCTATGTAGCCATTCAGGAGCGTCATTGTGAGTTACTGAAAGGGCGCAATACAGAGTATTCTGATTCAAACATACATACATACATACATACATACATACATACATACATACATACATACATACATACATACATACATACATACATACAGGCATACATACATAAATACATAAATCAATGCATGCATAACGCATAACGATTTTAAAGGCATGCCGGTGAAAACATGGTTCTCTGATTCGGCGAAAGGGGTGTGTTGTTAGCTGGAAACGTCTCTGAGATATATTTCCGGTTATATTTAATCATAATGCATTGTGATGCAAACTGACATAGAAAAGCAGACTTCGGGACTTGAAAACCCGTTTACTGCATTTCAACCTATTTTCTTGCAATTAAGAAAGCCTTGCCCTTTTGAAGGTATTCAAGGGGTGGTTGATGACTTGAGGAAGATTCGGTACTAAAAATAATAAACTATTCTTTCGACAGATTTATATATACCTAGCTATTTATTTATTATATATATATACACATATACATACGTATATATATGACCATTGATGTAGCGCCTTGCAAAAATCTCACATAGTTTGTGATTTCGTAATTGTTCCATTTGGTTCGATGTGTTAAAAGGGTGAAGGAGTTTGGCCACACCTATCGAATGTGCTTCGCTCACAGGGTGATGATTTTCACCTGCGACCCAGAAGCAATCAAGGTCAGACTGGAATATAATATAATATAATGTAATGTAATATAGAAGTTATTGTTATGTAATTACGTAATCTACTTGGTTGCTTAGTTTACTCAGATACTTACTTTGAGAAGGTTCTTTACTTGGATACTAATTTTACTTAGATACTTATTTTGTTTAGATATTTATTTTACTTAGATATTTGGATACTTAATTAACTCAGTAACTACACGTTAGTTATATACTGATTCTTCTTGGATACTTAATTTATAAGGATAATTACTTTAGTTAGATACTCTCTTTACTTGAGTAATTACTTTACTTGGATATACTTTATTTATTTGGATACCTACTTTACTTAGACCCATATAATTAAGCTGGATATTTATACTATTTTAGATAGGAACTCTATTTGGACACTTTAATTACTGTAAAGACATGTCAGTGCATTTTCTTCAGGAAATCTATACAACTGGTCCTGGCTTTCCAAAACCGGCTGATCCATATGAGAAGATTGCATTCCCCTATGGAATTCGGTAAGCAACAGGACCTGGTGTCTCTCGTCTGTCTTAATTGTTTCCCTGTCAAAATATTAATTAATTCGATTAATTATTTGATTTTGAAAAGTAATTCATAATTCCATCTTAATTTAAAAAGTAGATTCTACGACACATTTACAACCATCACACGAGACTAACCTCGTGATATTATGTGACTAGGAACGTATGTTAAACGTTTTGTTAAACGTTATGAGACCACCCTCGTGACTGGGTTCGTATGTTAAACGCTATGTTAAACGTTATGTTATATATGTACATGCATATACACACATACATACATATATACGTATACATACAAATATACATAAATATATTCATACATACAGTCATACATAAATGCATTCATACATGCATACATAAATACACACATACAATATATGCATACACACATAAATTCATACATACATTCAGACATTCACACATGCATTCATACATGCATTCATACATGCATTCATACATGCATTCATACATGCATTCATACACGCACACATTCATACATTATTATTATTATTATTATTATTATTATTATTATTATTATTATTATTATTATTATTATTATTATTATTATTATTATTATTATTATTATTATTATTATTATTATTATTAAAGTAGTTTATATAGCGCCCCTTCAAGATTGCCTACTCAGGAGCACTTCCAGCCCAACTACGGTCAAATAACGCGGTTTTGAGTACAGTAAGAAACAGGGTGAAATGACCAATCGGTAATTGACGGAGCTTGGTAGGGAGCCCATTCCAGGTCATACATAGCCTACAACATACATGTATACATACATATATTTGTGCAGGGATTCACATTACGCATACATGTATACATGCATACAAACAAACATTCATACACACAAATATGTATATATTAAAGAACCCTCTAATTGACACTGAGACACGGCTAAAATAGTTGCAACTTAGGTTGAAAATGTGTTGGGTATCACCATGAGATAATGTCTTGCAAAAGAGATGATGGCGCAGCATAAATTTACGACGACGCAATGGTCTCTTTGTTTCTAGGTTGGTCGGTCACGGCATCTTTAGTCAGATCGACGAGAACAAATACAAACGTCAGAGGGGAATCCTCAACCCAGCTTTTACGAAAAAGTACAAGACCCTTTGGCTTATTAAAACTTTTGTAAACTTTTTAAAAACGTTTTAAATCTTTGTAAAATTTGTTAAAACTTGTAAAAACCTTTGACAGTCTCTCCTCTGTCCACTCCTCACAACCGAGAAAAATCGATGAATGCTATGAATCAGCAGTGTTACCACTCATAAAAAATGAAAAACCCAAGTTAGGACATTGAAAAAACCCAAGAAAACCCAAGGTGGTTTTTCTGCAGACTTTTTAAAATTAATGAACGCATAATAAGATAAAATATAATAAAATAATGATATTATACCAATTCCTGCAATAAAACTGTTGTTTTATCTTTCATATTTATCTTTCATTTTTACAATTTTATGGGTAATCGTTAATTGCTAAAAGTTATTAGTAAATATTAAAAGCAAATTAAAAATGTTTACATACATGTTTTTATTTTCATCAGAGTCCGAATCAGGTGAATTATTACTTGTATCGCATATTTTATTTTTTATTTAAAAAAAAGAATACAGATAAAAGACTACGAAAGTCATAGGATGGCTCCTGGGTTTTAAAAATATTTCACAAAAATGAAATCTTTTGATTATTATGGTTATTACAACAGTCCCAACACGATTTTCAATGCGAAAAAACACTAGATTATTTAGGTACAGTTTCTTGATCATTATTTATTTTACAAATTTTCTATGCAAATTTTATTTCTATGCACAAAAGTCATTTCCCCCCCCCCCCAAAATACCTGCGGTCGGTCGCCAATTATGAAATTCAAAATATTATATCTTAAGTTTTAAAAAGAGCAAGAGCTGATTACTTCGGGAAAACTTTGAAAGAGTACAGTCTGAGTCTGCAGTTTCCTTTAGTCTTTATAGTTAGGCCTATATTTCGAAATCTAGCTGCAGACTAGAATAGCAAGTTTAGTCTTTAGAGTTATATGTTAAAAATTGCAATATATTACTATAGCTGTATAGCACATGCTTGCACGCATATTACACCATTTATTTTGTACCTCGATCCGTTGCAAAAATTGATTTAAATAATGAAAAATAGGGTTTCAATAAAATAAGAAAAAACCCAAGCAAAAAACCCAAGGTCTCCAGGAAAAAACCCCATTTCCCAAGTTCGGATTAAAAAACCCAAGATCTTGTGAAAAAACCCAATGAGTGGTAACGCTGTGAATCAGCAGGGCGAGGCCACACTGTCGCAGGATTGTAATTGTAATTGTAATCGAGAATTTATATAGCGCCACTCATAATCAGAGGCGCTCCCGACCCGGGTCAGTGTCTTCACTGACAAAGAGAATTGTTTTCAGGCGCTTGCGAAACTGGGCAGGAGAGAGAGAGAGGAGGACAAGCCTAAAGCCCTGAGGGAGGCTGTTCCAGCTGGAAGGGCCCACAACCGCAAAACTACGGGACTGGGCAGTAGCAGTGCGCATCCAAGGAACTACCAAGTGGCCACGGGCAGATGACCGGAGAGAGGCCCGATGCAGGATGCAGGATTAGTACATGGGGAATTTAAATGGCGTAGCGCCCATTCAAAAGGGCAGCGGTGGCGATGTATCTCACCCGATAAATTTATTGAAAAATGATCATGGGTCGGGGCCACACGGTCCGTACACGGAACCTTGGGGGCGTGACCTCCATTCAAAGGGACAGCGACGGCGGTGGTGAAGGATCCCCTCACCCAATCAATTCAATGAACAATTTGCGGGTCGAGGCCACTCGGTTGCTATAGTCTTTGTGCATTCTTCAACTATCTGCATAATATTTTACGCGTTTTTAACTTATCCGATAGCGAATCGCGGGCATCGGTTACAGATTCGCCAGATAGGATCAGGGTTTAGATTTTGAAATATTTTGAGATTCCGCAACGTTGTATTTTTTGTATTGTATCTTGCTGTATTGTATTGTATCTTGCTGTATTGTATTGTATTTTGCTGAATTGTATTGTGTTTTGTTGAATTGTATTGCATTGTATTGTATTTCATTGTATTTCTTATTGTTTATCAGTAACTTTGGCTCATCATCGGAGCCTTTTTCATTCCTGGTAATGATAATTATTACTACTACTATTACCATTAGTGTTGTTGCTATTATTTTCAGTATTACTATTATTATTACGCATTCATTAAGCGCCACAATCTAATTTCAAGCATCAATCGATGGCGCTGAGCAATTATGAGTGAAGGACTTGCTCAGGGTCCCTACACAGTTACCGTATCAGAGGAGGAAACTCGAATCCGTATTCCCCTGGACGTAAGATTGGCTCCATACCGGGCCCATAGGAATATGGGTTCTATATGGGCTCCATGTGGGAACGCTGGCAGGATCTCTGACTCCTACCAACCCAGCACCTCTGATGGGTCTCTCTCGAAGTGGCATTATATACATTTGCAATTACAATTACAATCAGCTACCGTGTCCTAATGGTTAACAGAAGCCTGCATAATAAATAATGACTTCTGTACCAGTTATCTGGAGTCGATGCTGAGACATTACAACGAGGTTGGTGACAATCTGATCGAGAACCTGATGCGAGTGGCGGATGGCAAAACGGTCGTCCAGATGTATGACAAGATCCTGAAGACGACCCTGGATGTGATCTCTAAGGTTCCACTTCTCTTCTTCGACCATTTCTTTTCTTGCCTTTCACTGCAATGCAGGGCAGTGCAATACAGCAAAATATAATGCAATACAATACAATGCAATGCAATGCAATTCAATAAAACACAATGTAGTGCAATACAATGCAACAAAACTATACAATTCAATAAATAAAATACAATGCAATACAAAAAATAAAATGCAATGCAATACAATACAACAAAATACAATACAATGGCATGCAATTCGGAAAAGTAGAATACAATGCAAGACAATATTATAAAATACATATTTCTACGTTGATGAATGATGACGAAGAGCAAGGCTTGTATTTTGTATGTTAGCCGATCTCTTGTCTTTGGTTTAATATCGGTTGTTGACTTGGAAATCGTTCAATGACGCTTTTTTTAATATTTCGATTGCAATTACAAAATAGACAAGAGTAGGCGGAGGAAAGTCAAAGGAGGAGGAGATGGAGGGAAAAGACGAAGGAGAAAAGGAGAAGAAGAAAGGAAAGACTTACGATTATGATCACCAAGACGACGATGCGTCGATGACGATGGTGATGATGGTCGTCACGGTGATGGTGGTGATGATGATGACGATGATGATGGTGGTGGTGAGGATGGTGGTCACGGTGATATTGATGATGATCATGAGGAGGAAGAGGAGGAGGAGGAGGAGGAGGAGGAGAAGAAGGAGGAGGAATAGGATGAAGCCGACAATGATTAAGGCGATGATGACGATGACAGTTACGATAGCAGTGATGATGACTCCGTGAATTCTGCACAGGTTGCTTTCAACAAAGAGGTCAACGCCCTGGACAATGACCACAGCAACTTCGTACAAGCCTTTCACAGGATGGCCGATGCGATGTCCGATTCCTGCAATGCGTTCTTCGTTCCTGTAAGACTTTCCTCCTTTCTCTCTACTCCATCATCTGAAATGTAGGCCTATTGGACTGGATTGCATTGTATTGGTCCGCGGACCGAGAGGGGGTGCATTGTATTTCATTGCATTACATTGTATTGCTTTGTATTGCTTTGTATTGTATTGTTATTTAATTTAATTGTATAGCACTGCATCGAATTGTATTGCATTATAATGCAATGTATTACTTTGCATTCTATTGCATTCTATTGCATTGTATCTGTTTTGCATTTTATTGTGTATTGTATTGCATCATCATGCATTGCTTTGTATTGTACTGTATGACATTGCATTGTATTGCATTGTATAGAATTGTATTGTATTGTATGGGGTACGCCATAGTCTTATCTCTTTTTTCTCTCGTCTTCTCTTTTTATCGCTCTTCCTTTCTCTCTCGTCGTTTGCGCTCAGCAGATTATATTATCGATTTCAGTTGTTTTCTTGCAGTTGATCTTTTTACAACCGATTTATCTTCCTTCCAATCCATCTAATCCATCCAGTCCTTCAATCCAGTGGGTTTCACACTTTTTGGAAAAGTGACCCTTCTTTATTCTAGGCATTGCTTGCGGACCCAAGTATTTAATAGTAAAATTTATCATTTAAAATTTAATCCAAATAAATGGTAGACTATTTCCACAGTACAAGCTTGCTTCTGATGATGAGGACTATTATAATATAAAAAGTAACACTGAATAAATTGTTATTAATTAACTTCATGCAATAATTATGGAACACAGTCATTTTTTAAGAAATCAATAACAGTTACAGGCGTACTACAAGTTGTGTATGAATTTGAAAACACAGGCTATTAATGCTAAAAATGCCTTGTTAATCACAGTTAATGAATATTTTCAGAACGCTCTCGCGGACACCGCCAAATCCTTCGCGGACTCCTCTCGGTCCGCGGACCACAGTTTGAAAAACGCTGCTTCAATCCTCCGCCTTCCAAGCTTTCTCGTACTCAACAAAACTCCCCTTAGCAGCTCTTCGACCTTCTCCCTCTCATTAATTATATCTGGTAACCGGACTGAGATCCGCACTTGACATCTTTAACCAACCCCTCTCCTGCCCTGCGCTTAGCTTTAGAGTTACGCTTTAGAAATTTTGAGATTACGTTTTCTTCGTATTTCTCTGCAGATCTTACTGGACAGGAAAGTAACGAAATCTGAGATCATCAAAGTTACCAAATATCTTCGTGACACGGGAAGGGAATGGCTAATGGAGAGATGCAAATCAATGGAGGCTGGAGACTACGTGCCAGAAGATGCCCTGACCCTTTGGATTAAAGCGTGGGGTAATGAACTATTATTATTATTATTATTATTATTATTATTATTATTATTATTATTATTATTATTATTATTATTATTATTATTATTATTTTATTTTTTATTTATTTATTTGTTTGCCCCGAGGTATACAGGATCCCTCAGGGACTTCAATATTAATTAATATAACATAAAAAGTCCGGAATGGCCCTATTCTAACTCCTGGCTGAGGAAAGTGCCTCTGAAAGCTATCGCATTAAAACGTTGTATTGCTAGCGAGAGGCGTTATTATTATTATTATTATTATTATTATTATTATTATTATTATTATTATTATTATTATTATTATTATTATTATTATTATTATTATTATTAGCCTATTATTATTATTATTATTATTATTATTATTATTATTATTATTATTATTATTATTATTATTATTATTATTATTATTATTATTATTATTATTTTTGCCCTGAGGTACTTCGTTCCCTCAGGGTCTTAGAGATTAAATTAATTATTTTTTCCGGAACGGTTAACCCTCGTCCAGAAATTATTATTATTATTATTATTATTATTACTATTATTATTATTATTATTATTATTATTATTATTATTATTATTATTATTATTATTATTATCTTATTATTATTACCATTAATTAGTAACTTCAACCGATAGTGCAGCACTACCAAACTGTAATCAAGTCAGCATCCAGATGTCTGCTCTTCTTCCTAACAATAACAACATAGTTTTTATTGATTGTTTTCTCTTAAAGTATAAATTAAAATATCAATATAATATTCATTATTAAATTAAAATTAAAACTGATACTGAACTAAAATGAACTATAAACAGTGGAGTGAAAATGGCCAAAAATAATTTGTTTCAAGCAAACGTTTTCTAATAGCGAAGGAAAGTTGCCAGCATGTGAGTGTAAATAGTGCTCAAAACATTGTTCATTTTGCTTTGCGTCTTCTGCCCTCTACCGGCGGTTAAGTATTTACCATATAATGATGTGCATTGTTTTTCTTTTTCTTCAACTGACTGTCTTCGAACGGTTACAATTCATGAAATACACGTTCAAATCAGTTGTGGAAATCGCCTCTGGTGTGTTACAGGATTATATAATTGTAACCAGGGGCGTAACTTTGGTCTAAAATGTGGGGGGTACCAATTTCTTACATACAGGAAGCAAGGCGTTGACTGCGATCTCTGGGAAGGCAAAATAATAAAATATTGATTGGCATTGCTCAAAAAGTTGGGGGTACGGTACCCCAGCCCAAAAAGTGGGGTGGGGTACGGTTATCCCTCGTTCCCCGACAAATTACGCCTATGATTGTAACGCCTAATGAATGCAGCGACATTACTGAGAGGAAGAAAATTAGGACAGAACGAAAGAAGTACCAAATCTCTGTTCAAGCAGGATGCGCCAGCATACGAGTGTGAGTGTTGAGGGGTTTTCCAGAGAGTAATCCAAAAGAGGTCCGAGTCTGGTTTCCAGGGGGAGGGATGCAGATCAAGACAGGAGGCAAAGCAGCTGTGAAGGAGGTGTCATTTAGGGCGAAAAAAATTGGAAGGCAGGTGATCAAATGAGTCAGGGTCGCAGTAGGCCCTACTTGAAAAGGTGACACTTAAGTTTGGAGTGGAAAGCCCGGAGATAGACAGAGGAACATGAGGAGAAGGATGGAGGACGGGCTGGAGTAATGATAGAGGAACCAAAAATCTGCGGAATTCAAGGGGAGATCGTTCTAGAGGCGTGGTTCTCTGTTCGATATGGCTGGGTTGGAGAACTTAAGATGAGTAGTGACCGCAGATCGAGAAAGACTGAAATAGGAGGAGGATCGGGTGGAGCTGGTTGCCTGGATGATGAAGAGACCACGGAGGTACTTGGGCTGGATATAATATTATTTTAGGGAATTATAGGTTAGTGATAGGACCTTGAAGTGGATTCACTCTGGGATTTTTAGCCAATGTAGTGATTTGAGGATGAGAGTGATATGATGTTTGGGCATTCTCGTGACAGTCCTGGTTAGTGACTTTGGATAAGTTGCAGATGCTTAATTTGGGTGGATTCAAGGTTGAGGAAGAGAGTATTGCTGTAATAAATGAACAATTGAAGTAACAATGGTAGAGGCAGTTTTAAGGTCGATCTTGTCTCGGATGCGACGAAGGTCACAAAGGTGCCTCAAGCAGGAGCGCGAGAGGTTGGAGATATGGTTAGAGAAGGAGAGGTGTGGATCACAAGTAATGGTCCGATGTGAAAGTTAAGAAACGATGAGTTAGTCGATAGGTGTATGGAAGGATTAGGGCTTTTCTTGATATGATCAGGAAGGCCTAGGATTATGAATTCTGTTTTTAAAGGGTTAAGGCAGAGGAGATTGGATGACATACACTGTGATATTAGGTTAATCACGTTGAAATATTGCATCGACGGCAGAGGGCAGAAGATGCCATTTGAAATTTAAAATATTGGGTGTGTTTCTTTTTCTACCCAAGTTGCATCTTTTGCCCACTATTAGACTTCATTTATTTAAAAATCATTTTTTGACTCCACCCTAACAGTCTATAAAACTACAGTATTTATCTATTCGTTTCTTTATTCATAAGGTAATAAATAATTCGAAAACTATTATCATAAAATTCATTAAAATAATAATTATTTTTATTGTTGTTTTCTAACTATATCGGATATATAATGCGTGCAGCGATTGAATACGAATTTGAGCAGTGATGCATTTGTTGGTGATGTATATGATATCACTTCCTGCATTGTTCATTGATTATCGGCGCTCCAGAAGTTTAGGATTAGTGACAGAACAGTACTGTTCATTCTCGCCAGAGGGATATTATCTAAGTATCACAAATTTCGGAAACGACAGAATAATAACAATGATACTAGTAGTAGAAGTAGTGGTAATATACATATAGAAGTAGTAATAGTAGTTGTAATAGTTAGTAGTAAATAGTAAGCAGTAGTGGTACGTGTAGTGGAATTGGTAGTGGTAGTAGCAGTAGTAGTTGTAATGGGAGTTGTAGTAGCAATAGTACTGCTATTACTACTACTACTTCTATTACTACTACTACACTCTCGCGGAAAGTGTGCAGCGATGTCTGCACATTTATTGTGGAGGAGACTTTCAACACATATTTTGTGGAGCTTATTATACAGCCGGACCCTTTCTACACATTTTTGTGTAGCGAGTGTGTAGTTTTAGCATGGAGCCGGCCGCTTAGGCCGGCTCCATGCTAGCGCGCAAATTCTGTTGGCTTAACCAGAGTATCAGCGTTATCGGTGACTCATTGCGACTGGAGGCCGCGTGCGTGGGTCTTTGTGTGTGAACAAAGAACATCGAGCGGTAGGCTATATTTTCTTCAATACTGTTGGAAATGGAAAGGTAAGTGCAGTTAAATCAATGTTCGAATATTTAAGTTGTTAAGTAATTAGAATGATCACAAGTTGAAACACTGAGAAAAAGTCATGTTTGTAGAATTAATTTTACGCATTCATGATACAGGCCTAGTCCGACGTTCGAAAGAAATGGTTTGCCTAAAACCCGATGGGCTCGACTGATCAATGTATATTAACAAAATTAAAGTACTGCTAATAAATTATAATTTAGGTCATTTTAGCGTATTAAATTAATTCAGCCGGTAACATTCTTTCTATCAGGAATTCGTTATCGTTGAAGTAGGTTCGTCTGAAAACTGGAATGTATGTCAAGTTAGAATACACATTCGTATTCACTTTAAAGTTCCTATTCATGTTGCATTGTCTTGCAATATATCGCAACTTCGCTAGCAAAAATTACAGACTCATGCTTTGCACACCAAAGCCTTTCACACCACATATGCCTACACATCGGGGGGGGGGGGGGGGATAGATTAATGGTAACACTCATGGCCAGGAGAGCATTAGAACGCGGTTCGAAACCCGTAGCACCTCTAGCTCAGCAACTTGCATGGCTGCCAAACGTGTGTTTAATTAAGATCTTCATTATATAACTGTCATGTTTCAATGTAATCTTACTGCGTCTGTCAGTATGAAATAATAAAGAATATATTATTATTATTATTATTATTATTATTATTATTATTATTATTATTATTATTATTATTATTATTATTATTATTATTATCATCATCATTGTTGTTGTTGTTGTTGTTTTTATTATTATTATTATTATTATTATTATTATTATTATTATTATCATTGTTGTTGTTGTTGTTTTTATTATTATTATTATTATTATTATTATCATTGTTGTTGTTGTTGTTGTTGTTGTTGTTGTTGTTGTTGTTGTTATTATTATTATTATTATTATTATTATTATTATTATTATTATTATTATTATTGTTATCAGCAACACCATTGCTCACGCCTTCACTGTATCCCATCAAACATCCCTCAGCAATGCACTGTATTCATTAATATAGTTTCTCAGATTTGTGTGTCGATAAACGCTCTAAAAGGTGCCCGAAATTAGCCCCGCCCATGAACACTGGGAACTACGGGGATAGACGTACACACGCAAAGCCAGACAGACAGACGGATGCATGGCTACACAGACAGACAGACGGATTGACACACAAACAGCGGTTATTAAGTCTGTCTGTGCCTCCTTCCCTCCTCCCCTACCTCTGTCCTTCTTGAGGTGGAGGAGGACGAGGCGAAGACTGATTATAGCCGATGAAATATAACATGGACTCCCGAAATTCTCACCGCCTACGAACACTGGGCACAAGAGAGAGAGAGAGACGTACAACCGTAAAGCCAGACAGACGGATTGACACACATAGATAAGTCTGCTTATGCCACCCTCCCTCCTTCCCTCCCGCCCTACCTGTTCCTCTCCCTCCTTCCTTCCCTCCCTCTCTCTCTCCTTCCATCCCTCCCTCCCTCCTTCCCTCTCCCGTCATTATGACGGGCAAATCCACTAGTTGCACTTTAACGGTGATTTACTGTTGTCATGATGCATTTGTTGTTGTTGATTGGTCACTCGTTTCACTGCTACTAAACAGGATAAACGGATATTTATTGTTATTTTTATCATAAACTAATCTAGTGACTTATTGTTTTGCATGTTTAGGTTCATGAAGGATTCAGTGCAGAGATGGTTTGCAGATGGAACTGCGTGTAGAGAGACCCTCCAATTATTTCTCACTTGGGCAAAGGCATAACTTTGCCCTACAAAGCGGTAGTGACCAATCCCTCTCTCCAGTGTCAACTACAGCAAGATGGATAAGTAAGTACACTAACGTGAAGGCATCTATCATCACTGTAATTGTAATTAGTATTTCTGTTGCACCGTATGTAATGCACAAATCATCAACCGATGGTGCACCAAAACCATGCCATAATCAGCTCAATATCCGGAAGATCAGTCCGTAAGACAGAGAGGCAGCCTATGTTGGATAAGCAATTTTTAAGGAGGAAAGTTTTAAGTTGAGAATGAAATGACACAAGAGGCTGAACACAGCGCACAGACACAGGGAGACTCTCTCTGTGTCTGTGCGCTCTTTTCAGTGAGAGTTCCAAAAAGTAGGTCCAGCAACCGAAAAAGCTCGTTCACCAAGAACAAACAGTTCTTGATTTAGGTATGACCAACCTAAGGTGATAGATGACCTTGTCGAATAATGACAAGTCTGGACAATAAGAACTGATTTTAGATATTGTGGCTGGCCGGAGTTCACAGTTTTATAAACTATGAGCCCTATTTTTTTAACGAATTCTTTGCTGAACAGGAAGCCAAAGATTCAAGCACACGGTTATGTTGAAATGTACATGTATTAGTTATGGCTCTAGCCAAAGAGTTCTGAACTCTACAGCTTCATCATGTTTGACATATGGATGCCAGTTGACTGTCACCACCACTTTTAAAAGTGGTGGTGACAGTCAACACCACCAGCACAATACAAATTTATGCCTGTGGCAATGACGGTATTGCAGAGTTTCCTTGGAAGTTTGATAGTCATTCAATTCTCATCCACTGGGGGAATCAATTTTGTCTAATTATGGACTGCTGATGAAGCCCTGGATTTCGACTCGATTGGAATGCATTACTTTTAATATTTTAGGGATCCTGTGCTTCGATTTTATAGTAACAGATTATCTGTCTAACTTTTGCAGACAAAAAGAGTAAGGTGGCACCTCCAAAGAATTCTGTGAAAAGACGACGACTTCACTCGAAGCTGTACTTGACTGGACTGCTTCTTTGTTGATTTTGAGGTTTGTTTTAAATTTTCAGTTTCAGTCAATTTTTTTGCTTGTCCAACTTCAGAGTTAATTTTAAAATTTGTCAGGTTTGTTAATATATGTTATTATTAATATTTAACAAATGATTCACTCCTATTGTGTTGTTTCACTGTATTGTATAGTCATCTTTGATAGCATTTATGTTAGACTTATCTGTAAAATTCTTTAGCCCAGGTAGATGTAGATTTAAATTTGTAACGTTGACTTCTAACATTTCTCTACTCAGTTGATAATTATCGATTTGCAACGTAACGCTTAATAATCTATATATTGGCCTTATAGATGACTTGAAACTGGATCCAAGAAATGCTAGAATTCGAATGAATTTGTATTTAATGACGACAGTTCTTAATATTCAGTCTCATAACTTTTCAACAAGGTCATCTGAATGCCTGTCTTTGGTCATACCTAAAGCTAAAACTGTTGGTTGAATGAGTTCTTTCAGTTGCTGGACCTAAATTTTTAGAATTTCCTCCAAGTGCTCGATCTGCTCAGTCGCTTGTGTCATTTTATGCTCAACTTTAAGTTTTCTTTTCCGGATTGCTTATCCACCATAGGCAGCTAGGCTGTCCCTCTGTCTCAATGAACTGACCCAAGAATGTGAGTTTCTAACTCACAGCCTTATTACTACAGGTCTGGAACCTTAACCACTACAGCTGTATACTTAAAACATTTGTTTTTCCACAGGAGCAAGATCGTGTGGACAATGCACTTGCCATTCGAAAAGAGACAAGTGAAGTTGCAGTATTTCGTCAAAACCGACTGCATCTCAAACTGTTGTGTAGAGGGAGTGGAATTTCTATTTACATGGTGTTTTGTATTTGGACTGTCCGTCTAAGCTTCGTTTCTTTTATGATAGCTTGTAACGGATTCCTTGCTGCTTAATTGTCAGTAAGAAGTTTGGTACTGACAAAAATGGCCCAATCAAAATATTTCCAGTGACTGAGCACATCTAAAAATCACCCACAAGTCTTCAACCAGATTGTGTGACTGTTGTACTCTATCACTGAGCACACTACAAGGAACAATCCGCTCGACCATTTGAAGAATTCGCCATTTAAATCACAGCTCAATACCTATCTTTTTAAACAATCATACGACTGACTGTCCCTTACTTTTTGAACTCATGTACAGTGCCCTCTCCTTCGGCTGTGCTACGGCGCTATACAAATCGTCTTGTTATAATAATGACACTGAGACAGTGATGCTGCTGGCCAATGCCCTTTGATTATTCAACCTTTAGTTCATCATACTAGTTTTTTATTTTATTTTTACCAGTATATTTGTTTTATATAAATGTTAACTTTATATATTAATATATCCTAATAAATACTTGTCAGTAAATCGTCAGTAAAGACTTCAATACTGGCAGAGCTTCTGTGTATGCTGACAAAATTGGTTTGGTCACAAGTACCAGTGTTATTTTTACTATTGACTAATTGATTTGCTATTGTTTTGACTTTATATGTTGATTTCTCATAATTATGTTATCTGAAACTTTGCTAAAGTAATATGTTTGATATAATATATTTGAAAATTTGGAACAATTAAGATTCATCGTTCAGTATTTTATTTTAATTACTTACTATTTTCATGTTATACACAATTAAATGCTTTTTGCAGAAATACCATTTGTTTGGTTCTTTGCCGTGTGTGTGTATATATATATATATATATATATATATTTCAGTTCAGAGATGTTTTGTCTGAATTGCATAATTGAAAATCTCTTCTGTCAAGGAAGTCACAGTGCAGTCACGGGGTCCATTCTTTGTGAAATAGTAATTATTGTTCATTTATACTTCACTGAGTATCAAATAATGAAAAAATACCACAAATGAAAACAAAATCACAAAGTCACAATCACAAATGAAAACAAAAATCTGAATTACAGTTTAAATGCACAATTAGTGTGTATTCTAAGGTACACACCTGATGTGGAAGAAAGATGTACAATACTGTGCACTATATAATTGCACAATACTGTGCAATTATGATGCACAATAGTGTGCAATAAAAAAAACTCCACAATTTTGTGTAGATTAATTACACATTTGTGTGGAAGAGTGACAGCTACACACTGATGTGGATGAAAGTGTGTAGGAAAACTCCACACTTTTTACGAGAGTGTACCAGGCCCGGTTCGTCCATATAGGCAAGTGGGCAACCGCCCAGGGCCGCCGATTTTTAGGGGCCGCCAATTTTCCAAAAAAATTTGACCATTTTTATAAGCTAAAAGAGGTGAATGACTAAAAAAAAAAAAAAAGTCATCAACTTTTTTGTGCTTAGGGCCGCTGATGTGCGGATTTTCGAAAAAATTTCCTATTATTACGTGCTAAAAGAGGTGAATGACTAAAAAAAAAAGGTCGTCAACTTTTTTTGTGCTTAGGGCCGCCGATTTGCCGATTTGCCCAGGGCCGCCAAATGTCTTGAGCAGGGCCTGACTACTACTACTACTACTAATACTTATGGCAATAATAATAATAATAATAATAATAATAATAATAATAATAATAATAATAATAATAATAATAATAATAGGGCCATTCCGGACACTTTATTTTCCATTTTAGTTAATATTCAAGTCCCTGAGGGATCCTGTATACCTCGGGGCATAAAAAAAAATAAATAATAATAATAATAATGATAATAACGATAATAATAATAATAATAACATTAATAAGAAAAATAATTCTTGTAGATGTGTCTACAAAGCATGCCTCAGATCCCGAAACTATGGAAATCATTATCGACGAATATATGACGGTGTTCTTTGCTGGTGAGCTTCTTAATGTGTTGGTCTAAACTAGGTGGTCTTGTATGGGTGTTCTCATCTGGTGGTTAAACCAGAACAGGCAGTCCATCAATAGACCAATAATTGTGGTGGCCCAGTGTTATAAATGTGCACCGATTACCTCTAAGATGTTCTTTAACTAGCAGCATATAAACGATTTATATTTACATAGTGTAATAATTAAATTATTTACACAATGTAATAAGTAATAATTCTATTTTAACTTTCGATGACGAGGAACCTGGCTGTTACAGAGGAAAACTACGTCTGTAGTGAAGGATCGGATAAGTTCATTGAAAATGCGCAGGATCAAGACCATACGGTCGCTATCGAAAACATGTACAGTTCAATAAATCAAGCAATTTGTTTTTTTCATATACATTAAGCTGACACAGACGGAACTTAAACAAACTCGACTTTAGAGGACGTACTCTCGGGCCCAGATACAGGGATTTTGCAGAGGATTGTTAGTACGCATTCTTGTACAGTAGGCCTATATGTGAGATATATAGTAACAGTCGTCTTTAAATGCCAGGGATAAGTTATATGATCTAGTACATTCACATCTACATTGATCATTCCCATCTGACCTAGGGGGTCATATGCAATACCCGGTTTGACCCTCCTTCATCCCCTTTGCGCATATTATGTTCTTTTGTGCATTGTGCTGTCTGAATTCTTTAAAAGGAAGATCAACAATGGATCCACCCTTTGGTGAGGCGCAGCTTAGAGCAGTCCTAATAGGCGCCCAATTATGTTAAGTTACATTTTCATTAAATTGCATTACATTTCATGAAGATACAACATAACATTGCTTTGATTTTGATTGCAGGGCATCACACGACGTCCATAGGGATGAGTTTCGCCATCCAGGAGATTGGCCGCAGCCCGGAAATCTTGAAGAAGTAATTGTAATATGTAATTAGAGAACTTCTGTAGCGCCGCTTCTAATTGTCAAATTTTCAGAACGTTAATCAGCTACTTACCAGTGGTCGGATAACTAGAAAAGTCAGAAGTGGTGGGCTCTCGCACACACGTAGAGCCTGACGAACGAATGAACCAACCACAGTTGATAGTTGAGACAATGTTAAGAGATATTGGACCGCCTTGCATCAAGGATGACGAGCAACATGTATGTATGTATGTATGTATGTATGTATGTATGTATGTATGTATGTATGTATGTATGTATGTATGTATGTATGTATGTATGTATGTATGTATGTATGTATGTATGTATGTATGTATGTATGTATGTATGTATGTATGTATGTATGTATGTATGTATGTATGTATGTATGTATGTATGTATGTATGTATGTACGTACGTATATATGCATAATGTATGCGTGTATGTGTGTCTGGACTCTTCACAGAGCACCCTAAGGTCTCTCAAACAAGAGCTGCGTTCGCTAGCTTAAGTGTTTTCAAAATTCAAACAGAACAAGAAGTTAATATGAAAGACAATTGACTTCAGACGACTTAGAAAGTACACCAGGCACAAGAAACACTTATTGCTTAATCGTAAGATGAACCTTTTAACCACCAATGTTGCACTGCAATTCTAGAAATCCAAAACTGCCTACGTAGGTAGTCGGAAAAATGCATACACACGGTCACACATTCATGCATACATACGTGCATACTTGCATACACAGTTACACGCACACGTTTGTACGTGCATGTATATACACATACATACATCGATGCATACATAATCACATGCATACACACATACATGGACACATATACACAATGTTACACATACATACATATATACATAAATACATACACCGAACATGCTTACATTCATACATACATAATACCCATACACACATATTTACATACACGCACATATATACATAAATTTACAATTAAAATAATGAATGCATGTATAATATATGTATGTTTTGTGTTCTTAGACTGCGCGAAGAAGTGGACACTGTTCTCGGAAGCAAGACCTTCGTGTCAAGCGAGGATCTCATTAAGATGGAATACCTCAACATGGTCTACTTGGAGTCTCTTCGCTACTGGGATCCCATTCCCTGGCTCTTCCGGACCAATGTTCGCGAAACTAGTTTCGAAGGATACAAAATACCCGCTCACTCAAACCTTGTGGTTAGCTGCAAACTGAAGCAAAATGTCTAAATTGTTTTGTATTGTATTTACAGATGACAGATGTCTAAATTGTAGCCAGTAATCGTAAATTAGGGTAGTGCTGCTTTAAACAGAAACTAGACAGCTGTCCTCTTTACGCTGTAGTTTGACTCACTGTTCCTCATTGGCTTTCAAACATCTAGATGTCTAACTGCTCTTCACCTGGTGACTGACTAACTGCACCTCAGATTCACAGTTCTAATAATAATGATAATAATAATAATAATGATAATAATAATAATAATAATAATAATAATAATTATAATAATAATAAAAATAATAATAATAAAAATAATATTAATAATAATAATAATAATAATAATAATAAACATCACACGCCGGAGATGAGGACCATACGCTCCAAGCTTAACCAATATATCTGTGGGCAGTATCTTAGAGCCTGAGGCATCTTAAATACCTTGGGCGAGAAAAAATAATGTTATTATTTTATTATTAGTTTCATCCGTTAAGTTGGCTCTTTTTGGAGACCCGACGCTGGTCACTGTTCTCTTTCAGCGCCTTTCCATCTGCATCCAGCGCTAAAACGCCATCGCATTTTAGTGGCACGTTCATTAATGTTGTGGAGGACGAGGCCCGATTTTTTGGACATTCTATAATAGCTCCTAACATAATCAGTGATGGGCAATAGTTAACTTAAAATTTGCTAACTTAGTTTAACTAAAATTTTTTAGTTAAGGATGAAGTTTAACTAGAAAATAGTTTAGTTAAAACCATTGTTTAACTAAAAAATGTAGTTGCTAACTAAAAAGTTTAACTAAAAAATCAGCAATACGCAACTATTTTCTGCAATGAACATTGAACACTGTCAACCACTCAACGTGAAACTTATTGATTAACACTGCATGGCTTGGCATTAACAGCCTATGTTTCAAATTCATGCACTATTTACAGCATGCCTGTGACTGTATGCTAGTGACTGTATAATAATAGTAATAATAATAATAAGACGTACCGTGAAGCTATGATGTACAGTGAACGCCTAAAGATTTCAGCACATGGATAGCTAAAATACATTCTAAGAAAGGCGCTATATGAATTGGTCTGTACAGTACAATGCAGTATAATGCAATAAGATGCGATGCGATTTGCAAAATAAAATGGCCTATGTTTGCTCCTGTAGCTTTTGCGATTGTTTTCAGGTAAGTCCGTTTGTCAGCGGCCGACTTCCGGAATTCTACCCAGACGTGGATGTCTTTAAACCAGAGCGATTTGCTCCAGGATCACCCATCACGTGAGTAGGAATCAAGGGTGAAGTTGATTGAAATTTACAACCTTTGATAAAATGCATGAATTTTTTAAAATTTCTATTTAATGTTTTAAAATTCAACTTATTTTTTTAATTTCAAGTTTTTTCAATTTTATTTTTTCAATTTCAATTTAATATTTTTTAATATCAATTTCATTTTTTCATTCACATTCAATTTTACTAAATTTAACTTTACTTTTTAAAATGTCAGATTTTTCTTGACATCTGAAATTTGGCATTTGTAGGCCGTCCAAATACGTTTTCTTCCCATTCGCCCTCGGACATAGAAATTGTTTGGGTCAAAATGCAGCTAAGGTAATCCTGCTTCGTATACATATTCTTATGTAGAGTATTCAATCATTATTTATGTGGCGTCAACGTAAGTCAGGATAAAGTTTTACACCAGGACATGGCCTCCTTCTGCTTGTACACTCAATCACATTATATGAGCTTTACATTACACTACACTGCACGAGACTCTCATTTCATGTAAATTACATTATATCAGATGATTATTACTTTACATTCTTTTCTTCTTCTTCGTGTTCTTCTGCTTTAGACAGGTCCAAGATTTTATTACTTCATGCCGGTACCAGCTTACATCTGTTCTGTTCTCAGCCTTCCTCAAAGCGAGGGTTGGCCGCGTCATGCACAATCCTTCTCCATTGTTTTCTGTTCTCCACCATCCTTAACAGTTGCTCAACTGAGAGTTCAGTCCATGTTTTGATGTTATTCATCCAATTCATTTTTTGGTCTTCCACGGGGACGAGAGCCTGGCATTGTACCCTGGATGATCTCCTTCTCCAAACATCTTTCATTGGTATACCATGATTTTGCAGATCTTCTTAAGTCCAGGTGCAACGCTGTAACCCTTTGCCAGGGACGATTGGATCTCCTTTTCATAGGCATCATTGCGAGGCTTTTACAGAGCATCTTTCATTGGTATTACAGGAACACAAAACTGCACGAGTATTACAATATACAATACATTAGATTAGAATACATTACAAGAGTATGACTGCTTCATTACGTGTGCCTCAGATGACGCGATGACTAATGTGAGGGTGCGTTTTGTTGTTGCTTCTGAAGCTGGAGAGTCGCGTTGTTCTGGCGAAGATCATCCAACGCCTCAACTTTCAGCTGGACATGACACAGTCGCTCGACTGCTGCGAGACCTTTCTCCTTGAACCACGTGATGGCGTCCGTTGTACCATCACCCTCCGAGAATGAGATCTGACATTACACAACCCTCCCTTCCCCGCTTTGACAACTAATAAGTGCCCTTCCTTCCTTCCTTCCTTCCTTCCTTCCTTCCTTCCTTCCTTCCTTCCTTCCTTCCTTCCTTCCTTCCTTCCTTCCTTCCTTCCTACCTTCCTACCTTCCTTCCTTCCTTCCTTCCTTCCTTCCTTCCTTCCTTCCTTCCTTCCTTCCTTCCTTCCTTCCTTCCTTCCTTCCTTCCTTCCTTCCTTCCTTCCTTCCTTCCTTCCTTCCTTCCTTCCTTCCTTCCTTCCAACTACCCACCCAACTATCTATGTATACATCCATACAGCCACGCATATTATATATATATACACAAACATAAATAGCCTATGTAACATGAATACATCCACGCACTGACACATCGATCCATTCCTCCATCCATACATACATGCATATATACATTCAAACATACATACATAGATACAAACAAACACGCATACATACATACATAAGCATCCTACGTACATACATACATACGTATGTACATACCTATGCACATACATTATACATACATACATACATACATACATACATACATACATACATACATACATACATACATACATACATACATGCATACATACGTACGTACGTACGTACGTACAAGCATGCATACATACATACATACCCTTACATACCTACATACATACATATTTATCTTTTGTGTCTGCCCTTTGACAACTAAACAATTGTGAACAATTCCACAGATAACATCAAATCTAGGCCTACGTACTAACAAGTAGATGGGAAATCTGGCTCTATGTGTCTGAAGGAGTTCGCCTGCGAAGACCATCTCCAGCTAAAAAACCATGATTCGTATTATGTTGTCGTTCTTTTATAAAGCTAAGTTTAAGACTTTGATGTGAGTTGCATTGGTTTCCCAATCGCTTCTAGTAGGCTCTAGTCGTTTAGGTGTTAGGTTGGGCTTGTCAGAATTGTGGCTGTAACACAGCAGAATTGATATGACTCAAAAAGTTTGTTCTGTTGTTATTTTATTTAATAGTTTTGCAAATTACAAAGGCACTGAGAAACAAGGTTTGCATCTGCCCCAGCGTTAATGTGGTAATCGCCATTATTGTCATTATTATTACCATTTATTATTTATTTATTTATTTATATTATTATTATTTTTTTTATTTTTATTATTTTAACAACGTGAAAACTTTAGCATCGAGCAAAAGCAGATGGCGTTCCCGCTTTGGACAGCTATAGAGAGTCTTTGACACAGGTAGCTTGACGCGAGTATGTCATGAGTTATATCCGTCAACCTTTGTCTCGGTTCCAACACAAAATCCAAACCTTCCGAACTCCATGCACCGCTGGGCTACAGTGCGACCGCCACAAAAGCATGCGTTCGGGTGATGTCATATGTGCATCTATTAGACTTCCTCTTCCTCCTCCTCCTCCTCTTCCTCTTCCTCTTCCTCTTCCTCTTCTTCTTCTTCTTCTTCTTATTATTATTATTATTATTATTATTATTATTATTATTATTATTATTATTATTATTATTATTATTATTATTATTATTATTATTATTATTATTAAACATACATTTTAAGCGCAAAATTAGTACAACATCAAAGACGCTTGCAACGACTTTGAACGATAGCACGATAATCTAGATTATACGATAATCTAGACAAGTCACTAATTAGGTTCATGAAACAACGAGGTTTAAAACATCTATTAAAACTAGTTAATTTCTTTGATGGCAGTCGGCACAGCATTCCAAACAGTAGGGCCGGAGTAGGAAAAGCCCCAAGCACCAAATGCGGTTCGAATCCTCGAGAGTATTAGGTTTCCAGATAGGTTACCATGGTTCGTCAACAATTGCCTTTACAAGACACACAAGGTAATGGCGGTCTATGACTGTAAGAACTGCAAAAGCATCTCTTACAACTATCCGACTACCCCGCACCGTTGGAAGGAACGAGAGGACCTGAACACTAAGTCGTGGAGACAAATGATTTGACCCAGCCGACCACGCCACGACGACTGAAAGAAACTCCGTCGCAAATTCGACCATCGTATAATCATGCAACGCTTTTTATTTTAGTGTTATATTTAGTGTTTAGGCGAATGGTTTCTTTTGCCAGTTGTAGTTGTTCTTTTACAGGAAAGTCCCACAGACATTGATTTAAGTTTGATTGTTTTGCAGCGAAAATTCTAGAATTGACGGAGAACATTCTTGCTTAAACTGCTCATATTGTGTAACTAATAGGACCCGAACAGACCTGCGAACAGCCGAGTAAATTAGGACCCACGTTATAGCCCCCCACCACCACCTCCCACAACTTATAGTATAAACCGACACACTTCTCAAGTCCGCCGCGAGAGGACAGACTTATCAGCGAAAGCTGGGCCGACAACACACGCGCTCTGCAAATCAGCCGACCACCGCCGCCGACTAATTTATTTATTTATTTATTTAGGATATTTCTATAGCGCCTCTCGAAGTCAACCACTACTCAGAGGCGCTCCCGACTACAGCATTTGATACTGTGCCGGAATTTTCACGCCGAAGCGCCACGAGCAATTGCGAGTGAAGGACTTGCCCAAGGTCCGTAGGCAGCGGCTAGAGTGGGATTCGAACCTGCAACCCTCCGGTCACAAGGCGCCGAACTTACCACTGAGCCACCACGCCCCGACTAATGCGAAACAGATGTCGCTTAGAGATGAATTAGGTTCAATGTCGGAGCATTGAACTGTTCCCTCACCCGTGGCGAGTGTAACAACTGCTAAAAGCATCTCTTACAACCTCCAAACACCATTTTTTATTTCTATTATTTTTATTATTATTTAAATACGAAAAATGACTACCAGTAATGAATTCCTACAGTCAAACAAAGAGAAGTTGAGGCAAACCAAAGCTATGCATGCAACGCAGCCGTGATATGAGAGGCATTCCTTCCCTTCCCCAGACGCGATGCGAGCGATTCGAAAGGAATGTCCGAAGGAATGCAGGGAAACGCATTATACCCCCTCAAAGAAGCACACACTAGAGTCGCCCAGGAGAGTCACCCCGAGAGAGTCGTCGAGAGTCGCCCAACGTCGTCAACCAGAACCGCCCAAGAGTCGCCCAGGAGAGTCGCCCAACGGACGCCGCTGATCTACAAGTCCGAGACGCAACTCTACCGAAATCCCTGCTCAACCGGACGGAGCATATCGAAGTCAAGCCAGAGAGAGACGACCAAACTGCAATGCGTTCAGAGTCCGACCGTCCTATCGCCCTCTGTTGATCTCTGCAGTCGTGAAGAGAAATGCCACGACCTATTTCCGACCAAACTACGCCTTCATAAGGAGCAACCGAGTCCGAGAAACTAAGGACGTCGTCTACCAGAAGAGCCTCCCTTGCCTATAGCTGCCGATTGACGTACGCCAGACCCGCCTATGAACTCGGAACGGATCTAACCGACGACCTTACAGCCTGCTACCTTTCACAGAGCCATACAGATACCCATCGGGTTTTTCCCAGCGTCAACCTCCTTACGCCCGGATAAGCACATGAATGACGCGTGATCAGAGCTACATATAACCCGCACTCCTCCGAGTAAAAAAAACGACCCAAGGATTAGTCATCATAGATTCGACGCGTCAGATTAAATCTGCTCCACAGTATTAGAAGCGATAATCGTTAGCGAAACGATCGTGTGAAATCGGAATATGTGAAAGCGGAATATATTCTGCCACTATTCTGAATTCACGGAGAATCACGATACAGGAGTATCACTACCGCCCACAGGCCGTTTCGCTGCATCCAGCCTGAAGTCACTACGCCGAGAGAGAAAGGAAGATCCTACCTACACCCCGTGCCAAACGTATGTTGCCAATTTAAATTCTATGTCAATGAATTTCCCATTCAGTAGTTTCGATATTAAGAAGGGCTGTTCGCAAGGTTTCTATTCTATAATATCCGTTCCCCATTGTTTGATTGTTTATTTGCTGTGTAGTAGGCCTATTTAGTTGTTCAGAGAAATTGTTGCGGGAGATAATACATTCAGTTTCAACGGAATATGGCTTCTTCAAAACTATCCCTTGCGGGAACTTCTGAGGATGATGATGAGATATGTGATGATGACAGGCGACAACACAGAACTGATGAGGCTGGCGAGATATTGAGCCAATCGCCTCTGAGACACAGCAGCAACTATTCTCACAGAATAGAAGACACTCAATCACAAATCTTAGAACAACAGTCGACTTTTTCTGCCCAGCAATCGTCAGTATCATCTCAGAGTCAATCGTTACAGAACGCTCAGACTAATATGGCGGAAGGTTTATTCAACCTATCTAGTGAATTGATTCAGTTGAAACGATCCTCTCAAGCTGCAATTTCGGACCCTGAAGAAGAGGCTGGTTTCTTTGGCCCTTCTATAGCGTCCGCGCCCAGGCCCGGCTCAAGACATTTGGCGGCCCTAGGCAAACACCTATGATTAAAACTTAACGATGAACCCTACCTTAATAGAATATAATTTATTACACCAACACTATAATACTTCCATCTAGCGAATAATAATTAAAAAATAATCAAACGTTGTTTCATTTATGAATTTCCAGAAAATATTTTTTTGATGTTTATTTAGGAAAAATGGAAAATTGGAGGCCCCTAAAAATCGGCGGCCCTAGGTGGCTGCCTAGTTTGCCTAACGGACGAACCGGGCCTGCCCGCGCCTAATCACTCGAAAGCCCCTCGGACACTAGAGGACGTCGTAAACGCAAGTTTACGACCTGCCAGCCTCCTCGTCACAGTAAATCATCCTAGACGAAGTTCAAGGCTCCTAAATCGAACAGCACGAAGTCTGAGTGATGATAGAAGTAAGAAAGTAAGTACAGCCGATGTATACATGCTTCTATTGTCAATAAGATCTATGACAAGACAGCCCCTCCCCTGTTGGAAGAATCATCTCTCCTGCTGGTCTCACAAGGGACTTCGAGGAGCAGCAATAGTCAACTCTTCTGGAGATAAAAGCGTGAACAAGGACTACCGCCGCGTCATGAGAAAGGGACCGTATTACAACACGCAACTGGCGGAGCTGATAGTAGCAACTCCGGGTGACCAAGTTAATATGCTGAGAAAAAGTAAGCTCTTGGTCAATTGTCACCCCCAGATCCCGGATAGTGAGCGAAAAGGAGACATGGGGAAGGCCTCTGCTAACAAGTGCAGGTCAACATTTGCCAGCTGTCTGCGACCACCAAGCCAAGTTATGTTTAAGGGTTTATTGGTATATGCTATAGAATAACAAACGTTGAAGATGCTAATCGGCATTACTTCCTTCATGACAATAACAACAATGACAATAACAATGATAATAATAATAATTATTATTATTATAATGACGATGATGAAGATGATGCCCGTTTGAAAGGGTGACATGCTTTTCAAGGTCACCGCATGGACTGTGCTAGCCCGCCAACATCCGTACGCAGATAAGCATCAACCAATGTAGCGCTGACGAATGCTATGATTGTTGCAGCAAGCAGTGCAAACAATGGTGATATCGAGTTAAGAAACCCTTAAAATAACGGTCGTAAGAAACCCTTAAAATAACGGTCGTTTTAGGAAAGATTCGAATTGATTGGTCAGCTGAGATGGATAGATAGACAGATAGATAGATAGATAGATAGATGGATGGATGGATGGATGGATGGATGGATGGATGGATGGATGGATGGATGGATGGATGGATGGATGGATGGATGGATGGATGGATGGATGGATGGATGGATGGGTGGGTAGATGGATAGATAGATAGATAGATGATAGATAGATAGATAGATAGATAGATAGATAGATAGATAGATAGATAGATAGATAGATAGATAGATAGATAGATAGATAGATAGATAGATAGATAGACACAGAAGACAGACATAGAGACAGAAACGGAGACGGAGACAAAGACAGCCAGACAAACAGAGAGAAGACAGAGACAGAGACCGAGAAAGACAGACATACATATATATACAGGTAGAAAGAGGCAGTGAAAGAGAGAAATAGACAGAGGGAGACAGAGACACAGAGACAGAGAGAGAGAGACACACACAGCAGACTACAGTAGCCTATAATATTGTTACGCGCAGGTGATTCAAATGAAAACTAATACGACTGATACCGCATTTAAGTCACTAGAGGTTACACTTCATCGACTGGCAGCGGTTTCTTCTAGCAAACGAACAATCGGGAAAGATCAAACAATAAAGTTTTTTAAAACAGGAGCTTGATTGAATACACATAAATTTACATTTGTATTCGTATGATGTGGAGCATTTGGGAAACTGGATATCCCAGCTCAGATGCTTGAGTAGTATACATGTAAATTGCAAATCTAATCTCATCCAATGAAACAAAAACAGTTACTTCTTTGAAATCAAATCCAACTGATTTCAAGGGAGGAGGACCTAAGTCGAATGATGATGATGATGATGATGATGATGATGATGATGATGATGATGATGATGATGATGATGATGATGATTATAATAATAATAATAATAATAATAATAATAATAATAATAATAATAATAATAATAATAATAATAACAATAATAATAATAATAATACTAATAATAATAATAATAAAAGACCTCCCCCCACGCCGGGGACTGGTTGTCTACTGTGCCGATTACAGCATGTGGGTTAAATCTGAGCAACGAGGCCGTCAGTGGCGATAGGCTTACGCCTGGGACTACACCTCAGTGCACCACATCAGTGTCAATGTGGCGAGACAACTGATCAAGGAGGTCACCATGGTCTGGTCTGCAAACAATCTGGAGGACGAGCCAGCAGACACTTCGCAATGAATGACATCATTTGGAGAGCCCTTCAGCGAGCGGACACCCCTAGCACCAAAGAACCTCCAGGGCTTTTCCGTAGCGACGGCAAGCGACCTGACGGCGCGACGCTCGTTCCATGGTCGCGAGGCAAATACATCGCCTGGGATGCCACCAGCGTCCATACATGCGCTGCTTCTTACATCCACTTGACGTCGACAACGCCTGGGGCAGCGGCGGAAATGGCCGCGACGCGAAAAAACATGAAGTATGCAGCCCTTCCTACTACGCATAGCTTTGTCCCCATTGCACTCGAAACTCTGGGCCCCATCAACAGATCTGGCCGTGAATTCATTACAGAGTTAGGCCGGCGACTGACAACAATGTCGGGTGACCCACTCGAGACAATTCACTTGTTCCAGCGCCTCTCTATATGCACTCAACGATTTAACGCCGTCACTTTTCGAGGCACATTTGCACAGTTAATCGTGGACGAGGACCGCTAAACTCTGGATCTTAACGCTTCTAAGACAGTTTCAAAGTGTCTGATGGTTCATTTTAAATAATAAAATTTGTTTATAATATTAGTATTAATAGAACAAAAGGGAATAACAACAACAATAATAATAATAATAATAATAATAATAATAATAATAATAATAATAATAATAATAATAATAATAATAATAATAATAATAATAATAATAATAATAATAATAACGACTTCGTCGAAGTCTTGAGAACAGGACTGTGTAGCCTTACTTAACATTCACATGAGCGACGATAAATGGATCCAGGCATCTTGGATGATCTGGGTAATATGCTGAGAAAAAGTAAGCTCTTGGTCAATTGTCACCCCCAGATCCCGGATAGTGAGCGAAAAGGAGACATGGGGAAGGCCTCTGCTAACAAGTGCAGGTCAACATTTGCCAGCTGTCTGCGACCACCAAGCCAAGTTATGTTTAAGGGTTTATTGGTATATGCTATAGAATAACAAACGTTGAAGATGCTAATCGGCATTACTTCCTTCATGACAATAACAACAATGACAATAACAATGATAATAATAATAATTATTATTATTATAATGACGATGATGAAGATGATGCCCGTTTGAAAGGGTGACATGCTTTTCAAGGTCACCGCATGGACTGTGCTAGCCCGCCAACATCCGTACGCAGATAAGCATCAACCAATGTAGCGCTGACGAATGCTATGATTGTTGCAGCAAGCAGTGCAAACAATGGTGATATCGAGTTAAGAAACCCTTAAAATAACGGTCGTAAGAAACCCTTAAAATAACGGTCGTTTTAGGAAAGATTCGAATTGATTGGTCAGCTGAGATGGATAGATAGACAGATAGATAGATAGATAGATGGATGGATGGATGGATGGATGGATGGATGGATGGATGGATGGATGGATGGATGGATGGATGGATGGATGGATGGATGGATGGATGGATGGATGGATGGGTGGGTAGATGGATAGATAGATAGATAGATAGATAGATAGATAGATAGATAGATAGATAGATAGATAGATAGATAGATAGATAGATAGATAGATAGATAGATAGATAGATAGATAGATAGATAGATAGATAGACACAGAAGACAGACATAGAGACAGAAACGGAGACGGAGACAAAGACAGCCAGACAAACAGAGAGAAGACAGAGACAGAGACCGAGAAAGACAGACATACATATATATACAGGTAGAAAGAGGCAGTGAAAGAGAGAAATAGACAGAGGGAGACAGAGACACAGAGACAGAGAGAGAGAGACACACACAGCAGACTACAGTAGCCTATAATATTGTTACGCGCAGGTGATTCAAATGAAAACTAATACGACTGATACCGCATTTAAGTCACTAGAGGTTACACTTCATCGACTGGCAGCGGTTTCTTCTAGCAAACGAACAATCGGGAAAGATCAAACAATAAAGTTTTTTAAAACAGGAGCTTGATTGAATACACATAAATTTACATTTGTATTCGTATGATGTGGAGCATTTGGGAAACTGGATATCCCAGCTCAGATGCTTGAGTAGTATACATGTAAATTGCAAATCTAATCTCATCCAATGAAACAAAAACAGTTACTTCTTTGAAATCAAATCCAACTGATTTCAAGGGAGGAGGACCTAAGTCGAATGATGATGATGATGATGATGATGATGATGATGATGATGATGATGATGATGATGATGATGATTATAATAATAATAATAATAATAATAATAATAATAATAATAATAATAATAATAATAATAATAACAATAATAATAATAATAATACTAATAATAATAATAATAAAAGACCTCCCCCCACGCCGGGGACTGGTTGTCTACTGTGCCGATTACAGCATGTGGGTTAAATCTGAGCAACGAGGCCGTCAGTGGCGATAGGCTTACGCCTGGGACTACACCTCAGTGCACCACATCAGTGTCAATGTGGCGAGACAACTGATCAAGGAGGTCACCATGGTCTGGTCTGCAAACAATCTGGAGGACGAGCCAGCAGACACTTCGCAATGAATGACATCATTTGGAGAGCCCTTCAGCGAGCGGACACCCCTAGCACCAAAGAACCTCCAGGGCTTTTCCGTAGCGACGGCAAGCGACCTGACGGCGCGACGCTCGTTCCATGGTCGCGAGGCAAATACATCGCCTGGGATGCCACCAGCGTCCATACATGCGCTGCTTCTTACATCCACTTGACGTCGACAACGCCTGGGGCAGCGGCGGAAATGGCCGCGACGCGAAAAAACATGAAGTATGCAGCCCTTCCTACTACGCATAGCTTTGTCCCCATTGCACTCGAAACTCTGGGCCCCATCAACAGATCTGGCCGTGAATTCATTACAGAGTTAGGCCGGCGACTGACAACAATGTCGGGTGACCCACTCGAGACAATTCACTTGTTCCAGCGCCTCTCTATATGCACTCAACGATTTAACGCCGTCGCTTTTCGAGGCACATTTGCACAGTTAATCGTGGACGAGGACCGCTAAACTCTGGATCTTAACGCTTCTAAGACAGTTTCAAAGTGTCTGATGGTTCATTTTAAATAATAAAATTTGTTTATAATATTAGTATTAATAGAACAAAAGGGAATAACAACAACAATAATAATAATAATAATAATAATAATAATATTAATAATAATAATAATAATAATAATAATAATAATAATAATAATAATAATAATAATAATAATAATAATAATAATAATAACGACTTCGTCGAAGTCTTGAGAACAGGACTGTGTAGCCTTACTTAACATTCACATGAGCGACGATAAATGGATCCAGGCATCTTGGATGATCTGGGTAATATGCTGAGAAAAAGTAAGCTCTTGGTCAATTGTCACCCCCAGATCCCGGATAGTGAGCGAAAAGGAGACATGGGGAAGGCCTCTGCTAACAAGTGCAGGTCAACATTTGCCAGCTGTCTGCGACCACCAAGCCAAGTTATGTTTAAGGGTTTATTGGTATATGCTATAGAATAACAAACGTTGAAGATGCTAATCGGCATTACTTCCTTCATGACAATAACAACAATGACAATAACAATGATAATAATAATAATTATTATTATTATAATGACGATGATGAAGATGATGCCCGTTTGAAAGGGTGACATGCTTTTCAAGGTCACCGCATGGACTGTGCTAGCCCGCCAACATCCGTACGCAGATAAGCATCAACCAATGTAGCGCTGACGAATGCTATGATTGTTGCAGCAAGCAGTGCAAACAATGGTGATATCGAGTTAAGAAACCCTTAAAATAACGGTCGTAAGAAACCCTTAAAATAACGGTCGTTTTAGGAAAGATTCGAATTGATTGGTCAGCTGAGATGGATAGATAGACAGATAGATAGATAGATAGATGGATGGATGGATGGATGGATGGATGGATGGATGGATGGATGGATGGATGGATGGATGGATGGATGGATGGATGGATGGATGGATGGATGGATGGATGGATGGATGGATGGATGGATGGGTGGGTAGATGGATAGATAGATAGATAGGTGATAGATAGATAGATAGATAGATAGATAGATAGATAGATAGATAGATAGATAGATAGACACAGAAGACAGACATAGAGACAGAAACGGAGACGGAGACAAAGACAGCCAGACAAACAGAGAGAAGACAGAGACAGAGACCGAGAAAGACAGACATACATATATATACAGGTAGAAAGAGGCAGTGAAAGAGAGAAATAGACAGAGGGAGACAGAGACACAGAGACAGAGAGAGAGAGACACACACAGCAGACTACAGTAGCCTATAATATTGTTACGCGCAGGTGATTCAAATGAAAACTAATACGACTGATACCGCATTTAAGTCACTAGAGGTTACACTTCATCGACTGGCAGCGGTTTCTTCTAGCAAACGAACAATCGGGAAAGATCAAACAATAAAGTTTTTTAAAACAGGAGCTTGATTGAATACACATAAATTTACATTTGTATTCGTATGATGTGGAGCATTTGGGAAACTGGATATCCCAGCTCAGATGCTTGAGTAGTATACATGTAAATTGCAAATCTAATCTCATCCAATGAAACAAAAACAGTTACTTCTTTGAAATCAAATCCAACTGATTTCAAGGGAGGAGGACCTAAGTCGAATGATGATGATGATGATGGTGATGATGATGATGATGATGATGATGATGATTATAATAATAATAATAATAATAATAATAATAATAATAATAATAATAATAATAATAATAATAATAATAATAATAACAATAATAATAATAATAATACTAATAATAATAATAATAAAAGACCTCCCCCCACGCCGGGAACTGGTTGTCTACTGTGCCGATTACAGCATGTGGGTTAAATCTGAGCAACGAGGCCGTCAGTGGCGATAGGCTTACGCCTGGGACTACACCTCAGTGCACCACATCAGTGTCAATGTGGCGAGACAACTGATCAAGGAGGTCACCATGGTCTGGTCTGCAAACAATCTGGAGGACGAGCCAGCAGACACTTCGCAATGAATGACATCATTTGGAGAGCCCTTCAGCGAGCGGACACCCCTAGCACCAAAGAACCTCCAGGGCTTTTCCGTAGCGACGGCAAGCGACCTGACGGCGCGACGCTCGTTCCATGGTCGCGAGGCAAATACATCGCCTGGGATGCCACCAGCGTCCATACATGCGCTGCTTCTTACATCCACTTGACGTCGACAACGCCTGGGGCAGCGGCGGAAATGGCCGCGACGCGAAAAAACATGAAGTATGCAGCCCTTCCTACTACGCATAGCTTTGTCCCCATTGCACTCGAAACTCTGGGCCCCATCAACAGATCTGGCCGTGAATTCATTACAGAGTTAGGCCGGCGACTGACAACAATGTCGGGTGACCCACTCGAGACAATTCACTTGTTCCAGCGCCTCTCTATATGCACTCAACGATTTAACGCCGTCGCTTTTCGAGGCACATTTGCACAGTTAATCGTGGACGAGGACCGCTAAACTCTGGATCTTAACGCTTCTAAGACAGTTTCAAAGTGTCTGATGGTTCATTTTAAATAATAAAATTTGTTTATAATATTAGTATTAATAGAACAAAAGGGAATAACAACAACAATAATAATAATAATAATAATAATAATAATAATAATAATAATAATAATAATAATAATAATAATAATAATAATAATAATAATAATAATAATAATAATAATAACGACTTCGTCGAAGTCTTGAGAACAGGACTGTGTAGCCTTACTTAACATTCACATGAGCGACGATAAATGGATCCAGGCATCTTGGATGATCTGGGTATTTTCGTGCCGATATGCTGGCAACTTGCGCCTTTTTGGCATCAGCCGCTGGCAAGCGAAGCCTTCAGGATCAACTGCTACACGATGTCGCTGTAAAGTCCACAGATCCATTGGTAGAAGAGGCTTCTATTTCGTGGTCTTCGAGATCAAATGCACCTCCTCCCTTCGAAAAGAAATTTCATATACAAAGAGAATGAGACAGCGCACTGATCTCGCATGCACTTCAAGGCCTATCAGAAAGAGCCAGTGATTCTACTGTTAAAGCCAGATTGTTAGCTCTGCAATCACCACACTCAGGAGACTGGATTCATGCACTTCCCATAACAATAGCAGGATTACGAATGCCAAGAGAGGTACTAAGAACGGCAGCCGGCTGGGCACTGCGTTGTGTGAAAAACACACATGTAAATGTTTTGTGCCATAGGAGAACCCAAAGGTCATCAAGGATTCTCTTGTATCAAAGGAGCGGGTAGGCAATAACGATATGGTATGACGAATGACGTGATTTGTCGGGCTTTCACCAGAGCCGGGACCATCAAAGAGCCCAATGGCCTCTCCAGATCTGACGGCAAAAGGCCTGATGGAGTGACCATAATACCTTGGTCCAGAGGTCATTCTTGCTTTAAGGACATTTTCTAATAGCACTTTTCTAATAACATATTTCTAATAACATTTTCCAATTGCATTTTTCTTTTATTGTATTTCCTTTGTTTCATGCGCCTCTTTTGTGCATAACATGTCTGTTAGCCGCAGTGCGTTTGCAGGCGGTTCATTCAAGAATATACTTACTTACTTACTTGCTTGGCGTCGGATGTCACGGTGCCGGATACATTCGCAGCGTCATATGAGCATTTAATATCGCAAAAAGCAAGTGCCGCAGACAAAAAACAGCTCATAATAAGAAATGCAAATATGCTGTCATCTCACAGTCGCATCAATTCATCCCTGTTGCAGTCGAAACCACAGGAAGTTGGCATGCTGAGTCACTGGATTTTGTTCAGGAACTTGTAGGCAAGATTAATAGCAGTGACAGGTGACCAGCGTGAGACCAGCCATCTGCTCCAGCGTTTATCAGTCGCTCTTACTGGAAATTACCAAATTGGAAACTCCCTATCTGTTTTATGCGCCTCGGATAGGAACAAACAGGAGACCGTGCAGCCAGGACTGAATGACGGTTTATAGATACAGTGACTACAAACAGTAAACAATTCGTCTGCATATAATATAAATAATATTATTAGCCCGACCCGGAGGAGATGCAACCATTCCAGAATAACTAGTTTTCTTTTGTCTCCTGACAAATTTTTGTGACGCCCGAGGGGATCATGTTTACCTCGGGACTAAAAAAAAAAACAAACAAAAAAATAATAATAATAATAATAATAATATTTATTTATTTTATTTATTTATTCCGGATATTTCTATAGCGCCTCTCGAAGTCAACCACTACTCAGAGGTGCTCCCGACTACAGCATTTGATACTGTGCCGGAATTTTCACGCCGAAGCGCCACGAGCAATTGCGAGTGAAGGACTTGCCCAAGGTCCGTACGCAGCAGCTAGAGTGGGATTCGAACCTGCAACCCTCCGGTCACAAGGCGCCGAACTTACCACTGAGCCCACGATAATAATAATAATAAAAATATAAAAAAAACTAGTAATAAAAAAAATAAAAAATAAAATAATAATAATAATAATAATATAGGGACCTGCGAAGCTTCGATATTCGATTCGAAAACGAATCGGACGGCGGTATTAGATTCGATTCGAAAATGATGTCATGATTCGAAAAAATGTCGAATCGTTTTCAGAAAAATAATTGGCCTTTGACGCACTTTGTTGTAAACTAATTGTTTTAATTGTTTACTGCACGTGGATTGGTTGTTGAATTTCTGCGTGCAACGCGGCACGCGACGACAGCAAACCCTCTGGCAAGAATAGGGTATATAATTAGAATGTTATACTCACAGCTTCTCATATGAAAATAGTGGGCGGTTTGAAAATCGATGGCGCTGGATTGAGTAGGCAAGCAATGCGCGGTCGACCTCTAAACTAGAGCTTTTGTGTACAGCGTATTTTGTGTATCGTAATCGTATAGTTTTATATAATTAGTGACTTTACGAATGATGTCACGAGGCGTGAGATGTCGACCGTGATGTTATGACCAATCATATTGTACGAAATTAGAATGATCACTCAGCAGTCATTAGGTCACGGTACGCATTCACCTAAGTAAATTAAAGTAATGTAAATTAGGTAAATAAAATAATGATCTGGCTCTAGGTTCCTCTGAGAGTCTATCGTCTTGGAGTCTAACTCAAACTCACCGAGCGACGACCGACGGTACAACGCCTTCGGCTAGGCGAGCGATTAACCGCTTGCCCGTACCTTTGCTAGGCGAGCGACCAAGGATTCATAAATTATTTGTGTTATTTTTTAGATCTGTTAATTAGCTCAATGTTTAGTTTAATTGATTTTAAACTGCAGAAAAGTTATTGATATATTGATACTGTGATACGCCTGTACAATCAAGTTTCATGAATACCAAACTGGTACCCGCTGATTCGATTCGAGATTCGATTCGAATTCGAACCTTTACCCCGATTCGATTCGACTGAAAATTTGTCATTCGCAGGTCTCTATAATAATAATAATAATAATAATAATAATAATAATAATAATAATAATAATAATAATAATAATAATAATAATAATAATAATAATAATAATAATAATAATAACAACAACAACAACAACAACAACAGCAACAACAACAACAACAACAACAACAATAATAATAATAATAATAATAATAATAATAATAATAATAATAATAATAATAATAAGAGATTTGTATGAAGAAATAAATTGGTATAATAATAATAATAATAATATTAATAATAATAATAATAATACTAATACTAATACTAATACTAATACTAATAATATTACTTGGACCCTCGAGGGTTAACCGTTCCGGAAAAAACAACTAAGTTAATCTCTAAGACCCTGAGGGAACGAAGTACCTCAGGGCAAAATAATAATAATAATAATAATAATAATAATAATAATAATAATAATAATAATAATGATAATAATAATTCTCGAAGACAGAGAGGAATTTTAACATGCTGCATTATGGCAGCGTGGAAGAATGAATACAGTGTGATTCTCCTTACAGATTTTATTTTAGTTATAGTTACAGTAAGTTATAGTTAATGGTTCTTTATTTTAGTTATAGTTACAGTTATAGTTAGTATTATTTTTAGTTATAGTTAGCCTATAGCTATAGTTAATTGACTTTTATTTTAATTAATTTTAGTTAGTACATAGTTACAACTGGCCCAAATGGCGCTCCGCCCGGTCCCTATGGGGTCATTGGTTCATTATGTCAACAAAATGTTAGGTAGTTTTTGATCTCCTCCCCTTGTCAATAACTGTCAAACATTCAAGGACCCCCGTAACAAAATTATGTCCAAGAAAATTACTCCACCTTCAGAAAATTTCTATAACTTTACCAAATGCAAAAAACTTAAATTGCCGAAAAACAAAATGTTGCTATTCAGATTTAAATTTGATACTTAATGGCTACAGTATAGCTACATGTGGAATCACTGTCTGTCACAGATATTTAATGGATTTTTTCTATTCAAAAATACAATCTCGTTTTCTTTTAAATGTGTATTCAATTTGATTTTTATTATGAACATTCTAATTTGAACAAGAACATGATAACTTTTTTATAATATTCCTTTTAACATAGAAAATTAAAATCAAAACAAGTTTCTCGCTCTTTAGGCCTAATTATAACAATCGAAAGAAAAAATTATCTTTCCATTAAAAAGAAACTCGAAATATTAGATTTGCGAAAAGAACCCAGGATATTCGCAAAGAGAATATGCAGCACATTTTCTCATTTTTATCTGGGAACAATAAACAGGATTATTTAGAAGAAAATATCGCGTTTGATTAAATTACAAACAGAAATGAAATAGGTCACTCATAAAGACTTTCCGAATCTATGGTTGCGTCTTGATTAAATTATTGTTGACATTAATCTGTCTTGAACACCCCTTAGCCCTTTTCAAGAATTGTCAAACTTTCGTTTACACAATAATTAGACTTAATAAAATGAGCCATAAACATCTATATTTAGACTATAAATATCGATGGATGAGCCACTACTACTGGGATATTTCACAAATCCAAAATCCGGGGCGAACATAGGTTGTTGTAGCGCATTTTCAAGTTCTCATATTTGTCGATATTGCACTTTTTTTATTTCATTAACGAAAATAGCGATGAATTTTCGTTAGTGTTATTTTCGTTATAGTTATAGTTATTGTTAATGATATTTTTTAGTTACAGTTATAGTTATCGTTAACGAAATCATTTTTTGTTCGTTAACGAACATTTTCGTTATAACCATAACCATAACCATAAATTTTATTGATTTCCATCAAATACAGGAACAGATTGTGTGAAACAAACATAAATTCAGCAATTGAGGAAAACAATGGGAATAGAAAAACCCTAAAGGGAACAAGTCCCGGCTAGCAGGGTCACCCACTCATCATATATTGCACAAGTGGCATAAGTTAATATACATGTAATATTATTGTATTCTTTTTTATCTATGACAAAACCTTAATTAGTTAACTAACATGCACAGTTGTACACACAGGATTAGCATGTCGTACTGCAGTCGATCAAGTAAGCACGCAGTCTACGTTTAAATAGGTTAAAATTGATTAGACATCGTAACTCTTTGGGAATATTGTTCCAGGCACGCGGTCCGGCACTTCTAATTGAAAATTTACGAGTATTAGTACGATTCAGTGTGATTCTCGGTAACGTTCACGAGAATCACACTGAATGAATAAACGAATATAGGCCTACAATAAGTATAATAATAATAATAATAATAATAATAATAATAATAATAATAATAATAATAATAACAATAATAGAATTAATAATATTAATAGTAATAATAATAATAATAATAATTATAACAATAAGTTACATTAATTAATATTGAAGTCCCTGAGGGATCCTGTATACCTCGGGGCAAAAAAAAAATTACAACGATGATTTTATTATTATAATTAATATGCATTTATTCAGCGTCATTCTCTACTGACCAAGCATCAATCGATGGCGATGAGCAACAGTGAGTGAATGCGTTGCTCAAGACCATTAGACCTACACAGTAACCCTCTAAGTGGAGGTTTGAACCCGAACTCAGCGGCGTCACTTGGATATTATGCGCCCGGCCACGAACCTTGTTTTATTTATTTCACATTTTCCAAATACATCTAATGGCAATTTAAATTTTAATAAAATAAAATATGATAAATACAGATTGTATATGGTGCCGATTAGTGCTCCAAAATCATACCTGACAACCGGTTTGTAAGCAATGAGGATACAACTGGATATTTTTGGGGCGCCAAAAATTAAATCTGATAAATTTATTTGGAACAAATTAGTTAAAATTGCTTAAAATTAAAAATTAAATGTTTTATTTTTAACCCTCATTTTGGCCCCCCATTCCTTTGGCGCTCGAGGACACAAGTCAACCTCTGCGCCCCCTAGCTACGCCTCTGCCCGTACAGTCCGCGTTGCAAATCGATTGCTTCAAAGTTTAACCAATTGGCCACCATGTTGAACATTCAATCATTCATTCAGTCATCGATTTATATAGCGCCTCTTCAGAAAACTACTCACCGGCGCTCCCGACTCCAGCACGCCAAAAAGAACAGTTCTCAAGCGGTCATAGAAACTGTCAGAGGAAGACCTAGGAAGTAAACGCAGTTCAAGAGGAGGCCAGTCCATATGGAGGTTTGAACCCTACTCCGCGGAGAACGTGCGGTGCTGCATGATTGCAGTGTGGGCAAATAGAAACAGGGGCAAAGTCTCAAAATCTAGATATGTGCTCTTGTATGTGTGTACAGGTCTGTATAATTTGTAATTGTGTATTCGACTCACATGATGCTCATAGACTTTGAAGCCTAAATTGGGTCAAGGACTGAGGCAATGCTGAAGCGCTTGTGTGTTTTGAGACCGAGGAGGGAGCCTTGGTCGACCCAGAAAAGTTGGAATTAGACCAAAAAAGCAAGTAAGAAAAGTTTCTAAGACAGTTTTCCCTGACATTTTTAGACGTGGACAACCGTTTCCAGTTTTTAACAATTTCTCAATACGCTTGTCTAGTTTATTCTCTGAGTGTTTTTAGTTTACTGAGCAATTTCTCCACCAAGTCACCTCTGCCACCGGACATTTTCGAGTGGAGGCAATGGCTCCCGGTCCCTCATCTTCTGATGTCAGGTATTTTATTGTATTGTATTGTATTCGGATATTTATAAAGCGCTTCTAGCGGGAGGGCCATTCAGAAGCGCTGCCAGTGCGAGATACCCGGAGAGAAAAAGTAAGTTTTAAGAAAGGTAAAAGAGGAAGATACGTTACCTGAGAGAATAGAAGAACGAACGAACGGAGGAATCTCATTCCAAAGAGCAGGGCCAATGGAGGCAAAAGACCTAGATTGAGCCAGGGAAGTCCTGACACAGGGAACGAGGAGGTCCAAACGGTCAGAGGAACGAAGAGGACGAAGAGAAGCAGCAGAGTGAGGGCGATGAATTAAGTCACATAAATATTTCGGAGCGAAACCAAGTTGAGCCTTAGAGACAAGGATGAGGACCTTGAATTGGATGCGGGCAGATAGATTAGAGATTGGACGGTAGTTTTGGCAGAGGTTTATGTCAAGATTGGGCTTCTTGAGTGAGGGAAAAACAATGGCCCGCTTTTGCGAGGCGGGGACACAACCTTCAGAGAGGGACCTATTAAAGAGATAAAGCAGAAATAGCTTCTAAACTGCGAACTACTGACTACAAACCGACGCCTTAAAACAATGGACGAAACGCCATGGACCTCGAACTACTTGAGTCTGAACTCGACTCCAAAAATGACTGCAGGTCTAAAAATCATTAATTATACTGGGCCATATTCTGAAGTAGGCCTAAGGCCTAGCAGCTGATAAACAGGGTCTGGACACCCACGATGGATCGACAGCTTCTGCTAGTGAGGGAGTCAGAGTGAGGATGGATGTTCTGTGATGCAATCAGATACGGATTAATAGTCATGACCAGTGCGTTTGCAGGCGGTTCATTACTATTTTCTATTACTACTACTGCTGCTGCTGCTGCTGCTGCTGCTGCTGCTGCTGCTGCTGCTGCTGCTACTACTACTACTACTACTACTACTACTACTACTACTACTACCAGGGGCGCCCGCAGCGTGACGCACTGGACGCACGTGCGTCCACTCACCAGTTCAAATCCACACAAAGAATAGGCTTCGCATCGATATTTTTGTTAAACGGCAATACAGAATATTAAAACACTAGATTTTATCTACATTGAATTTTTCTAATGAGTCACCCTGAGTCATTTTCAGTGCATGACTACACGTGGAGGACAGGGCACAGGTCGGATGGGAGGGATGTGCGTCCAATTTGTTTATGGCGTGCGTCCAATATTTTTAAGCCAGCGGGCGCCCCTGACTACTACTACTACTACTACTACTACTACTACTACTACTACTACTACTACTACTACTACTACTATTACTACTACTACTACTACTACTACTACTACTACTACTAGTACTACTACTACTACTACTACTACTACTACTACTACTACTACTACTACTACTACTACTACTACTACTACTAATAATAATAATAATAATAATAATAATAATAATAATAATAATAATAATAATAATAAGACCCTAAGATTCTGAGGAAACGAAGTACCTCAGGGCAAAAATAATAATAATAATAATAATAATTACAACGATGATTTTATTATTTCTATTAATATGCACTTATTAAGCGTCATTCTCAACTGACCAAGCATCAATCGATGGCGGCGTCGCTAGGATATTATGCGCCCGGCCACGAAACTTGTTTTCTTTATTTCACATTTTCCAAATACATCTAATGGCAACTTAAATTTTAATTAAATAAAATATGAAAAATACAGATTGTGTATGGTGTATATGGTGCCGATTTGTACTTAATGGGGCTCCAAAATCATATCTGACAACCGGTTTGTAAGTAATGAGGATATAACTGGATTTTTTTGGGCGCCCTAAATTAAATCTGATGAATTTATTTGGAATAAATTAGCTAAAATTGCATACAATTAAAAGTTAAATTATTAATTTTAGCCTTCATTTCCCCCCGCCCTTCCTTTGGCGCCCAGGAACTCAAGTCACCCCCTGGGCCCACTAGCTACGCTTCTGCCCGTACAGTCCGCGTTGCAAATCGATCGCTTCAAAGTTTAACCAATTGGCCACCTTGTCGAACAGATACAGGGAGAAAGTCCAGAAATCTAGATCTGTGCATTGTGTAATATATGTATGTTTGTACAGGTCTGTGCAGTTGCTATAAATGCATAATTGTGTATCCGGCCCACTTAAAGCTTATAGACTTTGAAGCCTAAGTTGGGTCAAGCAAGGACTGAGGCAATGCTGAAGCGCTTGGGTGGCTTGAGAGCGGGGAGGGGCCTTGGTCCACCCAGAAAAGTTGGAAATAGACTAAGTAAGCAAGTAAGAAAGTTTCTAAGACAGTCGTCCCTCACAATTTGTTGACTTGGACAACGGTTTTCAACTCTTAAAAATGTCTAAATACGCTCTTTTAGTTCTTAGAGTTTTTTTTATAGTTTACAGAGCAATTTCTCCAAAAAGTCAGCTCTGCCGCCAGAAATTTACGAGTGGAGGCAATGGCCCCCGGCCCTCATCTTCTGATGTCAGGTATTTTTAGCTACTAGACCACGAACTACTGACGCCTTAGAACAATGGACGAAACGCCCTGGACCTCGAACCACTTGAGCCTGAACTCGGTTCCGAAAAGTACCTTAAAAAGACTGCAAAGGCTAAAAATCATCACTTGGACTGGACCATATTCTGAAGTAGGGCCTAGCAGTTGATCAGCCGGATCTGGACACCCACGATGGATCGACAGCTTCTGCTAGTGAGGGAGTCAGAATGAGGATGGATGGCACTGTCTGTCTCTCCCTCCTTTACCCAAACAGACAGGCAAACAGGCAGACAGACATACAGACATTCCCTCGCTTTACTGCAGATTTCACGGTCACACCAAAATTTCACGCTCAGTGGCTCTTCGCAAATATTTTTTCTCGGATACAATCAGACACAGATGTCGTGGCCAGTGATATTTTACTTCTCTAATTAATATTACTTCTAGTTTTTATTCACTTCTGTTGAAGCAATTTTACTTCTCCTTCTACTTTTTGTTCTCAAATAATTTTACTTCTAGTTTTTTTCACTTCCGTTGAAGCAATTTTACTTCTCCTTCATCTTGTCGTTCTCAAATAATTTTACTTCGAGTTCTTATTCACTTCTGTTGAAGCAATTTTACTTCTCCTTCTACTTTTCGTTCTCAAATAAATTTACTTCTAGTTTTTATTCACTTCTGTTGAAGCAATTTTACTTCTTCTACTTTTCGTTCTCAAATAATTTTTACTTCTAGTTTTTATTCACTTCTGTTGAAGCAATTTTACTTCTCCTTCTACTTTTTGTTCTCAAATAATTTTACTTCTAGTTTTTATTCACTTCTGTTGAAGCAATTTTACTTCTTCTACTTTTCGTTCTCAAATAATTTTACTTCTAGTTCTTATTCACTTCTGTTGAAGCAATTTTACTTCTCCTTCTACTTTTCGTTATCAAATAATTTTACTTCTTCTTTTTATTCACTTCTGTTGAAGCAATTTTACTTCTCCTTCTACTTTTCGTTCTCAAATAATTTTACTTCTTCTTTTTATTCACTTCTGTTGAAGTAATTTTACTTCTCCTTCTACTTTTCGTTCTCAAATAATTGTACTTCTTCTTTTTATTCACTTCTGTTGAAGCAATTTTACTTCTACTTCTACTTTTCGTTCTCAAATAATTTTACTTCTTCTTTTTATTCACTTCTGTTGAAGCAATTTTACTTTTCCTTCTACTAGTCGTTCTCAAATAATTTTACTTTTAGTTTTCATTCACTTCTGTTGAAGCAATTTTACTTCTCCTTCTACTTTTTGTTCTCAAATAATTTTACTTCTAGTTGTTATTCACTTCTGTTGAAGCAATTTTACTTCTCCTTCTACTTTTCGTTCTCAAATAATTTTACTTCTAGTTGTTATTCACTTCTGTTGAAGCAATTTTACTTCTCCTTCTACTTCTCGTTCTCAAATAATTTTACTTCTACTTCTAGTTCTGGTATTCACATAATTTTACTTCTCCGTGTATTAATAATCTCGCTCTTACCTTTAGTGCTTTCATTCTACACACGTTTTCTCAATGTAATGTTTTATTTAGGCGTAAGCTTTAATTCCAATCAAAAAGAAATTTTACTGACACTCAGTTTATTGGAACAGTCCATAATCTGGTACCAATCAATAAATTTAGAGTTCATTTTAGCACTCTGTATAATTATAACCGTATGATTCCGCTGCAAATGAAGTTTCAAGTTCGTGGGTGTTAGCGCTGTAGCGAGGGGTGTTAGGGCAGTGCCATGGAACAGGGCGCAACGCAAGGGGGGACAAGTTTTGAGACGGAATGATTTAATTATTAAACTAATTACTTTATCTTGAAATATAATATCCATTTAAAATGAAATAAATGTAACAATTAAATAACAACAAATAAAAGTGTATAGTTAATACTAAGAGATAGATACATAACAGTGCAAGCTTATGTAAAATTTCTCGTTTGAACATATTTAGAGTATACATTAGCCTATTTTGGTGATAACAAATTTGGTCGTTATTGGTTTGGTTGACCTTTGGGGGCGCTATATTTACGATTGGCACAGAGCGTAATGGGGTCCTATATCTTGCTACGTTCCTGGTTTTTCCTTAGATTAAAACTCCACAGCTGTCTTCAGTTGTATCATTTACTAGGCCTTCAGCATTTTCCATTTTTCTCCAATGTCTGGTTTGTAACTAAGGTATTTCCACACCGCGCATTCCCTTTAACGACCAAGGAACACTCTTGACAAACTCATTTCAATGTGAAAGAAATATAATTATAAAAACCAATGAAACCTTTAAACCTTTTCTTTCGGACAAAAAGAATGTGTGGAAATGTTCCAATAACTGTGGCTAAAGTAGGCTATGAAAGTCATGTCAGGCACGAATGCATGCGCCAAATCCAAACAAGAAACAGACATTTGAAACATATTTCTGTAGTACATTACTAAAATAAGACCTCTAAAAATTGAAAGTTTCTTAATTTTCGTTCTAAAAATAATTATACTCCTTATTCTTATTCACTTCTGAAGGTTTTAATTTCACTTCTTATTCTATTCTCGTTCTTAACATAATTTTTATTCTACTTCTACAGAGTGGGCCAAAAAAGTAACCCCCTACAGGTATTTGCTAATATTTCGGCCAAAAGTAAGAATTTTTCTATCAAATTTTACTGGCTGAAAAGTAATTCATATTTACGTATAACAGCTAAATTTCACCCAAATATTTCAAACACAACCAAAGTTATATCACTTTTACTGAGTCCACCCACTGTTTTTTGATGGTCCAAAAACATACGCAAGAAAAAGTAACAAAAGTCACATTAAGCCACATCTCAAATAATTATTTGAGATGTGGCTTAATGTGACATTTAATGATTTAAAAATTCTTACTTTCGGCCGAAATATTGCCAATTATAATTGGCAATATTTCGGCCGAAAGTAAGAATTTTTAAATCATTAAATGTAGGCCTAATTAGTATTATTATTTTGAAAAGAAACGGAGCACCAGCATAGCTGCACATCAATGTGACGTCATTTAGCAAGAAGACGATCAATTTGGCAAATAAACAATTTTTCAGATGAATGATTTCTAAAAAATCAAAATGAGCAAGGTGTCAATGACAGACAAAACGTTTCAATGACAAACACAAATTTTGTTGATGAAGAGGCGAAGGCTGCATATTACGTTTCTCGCCTGCATCCAGAATTAATTTCAGATTGCAAGCCTCTGCTGGCAGCTGGATACATCTTTCAGCAAGACAGCGCTCCAGTGCATACTGCTTGTCTCTCGCAAGATTGGCTCAATGTCAGTTGCCCTGGTTTCATTGAGAAGGACCAATGGCCCCCAAACTCTCCGAATTTGAACCCGGTGGATATCACGTTTGGGGAATTATGCTGGAGAAATACCATATTCTGCGACCAAAGCCAAAAACGATAAGAGAATTGAAGGTCGCATTGGAGTTGATATGGGAAGATTGACCTCTGGAACCTATCAACAAGGCCATCAAAAACTGTACAAAGAGACTCAGAACATGTGTGGATACTGGTGATGGACACATTGAACACAAGTTGTAAAGCAATATCAAGTCTGTCTGATGCCAATTATTTGAGATGTGACTTAACAAAATCGTTTTTCTGTTACTTTTTGATTCGTGACTTGTTTTTGGGACATCAAAAAAACAGTGGGTTGACTCAGTAAATTTTGGTTCTGTTTGAAATATTTTGGTGAAATTTGGCTGTCATACGTAGATATAAATTACTTTTCAGCCAGTAAAATTTGATTTAAAAAGTCTTACTTTTGGCCGAAATATTAGCAAAAACCTGTAGGGGGTTACTTTTTTTTAGCCCACCCTGTACTTCTACTGCACGAAAATCAAATAATAATTATTCTTATTCGACTTCTTATTCACGAAAATATCACTGGGTGGCACGCAAATAGACAGCACGTGTGGCGACTTCTACTGTCATCAGCCACAACTAGGCTATTTTATCAAACGACCACAGTAACTGTCCTTGGTTAGCAGTCATAAAAAGCCCTATCTAAAGACATCAGTGTCTGATACTGCTAGACATGAATCTTTTCGAACGTGTCCTCAACCGAAGTGTAGGCCTATTTAAAGTGATCAATTGTCTGTTTTGAGTGTATTCAGCTTATCCTGTGGCTTCGTGTGTGCGTGGCTTATAAGCAGTTGTAACATCAGTTGCCTGAAATAGGGAGTTGCTGGCCAACTTCGGAAGTAGCAGCGTCCAACCATATTCTGAAGTAGCAGTTAATAACCAAATTCTGAAGTAGCAGTTGTTGGCATTATTTAAAGTAGCAGTTCTTGAGCATCGCTTCAAGAGAAGTTGCTGAGCATCGTTTCAAGTAGCAGCCGTCAGATCGATGGAAGGACTATTAGGCCAACTGCTAGTTCTGCTAGCTGTGATATTGGGAGTGGCGTTTCTCTTCATCAGCGCCTACATTTACTACATCCACAACAAGTACGACCATATTCCTGGACCAAAAAGAGACAAGTAAGTCTGCCAGTCGATTCACTCGTTCGCCAGATTCTCATGTCGACGTACGTGAATGAACATGTATACTCATGTGACTTTTGTACTGAATTGGTTGGTTGCAAAAAAATTATTGATTGATTGATTGGTTGATTGATTGATTGATTGATTGAGATGCCAATGTTACAAATATTCAACTGTCTTTTTCATACTTTCACAGGTGAACAGTTAGTTTGTTGTAAGCATATATGGGACGCACATACGACCCACGTTCCCACACGGGACCCCAATGGGGCCTATACAGCGGCGGATCTAACGGTCCGCAGCCCATAGGAAGAGTTGAGTCTTGCTCCCTAATATTTATGCTCCAAAATTTTAACATTGATTTAAATTTCGTTATTTATTTCTTGTCCTCTCGGTCGTTTAAGATTGAATTTAATGTTAAATTTGTAATTTTCAGGTTTTTCCGCCTTCTGGAAATGCCACCCCGAGGCCATGGCCTGGTTTATACCTGCGCCCACATGGGTCCCATAAATTGTTAATGGGACATTTGCCAGAGGTAGTAAGAGCGTGATCCTCATAAGACAACATTTGCAGGCGTTAAGAAATTCTGTAGCTTTACATCCCTTCCAGAGGGATCTGGAGTTTGAGCATTCCACTGAATATCAAGCTCTTCTCTTCAAGGCATAGTCATAGATACTACCAGTCCTCCTGTACGAAGCTGAGATGGGGACTCTAACCAAGAACCTGAAGATATGACTCGATGCCTTGAAAGAGTGGTGCATGAGGAGATTACTGCGCGGTCCATACACGGCTCGTGTAACCAGCCTAATTAATTAAATACAATACAATACACTCGTCAATATTATCAGCAATTTGTCGGCGATTAATACCAGTAGCCCTAAATGACATTGACCTCAATTTGCCTTGGCCATTCATTTTGTCAAGTGCTGCTCTCATCGTTTTCCTCCCATCCTCTCATCTCCTCAAGTCTTTTCATGTCCTCATTCAGCGACTCCAGCCAACTCATTCAGCGCCTCCAGCCAACTCGGCTATACTGAGTAAACTCAGCTATACTGAGTTCCCGGCTCTCCGTCCACTGTCAGTTGAAAGAATGCCTTAAGAATGCCGTGCCTTCCATATACAGTTCATGTCGCCAACGTGAGAGTCTATCGGTGTACGATGCATAACTCAGTGTCGGAGTTGATCCAAAATAAGGAGACTCAGGATGTTTTGACACTTCACGCTTTAAGACTGAGAACGGGATCGTGATAGAGCTCTATGAGGATTATTTCCGACCTTCCACGGGGTTGGAAGAGACGAACTGGATGCGGCCGAAAGCATGTTGTGAAAGCAGCAACGCTACGGAGACGAGAACGCTACAGATGATGAGGAAGAGGATGAAGGTGATGCTAATGGTGATGGTGATGATGATGATGATGATGATGATGATGATGATGATGATGATGATGATGATGATGATGATGATGATGATGATGGTAACCATTTTGATGATGATGACCATTGTGATGATGATGATGAGGATCACCATGGTGATGATGATGATTATGATGACCATGGTGATGATGATGATGGCGATGATGATGATGATACTGATGATGATTATGACCATGGTGATGATGATATTGACGATGATTATGTCCATGGGTCATGATGATGATGATGGTGGTGGTGGTGGTGGTGGTGGTGGTGACGACGACGATGATGATGATGATGATGATGACATTCAATTCCAGTATGTTACTTTACACTACATTGTGGACAGTTCTTCTGCACCTTATCTTCTAAATCGAGAAAACGCGGCTTATGGATGAGAGGAAAGGCTTCTGTAGTCTCTACTCCAATGTAATGTAGGCGACTCATGTAATATACAATGATGAGAAGAAAAGCAGTCCTTTAAGCAAGCCACGAGAGGAAGCAACGGGTGAGAAGTGTTAGTGACTTCAAATTTCTTAGTCTCGGCATATGATGGCGGATTGCCAGTCCTGTCCCTCGCCGCCTGGTTTTGCCACCGACAGTGTAGGTCAGTGTACTCAGTATAGATGAATTAGCAAGAGGCCATAAAATTACATAGCAAAACGGACTAAACATGAGAGGAACACTCGGCTTATTGAAATGACAGAGGAAACGGAGATCATTTATTTGTACCTGTCGATATATTATGGCTGACGATGATGATGATGATTGTTTTGAATTTTATTGTTTTCTATCACATTTATTAAGCTAGTAATATGAGGATTATCGCCCAGCGCCATATCAAATACACTGTGGCTAAATACAGTGTGAGTTTAGTATTGAACAAAGTCGTATGCTTTTGCGGACGGCCTTTGGATTCATCAGTTGATTTATGAAAATAATAAGGCAGCGTAAAACTGCGGCAAGCCTATGGCGCCTAAATTATAGACATCAATAGTTCTTACTTTGATGGAACACTTACTTAAGCTTTTGACCACATCCTCATACAAATGTAAATGTTAGTTAACACGTTTTTGGCGATAACAACCGTATTGCCTCGACCCTACTCGTTTTTCAATGATTTGATCTGGTGAGTTCCTTAACTACGGCGGTCCGTTTGAATGGGAACCATGTAGTTTAAGGTCTACGTGTAAGGACCATGCTAGTTCGAGATTCAAATTTCGGAAATAAGCCACCATCGGGATTCGAACCTACATCCGCTCTCACATATGAATCAAGCATACAAACACAAGGAATTTCAGGAAAAACGTTTCTTTTTTTTATCACATTTAACCTTCCAAACTCCTCACCAACGGTGTGAACTGCTGAATATAATTTCTGTCGACGTCAACGGCCTTTGTTACCGCAAGTCGTCGTTAAACTCTGGATCCATCAATCCATCCTTGATGGTTCTTTATTGACGCTGGAGTTATGGCGGGCTGAGTTAGCCTAGGTATTCATGTCTCTCTCTCTCTAATGTCACTCGTACCATTCAACTTATCCGAATGAAGCTTCATTACCATAATTTGCTAAAGGCCACGTTTAGTTATTTTGCTAGAGATGGTTGATAATAGTAAATTCAATTAAAAAATATAGGGCCTAGTATAAATTGATATTATTATAGCTATTAAGCAGTCTTGTTGTCCTCGAGACCAAAGTCTTGGTCTCGGGTGCACTGGAGTTCGTTTCTTAAAGTCTTGGTCTTGGTCTTGGTCTTGAGACCAAAAGTCTTGGTCTTGGTCTTGAGACCAAAGGCCTTGGTCTTGGTCTAGACGTTCGAAGTCTTGGTTTTGGGTTTTCAAGAAGACCAAGACCAAGACTTTTGTCAATATGAGCAGTCAATAGCAAAAGGCAAGAATTTAAAAAATTTATCCAATAATTCATAATGCAATTGCTTTAGTATTTACACGGTGTGAATGAAACTTTGCTGTTGTTTTGGACAAGTATTTTGACTTCCGGTTATTTACCATGGAATGATTTCAAAATAGACTCACGATTCGTACATTTACATCCAGTGCTTGAAAAGCTGCTGTGTGTGCCAGCGATTTCAGCCCCTGTAGAACGTATTTTTTTACATGGCAGAAGTTTTATGACGCCCCACAGGTCACGTCTTGGTCAGAAAATTCTTAGTGAATTGGTTTTTATAACATGCAACAGGCATTTGGAATAACGTTTCGATTGAAGAACTTTTATAGATACTAATTCAGAATTCACTGCAGTCTGCATTTAGAGTTGGTTTGCTTGAATAATAAAAGACTCGTGTTTTCATTAAAATAGCGAGTATTCCGACTTGACAATTTTTTAGTAAGGAATTGCATTCTGGATATGAAGTGATTTTTTCGGGTCTTGGTCTCGGTCTTGGTCTTGAGGTTCAAGTCTTGGTCTTGGTCTTGGTCTTGAGGTTCAAAGTCTTGGTCTTGGTCTTGAGGTTCAAAGTCTTGGTCTTGGTCTTGGTCTCGAGGTTCAAAGTCTTGGTCTTGGTCTTGAGGGTTAAGGTCTTGACAACAAGACTGCTATTAAGTATATTAATATCAATATTAATAAATAAATAAATAATTTAACTAATGCCTAACAATATAAAACTTTTTTCCAATTTGTGTAGCCTATTGTTAAGGCCTACTTATATAAACTTTCTTCAATAAACATAAAATATATAATGATATTGTATTTAGTATCATTGTTATTAATGACAAATTAATTAATTTTTTTATAATTGACTATATTTTGTGAGCAACTGCTATTGTAATTATGCATTTAGACACTTAATTTAACGTCTTTAACTCTTATAAAAACCTCTCTCTGATTTAAACAAGGGCGTTTAGTGCATTTTGAAAATGTTACTGAATAGCGTCAAAGACAATAGCACGTACACTTAGTAGTTCGAGTCCACGACTCTCTGACCTGATTCCATCGGTCGGATGTGACTTTACTTGAGATATATTTAAATCACGCATGACCCATTGTTTTAAAATCGTCCCATTTATGCCTCCAACCTCCACCCCTTTCGAATGCCCCTTTGTTGTTGTTGTCCCGAGAGGTAGCCTATTCAGAACCGTTTGACCCCACACATTGCGCGACCTTCGCCAGATTTTGAACAAAACACTCCACAATCCTGTGGTGTTATTTTTCAATGTCCTAGATTTTACCCCGAACCCGTAGCAATGCACATTTTTCGAACCCTTTCAGAAAACCCTGCCTCAGGTCTTTACAATCGTCACTGCTGCCATCAGATACTGGATTTTTTGGACACAGCTATGTAGAAGAAAGTGATAGATTATCTTAAAAACACCTAAAGATAAATGTAATATCATGCATGGTAAATACGTATACCTGTTATTTGTAATGTAGATAGATAGGCCTATAAATGTAGCATCGTGTCATGTGAACAAGCGAAAACGTAATATTCGTATGTAAATAAATGCAAATAAATTATCATGTAAATGTAATTTAAAATTTATCTAATAAATAAATGTAACTGTAATATCCTGTGATGTAGATAAATGTAAATGCAACAGCGTGTAATCTGAATGACTGTAAATGTAATAGGATGTAATTTAAGAAAATAGTAGGCTATCATATAATGTAAATTAATGCACGACTACCACTTGATGCGTAGGCTACATTACGATATAACCGAAACATGTCTAAACTAATTTGATCTGACGTGATCTGGTGCGATGTATTATAATCTAATCTGTTCTAATCTGATCCACTTTAATCTGTTCTAAACCAATCCATTTTAATCTGTTCTAATCCGAGCCATTGTAATTTGTTCTGATCTCATGCATTCTAATCTGTTCTAATCCGATCCATTCTAATCTCTTCGAATATGATCTAATATGTTCCAAGCTTATCTAATCAAAATCGAGCCGAAACTTATATGGTCTAATCTGACCTCTTTCTATTCTATTCCATTCTATTCTATTCTATTCTATTCTATCCAATGCAATCTAATCTAATTTGATGCCATCTAATCATTAGTATTCCCTATCTAATCTTCCATGGAAGCTTCGCTTGCGTCGTGATCGTGACGTACAAGATGGAACATAAATCGATGATAGTTCATTGGCAAAACCTCGATGGCTTTAGCAGCATCTTTTTTTTACATGGTAGTCTATGTCTGACGTGTTGCTTCTCACTGGCCACATTACAACACTTAGACAGTATACTATATACATGTATAAATAGCTGTACACATTGTTTCCATGTCTGATGTGTGGCTTTTTAGCTGGTCACACTACAACATTTAGACAGAACACTACACATAAATAGCTGTACGTGTTGTTTCCATGTGTGACGTGTGGCTTTTAACTGGTCACATTACAACATTTAGACAGTACACTGGACCAAAATAGTTGTACACATTGTGTCTGGTTTCTGTTGCCGGATGCAGTTTCTTCCTCGGAAATCTTCCGACCATCTGGAGACGAAGGGCAAAGGGAGAAGCACTCTACCCGTCCCTGCTACGATGGTTAGCTAGCTATTAATTCATCAGTTAGGCCTATGTGAAATAATACGCCATAGGCTATGGATACGTGTAACCTAATTGTAACAAGCTAACTTCTATGGCGCCGTCATCTTAATGTATAAGCAACAGTCGATGTTCGCTTCAAGTGAATATATTATATATGTATGCGTGTAGCCTATGTGTTGTTATTCTACGTAAATAATTATAGCTAGATGTTTGCTAGTTCTAAGACGGTTAAAAGCAATTCTAAAATCTATTTTCTTTCGTTCGTTTTAGCCTGCTCGCCACCTAAGTAAATTACTAATATCGTTCCCGGATGCGTGGCGCCAGCTGGCGATAAGCTCTGAAGATCTTTACCCGTCCTAACACGGTTAAAAGACAATTTTAAAATGTACTTTGGTTTGTTCTTTTTTCCTGTTCGCCATCTAAGTTTGCAAAGTACGGATGAAATATTCAACTCTACTTGGATCAAACTCATCATAGTCTAACCCCAGTCTTTTTCTACAATTCTAACACTGCTTTTAATTAACTGTAATGCATCGTAATGCAAACTGAGACAGAAAAGCAGACTTCAGGTCTTGGAAGCCCTGTTCACTGCGTTTCAACCTCTTTTCTTGCGATTGAGAAAACCTTTGCCCTTTTAAAGGTATTCAGGGAGTGGTGGGTGACTTGAGTAAGATTCACTACTAAAAGATAAAGCTGATTTTTCGAAAAATTTATATATTATATGTCTAGTTTTAAATGTGTGGCTATTTTTATATATGTGGCAATTGATGTAGCGCCTTTAAAACACCTCACATAGTTTGTGGATTTCGTAATTGTTGTATTTGGTTCGATGTGTTAAAAGGGTGAAGGAGTTTGGCCACACCTATCGAATGTGCTTTGCTCACAAGGTGATGATATTCACCTGCGACCCAGAATCAATCAAGGTCAGAAAGGGGGATATAATATAATATGATATAATATGATATAATGTAATATAATATAATATAACATAACATAATATAATATAATATAATATAATATAATATAATATAATATAATATAATATAATATAATATAATATAATATAATATAATATAATATAATATAATATAATATAATATAATATAATATAGTATAATACAATATATGATAAAAGAAGCTGTTGTTATGTAATTACATAATATACTTGGCTGCTTAGTGTACTCACTCAGGTACTTACTTTATGAAGATACTTTACTTGATAACTAATTTTACTTAGATACTTATTTTGTTTAGATTCTTACTTTACTTAGATTCTTGGATACTTAATTAACTCAGAAATGTACGTTACTTATATACTGATTCTTCTTGGATACTTAATTTATCAGGATAATTACTTTAGTTAGATACTCCCTTTACTTCAATACTTGCTTTACTTGGATATACTTTATTTATTTGGATACCTACTTTGCTTAGATAACAAGTTAAATTGGATATTTATACTATTTAGATACGGACTTTATTTGGATACTTTAATTAGATACAATGGCAAGACTTTAATTAGATATAATGACAAGCCATGTCACTGCATTTTCTTCAGGAAATCTATACAACTGGTCCTGGCTTTCCAAAACCGACTGATCCATATCACTCGGTTACATTTCCTTACGGCGTTCGGTGAGCAACAGGTGTCTCTTGGCTGTCTTAATTGTTTCCCCTGTCAAAATAATAATTAATTCTATGAATTATTTCACAATTCCAACTTTTAAAAGTAGTTTCTACGACACATTTACAACCATCACCTGTGCACGAGACAACCATCGTGGTATTACGTAACTAGGTACGTATGTACAATTGTACATGCATACATATATTTACATAATACACATATACATACATAGTACATACATACAGGCATATACACATTATTATTATTATAAACATTGGTTTTATATAGCGCCCCTCAAGAGTATCTACTCAGAAGCTTAAATTCATACATACACAAATGCATGCATGCACTCACGCACGCATACGTGCATAGATGCACATGCATGCATAGATATACATACATCTATGCATGTATCATACATACATGCATACATAAATTCATACATACATTTATACATACATACCAACATATATACATACATAAACACATACATACCTAAAGTCATACATATATTCATGCATATATACATTCATACATACATGCATACATTCATACATGCAAACATGCTTTCATACATACATACATTCATACATGCATTTGTATATATATACATTCATACTTACATAAATACATATATATATTTAAACATGTATGAATACACATACATGGATACATACATACATACATACATACATACATACATGCATACATACATGCATACATACATACATGCATACATACATACATACATACATACATACATACATACATACATACATACATACATATATACATACATACATACATACATACATACATACATACATACATTGTATCTCATACATACATACATTTAAGAAAACTCTCAGGAACACTGAGGCACGGCTAAAATATTTGCAACTTATGCTTAAAATGTGTTGGTTATCATCATGAGATGATGGCGCTGCATAAATCGACGAAGAATCAATGGTCTGTTTGTTTCTAGGGCGGTCGGCAATGGCATCTTCGGTCAGCTGGACGAAGACAAATACAGACATCAGAGGGCCATCCTCAGCCCAGCTTTTACAAAAAGGTACATAACCCTTTGGCATTCTAAAACTTTTCATAAACTTTAGAAAACTTTTGTAAACTTAAAATTTTTTTTTAAACCTTTTTAAAACGTAAAAACTTATTTAAACCTTTGGTAGTCTCTCCTCTGCCCACTCGTTACAATCGAGAAAAAATCGATGAACTAATGATAATGAAAGGTATGAACGAACAGGATGCAGGTTCATTACACGGGAGCCTTAAATGGCGTGGCACCCATTCAAACGGGCAGAGGTGGCAAAGGATCTCACCCGATTAATTCATTGAGAAGTGAGCAGGAGGTCGAGGCCACACGGTCCGTACACGGAACCTTGGGGCGTGACCTCCATTCAAAGGGACAGCGCCGACGGCGGTGAAGGATCCTCACACCCGATCAATTCAATGAACAATTTGCGGGTCGAGGCCACTCGGTTACATGACTATAGTCCATGTGCATTCACATCAACTATCTGCATCATGTTTTACGCGTTTTTAAGTTATCCGGGCATCGGTTATGATTCGCCAAATAGGATCATGGTTTAGATTGTCAAATATTTTGAGATTCCCAACATTGTATTTTATTGTATTGCATTTTGCTGAATTGTTTTGCATTATATTGTATTGTGTTTTGTTGAATTGTATTGCAATATATTATATTTTATTGTATTTTTATTGTTATAAATAATATTGCCACTTCATCGCAGTATTTCATTCTTGGCAATGGTAATTATTATTGCTACTACTACTACTATTATTATTATTATTGTTGTTGTTGTTGTTGTTATTATTATTATTTATTTATTATTATTATTATTATTATTATTATTATTATTATTATTATTATTATTATTATTTATTATTATTATTATTATTATTATTACTATTATTATCATTATTATTATTACGCATTCATTAAGCGCCATGAAATAGCACCAATCGATGGCGCTGAGCAAAGGTGAGATGACGCTGAGCAAGGGTGAGATATAGCAGCAGGCGGCTCGTAGCCGAGCGGCTTGCTGCTATAATCAACTGCTTTTTGAGAACTGGTAATGTTCCTTTAAGTCTGAAATCGTCTATTATTTCTCCTATCTCTAAACAAGGCAATAGAAGTGATATAACCAACTATAGACCAATAGCAATACTACCCTATTTCTAGAAACTACTAGAAAAAATTGTCTATTTAAGGTCATATAACTTTGTAGGAAAAATGAATATCTTATATCTCCTACAGCATGGTTTCAGAAGTGGTCATTCTACCATTATGTCTCTGCTTGACATACACAACCAAATTACAAAAGCAATTGACACCAATACAAATTCCATTGGAGCATTTCTCGATCTAAGTAAAGCTTTTGATACTGTGGACCACGTAATCTTACCTAAAAAATTATAGAGCTACGGAATCCGGGAACACCTCTCTCCTGGTTTAGAAGCTATTTGTCCTCCCGTCAACAACAAATTAAATGCAATCAAGAGATATCTAGTGTTAAACCTGTATTTTATGGTGTCCCTCAGGGGTCCATCCTAGGTCATCTACTATTTCTTACTTACATCAATGACCTTCCTAAAGCATCATCACTTCTTCATCTAGTACTATTTGCAGTCGATACTAATGTATTCCTCTCTGGCTGTTCTCCCCATCAAATTGCAACGACCATTAACATTGAATTAAACCTTATTTCTGAGTGGTTTGAAGCTAATAAATTATCCCTTAACATAAACAAGTCCAACTATATCCTATTCTCTTCAAGCTGCAAATTAATTCCCCTGCCCAATGAACCAATTGTAATTGACAACATACCAATGTCCAAGTTTCCTCTGTCAAATTTCTGGGTATTTACATCGACCAACACGTCAACTGGTCTGTTCATATTGCCCACATTGCAAATAAAATTTCTAAACCCATTGGGATCATCACGTGTATTAGTTATCCCAACAAAAATCCTGGTAAATCTTTACTACTCACTTTTATACCCTTACCTCACTTATGGCAATTTAGACTGGGCAGCGAACTACAAGTCAAATTTATTACGTCTTGTAGTCCCACAGAAGCGTATTATTCGAGTTATCTCTAGATCCCTACGAAATTCCCATACCTTCCATATATTCCAGTCCATGGGCTTAATGACTCTTGCCAGTATAACATCTTATCAAGTTTGCAATTTCATGCACCGTTATACTTTCAATTGACTATTCAATGCATTCATTAACTTTTCACAGGTACCTCTGACCTGCATCCCGACTCTACCAGGAACAAACTAAACACCTATCTGATTGAATTTGCACGCACCAACACACGGCAATTTTCAATTACCAAACTGGGACCTAAATTATGGAATAGTCTCCCGTCTAAATTACGTCTTATCCCCAGCTATTATGTTTTTAAAAAACCTGCGTTCATTTCTACTGACTGGGCAGACCTCCCAGTGACAGCCTGCTGCAACCCCTCTCCCATTAGTTTTATGTGCAAGATGTTTTTGTTTTTCAGTGCCACGTGCTGTTTCCACAACTAGCTGTTGTTTCTGACCAAGTCTACTTAATGGCTCATGTGCTTATGGCCGTCGTTGAGTTTTATCAAGTTAATAGGGGGCCCTTTCTAGCGGGACCTTGGTCCTTTTAGGGCTTCCCATTGACCCACTCACGGTACCTATTAATTCCTTAGCGTACAATAATTTCCATTATCATAGTGGCTATTTAATTTTGTTTCTTGTTTGTTGTCTTGTTTACCTGTGTGGAGCAATAAACAGAATTGAATTGAATTGAATTGTGAGTGAAGGACTTGTTCAAGGTCCCTACACAGTAAGGTTTCAGAGGAGAAGCTCGAACCCGTACTCCTCTACCATCATTTTCATGAACATAAGATGGAACCCATATTGGCTTCAAACGGGTCCCATATGGGAATATGGGTCGTATATGGGCTCAATGTGAGAACGCTGGCAGAAGGCGAGCGCTCTAACTAATCCTGCGCCCCTGATGGGTCTCGCATGAAGTGGCGCTATATAAATGTGGAATTATAATTACATTTACAATCGGCTACCGTGACCCAATTGTAAACAGAAGCCTTGACTGTATACGCATGTAATGACTTCTTCGCTAGCTATCTGGAGTCGATGCTGAGACATTACAACGAGGTAGGTGACAATCTGATCGAGAACCTGATGCGAGTGGCTGATGGCAAGACGGTCATCGAGATGTATGACAAGGTCCAAAAGACGACTTTAGATGTCATCTCTAAGGTTCCACTTATTTACCTCAACCATTTCGATTCTTGCCTTTCACTGTAATGCAATGCAATAAAAGAAAGTACAATACAATGAATACAACAGAATAAAATGAAATACAGTAGGGCCTACAATGCAATTCAATGCAATAAAACGCAATACAATACCATACAATGCTATGCAATAAAACAAAATACAATACAATGCGATACAATGCAATAAAATACAATGCAACAATAAAATACAACACAATATAATACAAAATATTCAATACATATACGGACGATGCACAGCTTTACTTCATCACAAGCCATCACAACCCGCTGAGCTGAAACAGAGCGCTGCAGTGTATCGAACGCTTTTAAGAGCCGATGGCGTCTATCTTTTTATACAATCATTGACAAAAGTCAATGGCACAAATATGTGCCATTGACTTTTTGAACTCATGCACAGCGCCCTTTCGGGGTGTGCTAGGCGCTATTCAGATCTTCTTCTTCTTCTTCTTCTTCTTCTTCTTCTTCTTCTTCTTCTTCTTCTTCTACTTCTTCTTCTTCTTCTTCTTCTTCTTCTTCTTCTTCTTCTTCTTCTTCTTCTTCTTCTTCTTCTTCTTCTTCTTCTTCTTCTTCTTCTTCTTCTTCTTCTTCTTCTTCTTCTTCTTCTTCTTCTTCTTCTTCTTCTTCTTCTTCTTCTTCTTCTTCTTCTTCTTCTTCTTCTTCTTCTTCTTCTTCTTCTTCTTCTTCTTCTTCTTCTTCTTCTTCTTCTTCTTCTTCTTCTTCTTCTTCTTCTTCTTCTTCTTCTTCTTCTTGTCGTTCTTCTACTCTTCTTCTTCTGCTACATCTTTTTCTTCATCTCTATCTTCATCTCCCTCTTCATCTCAATCTTCATCTTCATCATCTTATTATTATTATTATTATTATTATTATTATTATTATCATCATCATCATCATCATCATCATCATCATCACATCATCATCATCATCATCATCATCATTCTTATTATTATTATTATTATTATTATTATTATTATTATTATTATTATTATTATTATTATTATTATTATTATTATTATTATTATTATTATTATTATTATTATTATTATTATTAAAATACGTGCAATGCAATAGAATACAATAAAATACAATGGACTACAATTCAGCAACATACAATACAATGCAAGAAAATATAATAAAATACAGATTGCTATGGTTATGAAAGAGGATGAAGAGCAAGTTTGTATATCTGTGTTCTTCTTCTTTATGTTCTCTGCCCTTGGGCAGGTTCGTATGACCAATGACGCCATCTTTCTCGATTCTGTGCCTCCCTTTTCAGTCCACTGTATCCCTCTTCTGTCATCATCCAGTCCAGTAGCATTGTTCTCTGTCTTCCTCGCGCCTTCTTCCCCACCATTCTTCCCTCAATGATGTCTTTTAGTAGGTTGTCGCTCCTTAGTATGTGCCCGATCCATTTCCTCTGTCGTCCGCGTATAGTACCTATCGGGGATCTTTGTTCTTCCACCATCTTTAGGATTTCTTCGTTTGTCCTGCGCTCCACCCAGCTGACCCTCTCCATTCTGCGCCAAATCCACATCTTCAAAGCTTCCAACCTTTTAAAGTCATCCTTCCTCATTGTCCATGTCTCCGAGCCGTACAGTGCAACACTCCACACTAGTGTCTTGACCATTCTCTTCTTTAACTTCTTGTTTAGGCTGCCTCTAAGCAGCTCTCCTCTTTTGTAGAATGCATCTTTTCCCATGGATATTCTTCTTTTTATTTCCTCATGGCATCTTGCATCGTCTGTAACCATATTTCCCAGATAGCAGAACTTCTCTACCTGTTCTATTTCTTCTCCGTTTAATTTAATCCTTATTGTTTGTGATGTTTTTTCCATTTCTCTTGCTTATCCTCATCACCTTCGTTTTCTATATCTGTGTGTTGACTTGGAAATCGTTGAATGGCGCTTTTATAAATGTTCGACTACAATTGAAGGGCTTGCCTCAATAACCAGGTATGTCGACATACCTGGTTTATGTGAAAAAGTGCGCCAGCGTGCTTGGAATATTGTATTCTGTATACCCTGCAAATTTGGTGCAAATCTGATTATTTCTGAATTGGCTTTTGGATAAAACAGTTTGTCGACATATGGTATTTAACAGCCGGCAGCAATACTCCAATGCAATAACCCGGTATGATAAAAAAATTGTCGTTTTTTCCTGTAATCTTTGTATTAAAACAGGTGCAATAATCAGGTTATTTGACATACCCGGTTATTGTCTCTTACTTACTCTACAATTCACTGATTTTGCGGTGTTTTTTTCTTACTGTAATGTAGCTATGATGACTTACCTCTTTTATTGCACAATTAATTTGTACTGTGTGCTAGTCACCATTTGGTGCAAGAATAAGGTATGTCGACTAACAGCAGACGATTTTTGCTTCATACTGGGCTATTGAGTGTCAATAACCAGGTATATGAAGCAAAATGTCGTGAAAAAACATTAATGTTATCTTTTGCATTGCATTATGTAACAATTTCGTGAAAGACAGTACTCACATGGCTTCAAACAGCTTGTCGATATCTCGTAAAATGGCTTAGATGCAACAGCTTGAAGTGTCAAATCTTTGAAGCCATTTTCCCAAAACTGAAAAAATCCGACATACCTGGTTATTGCTGCAAGCCCTTCAATTACAAAATAGACAAGAGCATGCGGAGGAAAGTAAAAGGAGGAGGAAAAGGAGGGGAAAATGACGAAGGGAGAAAAAAGGAGAAAGGGAATGCTTACGATGATGATCACCAAGACGATGATGACGATGGTGATGATGGTGGTGATGGTAGTCATGGTGATGGTGGTGATGATGAGGACGATGGTGGTGGTGAGGATGGTGGTGATATTGATGATGACGATGAGGAAGAGGAGGAGGAGGAGGAGGAAGAGGAGGATGGACGACGATGATTAAGGCGATGATGACGACGACACGATAGCAGTGATGATAACTCTGTGATGTCTGCCAAGGTTGCTTACAACAAAGATATCGATGCCCTGGAGAACGACCACAGCGACATTGTCGACGCCTTTCACAAGATTACCGATGGGATGTCCGATGCTTGCAATGGATTCTTTGTTCCTGTAAGACTCCCTTCCCTTCCCTCTACTCAATCATCTGAAATGTAGGCCTATTGTATTTTGTTGCATTATATTAATTTGCATTTATTGTTTTGCATTTTATTGCTTTGTACTGCTTTGTATTTTATTTTATTTTACTGCATTACATTAATTTATATTTTATTGTATGGCTTTGCATAGCTTTGTATTTTATTGTAATGTATTGTATTGCTTTGTATTTTATTGTATTGTATTGTATTGTATTATATTGATTTGCATTTTACTGTATTGCACTGCATTGTTTTGTAACCATAACCAAAACCATAACCATGTATTTTATTGTGTTGCTTTGTATATTATTGTATTGTATAATGTATAGTTTTGCATTAAATTTATTTGTATTTTATTGTAGTGCATTGTACTGCTTTGTATTGTATTGCATTACTTTGTATTTTATTGTACTGCATTTTATTGCGTTGTATTTTATTGTAGTGCTTTTAGTTGTTTTGTATTGCATTGTATTGAATTGTGTTCTATTTTATTGTAATTTTGCCATTACATTGAATTGCATTGCAGTATAACGCAATGTATAACTTTTCATTGTATTGCATTTTATTGTATTGTATCTGTTTCTGCATTCTATTGTATTTTTAAATGTTTTTACATTTTATTGTATTGTGTATCAGATCGCATTATGATGCATTGGTTTGTATTGTATTGTACATTGCATTGTATTGCATTGAATTGTATTGCAGTGTATGGGATACGCAATTGTCTGATCTCTTTTTCTCTCGTCTCTCTTCTTTTTTCATCGCTCTTCTTTTCTCTCTCTTCGTTAGCGCTCAGCAGATTATAATCGATTTCACTTGCTTGCTTGCATTTTATCTTTTTGCAATCAATTTATCTTCCTTCCAAGCCATCCAATCCTCCAATCCATCGAAGTAATCCAAAATCCAATCCATCCATTCCACTCAATCCTCCAATCCATCCAGTGCTCCAATTCATCCAATCCATCCAATCCATCCAATGCTCCAATCCATCCAATCCTCCAAACATCCGCTTCACTCATTCCTCCAATACTCCGCCTTCCAGGCCTTCTCGTACTCAACGAAACTCATCTTAACAGCTCTTCTACCTTCTCCCTCTCATACATCTGGTAACCGGACTCAGATCCGCATTGACATCACTGACCAACCTCTCTGAGTTGACCCAGCTCTCATGAATTAGCTGGTGCCCTGCGCTTAGCTCTAGAGTAGCGCTTTAGAGATTTAGAGATTACGTTTTCTTCGTATTTTCTCTGCAGTTCTTACTGGACAGGAAAGTAACGAAATCTGATTTCGCCAAAGCTGTCAAATACCTTCGTGACACGGGAAGGGAGTGGCTGATGGAGAGATGCAAATCTATGGAGGCTGGAGACTATGTGCCAGAAGATGCCCTGACCCTTTGGATCAAAGCGTGGGGTATTGAACAATTATTAATATTATCTATTTATTTATTTTTGTAATGCCCCAAGGTACAAATGATCCGTCGGGGACTTAAATATTAACCTGTTAAAAGTTATTTCCAGGATATCAGCCTCGTCCTCCGTTAGGTTAGATTTATACTAAAATTATGATTATTATCATCATCATCAATTCATCATCATCGTCATAGTCATCATCATCAGCAGCATTATTATTTTTGCACACGTGGCAGTTCTGTTCTCTCAGGCGATGCAACTCTTATTACTATTATTATTATTATTATTATTATTATTATTATTATTATTATTATTATTATTATTATTATTATTATTATTATTATTATTATTATTATTATTATTATTATTATTATTATTATTATTATTATTATTATTATTATTATTATTATTATTATTATTATTATTGATCTGAAATTGTTATATTTCGTTGATCGCTGGAAGCGATTTGGTAAAAGAACCGCTGAAAGCCACAGCATTGAACCGCTGGACAGTCACCGACAGTTGTTGAAACAGGTAACTGGTCTCTCGGGCTTCGCCTGTGATCTGAGTGAGGTGGCGGCCAATGTCTGCAATGAGAGCAAGGCCTCTGTTGTTGATGGGGCCAAGCGTTTCCATGGCCAGCGGGACGAAGAAATGAGTATGAAGGAGCGCGTTGTATTTTGCGTTCTTTCTGCTGTCAGCAAGCTCGGCAGCCGCTCCGGCTTGAATGGCTGTAATGGGTAAATAAGATGCCGCGAGCGTGTCCACAACCGTGGCGTCCCACACCAGACTCCGACCCGCCCTCCATGGGACGAGGGTAATGCCGTCCGGTTTCTTGCCATCCGTGCGGAAAAGGCCTTGTGGTTCTTTGACTGCCGGAAAACCTGCTTTTGTTAGGTTGCGGCAGATCAGGTCGTTGAGAGCGGCATGGCGGGCCAATCGACCGAAGCCAAGAGTACATGACAGACCGTGTGTGCCTCTAGCAGTGACCAATGCTCCGCAGGCGCATGTGTGGGGTTCGCAGATGTTGGCTCCCAAACGTAGGCCAACCGCCACTCTGATCGCCTCGTCGCTCATCCTTAGGCCGCAAGATGTAATCGGCAAGCAGTGAAGCCAGTCGCTGGAGTGTTGGGCGGAAACGGCTCTCAGTCGGGCCTGTGCTTCCGTCTCCGTTAGTGCAGTATTTAGCTCCTGGAGCAACTTTTGAAGGAGCGGTCTGTCCCATTTGGATTGCATATGTATTGGGAAGTCGTCAGCTATTGTAATGCCTGTTTCCGCTTGCCACTGCAACGATGATGTCGCGAAGTGCAAGTCGGGCTGGAGAGCGGTCTCACCTAGAACGTTGGACTGGAGAGCGAGGGTGCCCGAGGCTGATGCCAAAAAGGCGGGTAGTGCCAGCGACGACACCCTTCGTATGCCCAGAGCGCCCAGGTCGATAGGTAGAGTGGTCTGCAGCCATTGAGGTTCGGTGAAGGTGATGTTAAGAATGTCTTCCAGACCTTTCCGCAGGATACGGTCATAATCTGTCAAGCGGGGGTCATTCGTACATGGCGTGCAGCGGAGTGTGTATAGTATTATTATTATTATTATTATTATTATTATTATTATTTTTTTTTTTTTTTTACCCGAGGTATTTATGATCCCTCAGGTGCAAGATACTAATTAATGGTGTTGACTCTGGAGTGGCCGTCCTGGTCAAGATTCGGGAGAACAAAAGTGCTGTGGAAGGCGACTGCGTTGAAACGTTGAATTACAACGGACAGGCGCTGGAAGAGATAGCTAGTTTCCCTTGGGTCTCCCGAGATTTGGCTTAGGAGACGTCCAAGGTCAGAGAGGAATGCCTGTCCTGCGGCGTTAGCTGGTCCCAAGGTTTCAAAAGCCAATGGAACAAAATGGTAGGATTGCATCAATTCGGTGTACTTAGCGTTTTTCCTGGACTCAGCCAGTTCCGCTGCACCTCCCGCCCGAGTGGAGGTTGTAGGCAGATAAGAGGGGGCTACTGTGTCTGCCACTGTGACGTCCCAGGTCAAACATCGACCCGAGCGCCAAGGTATTAGTGTAAGGCCATCTGGTCGTTTGCCGTCCGACCTGGAAAGGCCTGGGGGTTCCTTAACTAATATTATTATTATTATTATTATTATTATTATTATTATTATTATTATTATTATTATTATTGTTATTTTTATTATTAATATTATTATTACTATTATTATTAATATTATCATCATCATCATCGTCGTCGTCGTCGTCATTATCATAATCAGCATCATCAGAGTCATCGTCATTATTGTTATTATTATTATTATTATTATTATTATTATTATTATTATTATTATAATCATAATCATCGTTATTTTAGTTATTATTATTATCATTATAATTATTATCATTATCATTATCATCATCATCATCATCATCATCATCATCACCTTCATCATCATTATTATCATTATCATTGTTATTATGGCTGTTCCTGATGTTAGAATTATTATTACTATTATTGATTCATAGTTCTGTCTTTAACAAACTTCTTACTATTTTTATTGTTATTTTTACTTTTATTATATCATTCTTATTATTATTTATTAGTAACTTCGACCGAGGTAACGTGAAATGCAAAAATACTATCATCTATTCATTTCGCTATTTATTAATAAATAATTTATACACTATTATGATTACAATTTAAAATAATATAATATGGTAGTATTATTGTTAGAGTTGACGCATTTGTAGTGAAGTAAATGTTACTGCTTCATGCTTTGTGCATTGGACACCGGCGTTATAGAAGTTTAGGATTAGTGACAGCTAATTCTCCCCAGGGGATGTTATCTATGTATCACAAATTACGGGAACTATAGAATAGTAGTAGTAGTAGTAGTAGTAGTAGTAGTAGTAGTAGTAGTAGTAGTAGTAGTAGTAGTAGTAGTAGTAGTAGTAGTAGTAGTAGGAGTAGGAGTAGGAGTAGGAGTCGAAGTACTAGAAATAGTTGTAATAATAATAGTAGTAACTAGTAAATTGTAAATAATAAAACTTGTGAACAATAAGTAGTAGTAATAGTAGCAGTAGTGGAATTGGTATGGGTAGTAGTGGTAGCAGTAGTAGTAGTAGTAGTAACAGCAGCAATAGTAGTACTGCTATTACCAATACTACTAATTCTATTACTACATTCAGCAATAATAATAATAATAATAATAATTATAATAATAATAATAATAATAATAATAATAATAATAATAATGATAATAATAATAATGATAATAATGATAATAATAATAATAATAATAATAATAATAATAATAATAATAATAATAATAATAATAATAATAACAATAATTTTTCAGACATTCAACAACAGCTCCTAGCATAATTTTTTAGACTACTGAGGGATTACATGTACCTCGGGAAAATAATAATAATAATAATAAGATTAACAATGATAAGATTAATAAAAAAAAATTCTTGTAGATGTGTCTACAAAACATGCGATAGATCCCGAAACTATGGAAATCATTATCGACGATTATATGACGGTGTTCTTTGCTGGTGAGCTTGTTAATGTTAATGTTAGAATAATCTCGTATGGGTGTTCTCATCTGGTGGTGAAATCAGAACAGGCAGCCAATCGATAGACCATTTCTATTATGAACGTGTACCGATTACCTCTAAGATGTTCTTTAACTAGCAGCATATAAACGATTTACGTTTACATAATGTAATAATTACATAATTTACACATACGGTTCCTATCGAAAACTTGTACATTTCAATCAATCAGTCTTTTTATTCATATACTATAATCTGAAACAGACGAATTCTGGAACCCAGATACAGGGATTTGTGCAGGGATTGTCAGTCAGCATTCTTCTACAGGATGCGAGATTTAGTTAGGGTCGTCTTTAGACGGCAGGGAGAAGTTATATGATCTAAAGTACAGTCACATTTATATTGATCATTCCCATCTGACCTAGGGGGTCGGATGCAATACCCGATTTGACCCTCCTTCATCGTCCTTTGCGAAGGTGATCTTTGGTTGCTGTCAGAATTCTGGGAAAAGGAAGATCAACAATGGACCCACCCTTTGGTGAGGAACAGCTTTGATCAGCCCTAATAGGCGCTCAATTAATGTTCAGTTACATTTTTTATTTATTAAATTGCTTACATTTCATGAAGTTACATTACATAACATTGTTTTGATTTTGATTGTAGGGCATCACACAACGTCCATAGGTATGAGTTTCGCCATCCAGGAGATAGGTCGCAGCCCGGAAATCTTGAAGAAGTAATTGTAATTGTAATCTGTAATCAGGAACTTTCTGTAGCGCCGCTCCTAATTGTTAAATTTTCAGAAAGTTCATCAGTTACTTAGCAATTGTCAGATAACTAGAAAAGTCAGAAGTGGTGGGCCCTCGCACACACGTAGAGCCTGACGAACGGATGAACCAACCAGAAGTGATAGTTGACACAAGGTTCAGAGATTTTGGACGCGCTTGCATCAAGGATGACGAGTTACATGCGTGCATGCAGGATGGGAATTGTCGAGGACTAGGGGCTTCAACCCCCAAGTCTTTCTTAAGACCCCACAGTTCAGTCTTCATTGCACGTCCCAGGGAGTAGTTTCCAACCCCTCAGTTGTGCTACTGTGATTTAGCATTACTTGACTCTGAGTCTCTGACAAAGAGAAGGAATTTTCGTGGTGTGTCGTGTATGCATTTTTGAATTTTCTCAACAACGGAATCGATTTTGATTCAAGTCTGACTTCCAAAACCGCTAGCGTTGAAATCAGCTGCTTTCAAATTTCGTTGACATCAGTTTGCAAAATACGGATAAAATGTTCATCCCCCCGTCTTTTTTCTACAATTCCCACACTGCGTGTATGTATGTATGTATGTGTGTATGCATTCATGTATGTATGTAGCCTATATATGTATGTATATATGTAGGTATGTATATGAATATATGCATAATGTATGTATGTAGGACTATGTATGTATGTGTGTCTGGAGAACCTTGAGGTCTCTAAAAAAAGAGCTGCGTTCGCTGGTTTAAGTGTTTTCAAAGTTCAAACAGAACAAGAAGTTCAAATGAAAGACAATTGATTTCAGACGTCTTAGAAAGGTCACCCAGCACAAGAAACACCCTCTGCTTCTCGTAAGATGAACCATTTTAGCCAGTAATGTTGCACTGTGTTTCTAGGAATTCAAAATTACGCTACATAAGTGCTCGGATAAATGCATACACACAGTCATACATTCATACATATATGATATAGGCCTATAGCCCTATACGTGTTTACTTGCATGCACACACGTATGTACATTGTGCGTGCATGCATATACAGATACATACATTCATACATGCATACACACACGAATACACATACATGCATGTATACATAAATGCATACACATGAACAAGCTTACACGCATACATGCATATATGAATGCATGCATAGTTGCATACTATGAATGCATGCATAGTTGCAAGACTATATACACATACATACATGTCTTATCTTATCTTATATACACATACACATGTGTTCCGATGAAAAGTAGACCCCAAGAAAAAGTGTCATAACTCGGTCAAAACTTTTAGCATTAGCCTGAAATTTTAAAAACAACAACAGTAGCCATATTACCACAAAATCCTAACGCAGTTTGGAAATGTTGGTGAGTTTGTCAAGTTTATCAACGTTTCAGATGCAGTACAAGGGCCCACGATCGCGTTATCCCACCTGCCGATAACTTGATGAGGAAAACATATATTATTAGGATGTTATATGGAAACATATATAATGCATATATGTCTGTGTATATATTATTAGATATAGACCTAGATTATAAATGTTTGTTGGTAGCGGAAAAAGTATAAGATTAGCGGAAAGATGTAAACGGTTGTACACCAAAATGCGGATAGCAATTGGTTTAATAAAGAATATTCTTATCTTATTATCTTATCTTACATACGTGCACACACGCACATGCACACATACATAAATACATAGATAAATACATTGACACATAAAATAATTAATGCATGTATATATGTAAGCTTATGTTTTGTGTTCTTAGACTGCGCGAAGAAGTGGACACTGTTCTCGGAAGCAAGACCTTCGTGTCAAGCGAGGATCTGATGAAGATGGAGTACCTCAACATGGTCTACCTGGAGTCTCTTCGCTACTGGAATCCAACTCCCTGGCTCTTCCGGACCAATGACCACGAAACCAGTTTTGAAGGATACAAAATACCCGCCTACTCACACCTTGTGGTTAGCTGCAAACTGAAGCAAATGTCTAATTTTAACCAGTAATCATGAATTTGTATAGCGCTGCTTGAAATAGAAACTAGTCAGCTGTCCTCTTTACGCTGTAATATGATTCACTGGGGTTGCTGACTGGCTTTCAAACATCTGGATGTCTAAATGCCCTTCACCTGGCGACTGACTAACCGCACCTCAGATTCACAGTTCTGTGTGACTTTGCATGTGTTGAAAATATATCGTATGATAGAAAGATAATGTTGATGATGATGATGATGACAGTAGCAGTAATAATACATGTAATGATGATGATGATGATGATGACAAGGTCCCTATAGGATAATAATAATAATAATAATAGTAGCGGTAGTAGTAGTAGTTGTAGTAGCAGTAGCAGTAGTAGTAGTAGCAGCAGCAGCAGCAGCAGCAGCAGCAGCAGCAGCAGCAGCAGCAGCAGCAGCAGTAGTAGTAGTAGTAGTAGTAGTAGTAGTAGTAGTCGTAGTAGTAGTAGTAGTAGTAGTAGTAGTAGTCGTAGTAGTAGTAGTAGTAGTAGTAGTAGTAGTAGTAGTAGTAGTAGTAGTAGTCGTAGTAGTAGTAGTAGTAGTAGTAGTAGTCGTAGTAGTAGTAGTAGTAGTAGTAGTAGTAGTAGTAGTAGTAGTAGTAGTAGTAGTAGTAGTAGTAGTAGTAGTAGTAGTAAGACGTGCCGGGAAGCGATGATGTACAGTGAATGCGTAAAGATTTTCAGCACATGGATAGCTAAGATACATTCTATGAAAAGGGCTATGCAAAATGGCCTATGCAACACAATGCAGTAGTCCTACAATACAATGCGATGCGATACGATTTGAAAAAATACAATAGCCTACGTGTGTTCCTGTAATTTTTGCGACTGCTTCAGGTGAGTCCGTTTGTCAGCGGTCGTGTTCCGGAATTCTACCCAGACGTCGATGTCTTTAAACCAGAGAGATTTGCTCCAGGATCACCCATCATGTGAGTATGATTCATGGATGGGGTATATTGAAATTTACAACCTTTAATAAATTCCATGAATTTTTTTTATTTCAATTTAATTTTTTTAAATTTCAATTCAATTTTTAAAAATCAATTCATTTTTAAAATTTCAATTTAATCTTTTTTTAAGAATCAATTTAATTTTAAAATCGCAATTTATTATTTTTAAATTTCACTTTAATTTTTTAAATGTCAATTTAATTCCTTTAATTTCAATTTAGTTTTTAAATTTCTAATAGATTTTGTATTTCAACTTTAATTTCAATTTAAGTTTTTTTTATTTTCTTTATTTTAAGGCTCATTTTTCAACTTACATTGTATAGTAACTGTTGTCAAATACTTCATGTTTACGCCATAGAAATGTTTAGATTTTAGAATATTTTATTTCTTATATAATTACTTCCAAAACGTCCTTTTTCATAATACCGAAAATATAGGTACCATGACAGAGATTTTGGTGAGGTCGGGCCATCCTCCTGGAATAAGTTGCCTCACAACCTGTGACATGAACTCCTCAGCCTCTCTGTCTGTGTTTCGCAAACGCTTGAAGACCATTCTGTTCGATCGTGGTTTCATTTTGTTAGGTCGAGAGTGCCTCTGATGAGTCTCTCTTGAAGTGGTGCTATATAAATTTGCAATTACAATTACAATTAATCGATGTTCGCTTCAAGTAACTTCCTTCCTTCCTTCCCTCTTTCCATCCTTCTTTCATTTTTCCTTCCTTCCCTCCTTCCTTCTTTCCTTCCATCCTTCTTTCCTTCTTTCCTTCCTTCTTTCCTTTATTCCATCCTTCCATTCTTCCTTCCTTCTTTCCTTCCTTCCTTCTTTCCTTCCTTCCATCCTTTTTTCCTTCCTTCCTTCTTTCCTTCTTTCCTTCCTTCTTTCCTTCTTTCTTTCCTTCCTTCCTTCTTTCCTTCTTTCCTTCCTTCCTTCCTTCCTTCCTTCCTTCCTTCCTTCCTTCCTTCTTTCCTTCCTTCCATCTTTCCTTCTTTCCATCCTTCTTTCCTTCCGTCTTTCCTTCCTTCCTTCCTTCTTTCCTTCCTTCCATCTTTCCTTCTTTCCACCCTTCCTTCCTTCTTTCCTTCCTTCCATCCTTCTTTCCGTCCTTCCCTCCTAGCTTTTTTCCTTCCCACCTTCATTCATTCGTTCATGCCTTTCTTCGTTTCTTTCTTTCCTTTCATCCTTCCTTCCTTCCTTCTTTCCTTCCTTCCTTCCTTCCGTCCATGCTTTTATCCTTCCCACCTTCATTCATTCATTCATGCCTTTCTTTGTTTCTTTCTTTCCTTCTTCTTTCCTTCCTTCGTTTCTTACTTTCCTCCTTCCTTTGGAAAAACCAGGTTGCATTAAGATTTTTCTTGACATCTGAAATTTGGTATTGTAGGCCGTCTAAATACGTCTACTTCCCATTCGCCCTCGGACATAGAAATTGCATAGGCCAAAATGCAGCCAAGGTAATCCTGCTTCGTATGTATGTATGTATGTATGTATGTATGTATGTATGTATGTATGTATGTATGTATGTATGTATGGGTATGCGGACGTTTGGTCAAAGGACGGTTGGTCAACGGACGATTGGTCACGGACGATTGGTCAACGGACGATTGGTCAAGCGGACTGTTCGTCAAGAGGACTGTTGATCAAGGGTCCTTTCGTCAAGAGGACGGTTGATCAAAAAATAACTGCCTGGTATCTTACGTCGGAAATGTGAGTTAACTTAAATAGAAGCCATCGACTATACAACGCCTTGATGGACAGCAGCCAACTCACTTCATAAATCCTTGTTTATATAGTCTTCGTATATCTGTGCCAGTGCAGTTGTTTGTACTGATAACAGAACTGACATATTTTAAAAGCGTCTAAAATTCACGTATATCGTATCACTCCATATTTGTTTCATTTGTGTATGGGCTACGCTTTGCGAAGTCTTCATTGATAAATGAAGATGCCTGGTTTTGTAATGGCTTAATTGGTCGGTCGGTTCGTCTGTCTAGGGATAATTAGTGGTCGTCCATTTCTCTTATCAGTGGTTTGTACTGATAAGAGAACTGGCATATTTTAAAAGCGTCTCTAATATCGAAAATTTTAATTTTGATCAACCGTCCTCTTGACGAAAGGACCCTTGATCAACAGTCCCCTTGACGAACAGTCCGCTTGACCAATCGTCCGTTGACCAATCGTCCGTGACCAATCGTCCGTTGACCAATCGTCCGTTGACCAAACGTCCTAGAACCGTATGTATGACATACATACATACATACATACATGCATTGTATGTATGTATGTGTGTATGTATGTATGTATGTATATATATATACTTTTATATATATATATCTACTAATGTAAAGTGTTCAGTCATTAGTTATGTGGCGCCAGTGTAAGTCAGGATAAAGTTTTGCGCCACAACATAACCGCCTTCAACTTGTATGCCCAATCACATTAATTAATGAGCTTTATGTTACACGACACTGCACGAGACTCTTATTCCACGTAAATTACATTACATCAGACGATTGTTACTTTACATTCTTTTCTCCTTCGTGTTCTGCTGCTCAAGGCAAGATTTTGCTACTTCATGCGGGTACCAACTTATATCATAGAAACGTAAAAGTGCACGAGTATTACAACACACCAGCGGTTTTCAAACGGTGATATGCGTAGACCCTACCACTATTGTATTGTATTGTATCTGAACATTTATAAAGCGCCTGTCACAATGTTCACTAATCAGAGGCGCTCCTAGTGCGAAAGACCCAATGAATAGAGTGGTACTAGTGGTACGTCAGCTGTCAGCATGGGCGACCGGTGGAGTGGGAGCATTTGCCCCCTGAACTTTGAAAATCTCGTTTTCTGTGTTCATGAATAGCTATTTTATGCCAAAAAATCATTTCCCCCTCGAAAAATTTTGCCCATACAAAAATTCCTGTCGCTAAGTGGTGAACGAAAAAATTCAAATACAGAACAAAGTTTGAACTCAAACCTGATTTACCTTTGAAATTGACAAATGTTAAACCAGATGTTGTAAATCTGTGTTTGTCGAATCAAGCCCACAGCTCACATTAAGACTTTCTAATTGTATTGTATTGTATTGTATTGTATCTAAACATTTATAAAGCGCCTCTCACAGTATTCGCTAATCAGAGGCGCTCCCAGTGCGAAAGACCCAGTGAATAGAAAAGGTTTTAAGACAGCGGAACGAGGCACTTGGGCCACCAGCTAATAAAGAGGCACGTGTCACTGGAGGGAGTTGATTCCATAGAGCAGGACCAATGCAAGAAAAGGCTCGAGTTTTGGCCATAGTGGTCCTGACTCGTGGTACAAGAAGATCATGGCGATTAAGCGATCGCAATGGACGGAGGGAAGTAGCTGAAATTGGCAGACGAACAATATCACAGAGGTACTTGGGTGCTAAGCCTGTACAGGACCGAAGGACTAAAGTGAGAACCTTCAGCTGAATCCGAGCAGTAAGGGGAAGCCAATGAAGATGATCGAACATGAAAGAGGAAATATGAGACCAGCGAGGAAGTCGGGCTATTAATCTAATGGTGATTTTATTTTTCCTGTTTGTTAATATGATTAAATTCTTAAAATAATATATTTTAATTTTTTAATTTCTCTACTTTCGGTCCTTCGCTAAGTACATGGGGACTTCGTACTCGCCTGTTGTCCTTGATCTTACCTTTGCTCGTTGCGCGCCAACATTCGAATTTCATACCCGGTGGTACAATAAAAATAAAGTTTGAAAACCGCTGCAGTATACAATGCAGTATACACCTTTACTGAACACATTTCCAAACTCACTCGCACTTCCTATTTTCACCTAAGGCGCCTTAGAGCTATCCGTCGCTCTCTGTCATCTCCAATTTTCACTTCAATTGTCCATGCATTTGTCTGCTCTAGACTTGACTACTGCAATTCCCTCCTCATTGGTCTTCCCAAAGTCCGTCTTGCTCCTCTTCAGTCCGTTCTCAATGCTGCTGCTAGATTAATTGCCCGTCTTCCTCGATTCTCTCATATCACCACCTTTATGGCAGAAGAACTCCACTGGCTCCCGCTTTCTGCCCGCATCCAATTTAAGGTCCTCATCCTTGTCTCTAAGGCTCAGCTTGGTTTCGCTCCAAAATATTTATGTGACTTATTTCATCGCCCTCACTCTGCGGCTTCTCTTCGTCCTCTTCGTTCATCTGACCGTTTGGACCTCCTCGTTCCCCGTGTCAGGACTTCACTGGCTCAATCTAGGTCGTTTGCTTCCATTGGCCCTGCTCTTTGGAATGGGCTTCCTCCGTTTGTTCGTTCTTCTATTCTCTCAGGTAGCGTCTCTTCCTCTTTTACCTTTCTTAAAACTTGCTTTTTCTCTCGGGGTCTATCGCACTGGGAGCGCTTCTGAATGGCCCTCCCGCTAGAAGCGCTTTATAAATATCCGAATACAATACAATACAATACAATACAATACATTAGATTAGAATACATTACAACAGGATGACTGCTTCCTTACGTGTGCCACAGACGACCCGATGATTAACGCGAGGGTGCGTTTTGTTGTTGCTTCTGAAGCTGGAGAGTCGCGTTGTTATTGCGAAGATCATCCAACGCCTCAACTTTCAGCTGGACTTGACACAGAAGTTCGACTGCTACGAGACCTTTCTTCTCGAACCACGTGATGGCGTCCGTTGTACCATCACCCCTCGAGAATGAGATCTGCCTCTACACAACCCTTCCTTCCCCTATTTGACGACTATTAAATGTCTTACCTTCTTTCCTCCCATTCTTTGTTTCTTCCTTCCAAACTTATGCCCTACTTTCTTCTTTCTTTTCTGTCTTCCAGCACTCACGCTTCCATCCTATCTTCCTTCCTTCCATTTTCCTTCCTTCATTGCTTTCTATCTCTCACATAACCTCATTGTTCTTCACCCATTCTTCCTTCCTTCCTTCCATACTTCCTTTCTCTTTGTTTCCATCCACTCTTCCTTCCTTCCACTTTTTTTCATTCCATTCTTCCTTCCTTGCTTCCTCCCTTCCTGTATATAATGTGGTTCTGCTCGCATGGTTTAGTTTTCTTCTCTGTACGTTTAGAAACATCGAGATAAGGGATAGGAACACTTCTAGCTGCATGATGTTTCATGCGATCGATTTCTGTTGTTCTGTTGCAGACTGACAGATAGACAGACAAACAACAGACAGGCAGGCAGACAGGCAGAGAGACAGACAGACATGATATGTTTTATTGATATGCTGATATATTGATATGCTTGTAAATGTGAACACCCAAAAATTTAGTAGAAGATACCCTCGTATTATTTTGATTATCTATATTAATATTTAGATTGCAATTTGGAGCAGTTTTCCTTCGTGACCGGAACAATATGATATTCGTCTTCATGAGATTTACATACTTGTGAATTTGTATTACTCCTTGATAATATTGTACCCAGTGCTCGAAATGGACCGGAACGCCGTTCCGGTTCGTCAAATGAATTAGCGTTCCGTTCCGGTTCGTCAAATGAATTATTGTGGAAAATACTATGAAATTAACGTGAATGCTCCCATATCTTTGACTAGCGTTCCGTTTCGTAAAATTTTCCATTTCGAGCACTGATTGTACCTTTATATAACTTACTGTAACATTAGACAGACAGACAGATAGACATACATACATATATACATGCACACATGCAAGCTTGACTACATGAATATATCCATCCATCCAGCATCCACCAACCCACCTATCCAACTATCCGTCCATCCATCTATCCATCCATCCAGCGGACCATCCATCAATCCATCCTTCCACCCAACTATACCCACCCAAACCCACCCACCCATCCATCCACCCTTCCAGCATCCATCCATCCAGCCATCCATCTATCCACCCTGCCATTCGTCCAAACATACAAACATATCATCCACACATGCATTCATACTTACCTGTTACGTCTGCCTTTCGAAGTACAAACTGGAAGGACAATGCCACAACTGTACAGACAATAGTCAAATCTAGGACTGCATATTCGACCAACAAATCTCCAGCCGTATATGGGAATTTCTCTGATTGGCTCCTACGTGTCTGAAAGAGATTGCATGCGAAGACCGTCTCCAGCGAAACAACCAGATGTTTGTGGTGAGATGGTTGAATGGTAATACGCTGGCACGAAGATCAGAAGGACGCGGGTTCGAAACCCGCTAGCACCACATGGTTAGCTCAGCCTTCATTCCCTAGGTGGCGATTGTAAAATGAGCAGTAGTACAGATGGGCGCCTTGCATGGCTGCCACACAATTAAATTCCACTCCTGTTAAACCTGTTCTCATCTGTTACTACTATGTCATGTAATCTTACTGCGTACTTGTCAGTTTGAATCAATAAACGAAGATTATTATTATCATTATTATTATCATTGTCACCCTAATAACATTAATCAATAATGCATACAATTATAATCATGCAATTGGTGACAACGGTATACTAAACATGAATAAATCAGTATAAATCTGTTGTACGAGATGAAATAACAGTGCTTGTGCGAAGAATCACCCATGTGTCATGTGTGTACTTCCAAAAGATAGAGTTTCAGTTTTTGTTTAAATTGAATTATAGTAAATAGACCAGTAAGGTCGATAGGCAAAGAATTCCAGAATAGCGGGCCACGGACTTCGATGCTATGCTGCTGAATAGTAGGCCTACCGTACGGTACTGTGCACACTACGTAGTCTACTTTGATGGTAGCCTACTTGCTGAGCCAGCGCGTTTAATTATCGAGACTATAATCCTTGTTCTTACTTACATTTTCTTACTATTACAATTTACATCATTGTGCATAGACAGCCAAATTATTTGTAACGACTTAGCACATCTAGATTAAATAAATGTAATTATTTAATTCTGATTAGGCCTAGATGCTACCACTAGCAGGTATCACGTGCTCAAAACATAGCCTACTGCTTTCATGGTGTATTTGAGCAATCTGGAATGCTCATAAAAATTTGCAAAAGCCGTCTTGTCATGTAACTAGTAAAACTTGAGAACAAGTCAGTTATTGTGAATTATGTCAGTCAGTCACGTGAATTTTAGATAGTTTCTCACGACGAAACCCCTGACAAGAAACCAGTTTTCTTCCTCCGAAAATGCTCTAAAACTCACCTACGGCAATGTAGAATTCAAAATTTTTTCCGGGAGAGGACCCCGGAATCCCTTACCCGGGAGGGGAGGGAAGGGGAAGAGGAGGGAAGGAGAATGGAAGGAAAGAGGCAAGGGGGAGGTCGAAGGAGGGGAGATGGATAGGCTGGGGAGGGGAGGGTAGGGGAAGGTAGCGAAAGGGGACGGAATGGTTCTTATATCCATACCGGCACTTTTGGTTTCTCACTTCTAACCCTGGCTTTATTCCTTTATAAACACTCAAATGCGTTACAAATTCACATTAACTTTAATTTTCAGAGTGATCGGTCTGTCCTCTGTCAGCAAGGCCACATGGAGCGGAGCCCATATAGGACCCTTGTTTCCATATTGGACTGGTATAGAACACACATAGGTCCCATCTAATGTCCACAGAAATGATGGCGCGGTCAGTACAGTATGCGGTAAAATGCATTATATTGTTAGGTAATTAATCAGGTATGTCCAATGAACATACCTGATTACCTGAGAAGTCGATAGAAAGTCGCCAAGACAGTCGATAAGTCTAAGCAACTTAGTCAGTCGATAAACATGCGACTTAGGCGACTGAGTAGCTAAGTCAGTCGCTAACTGATTAAGTCAGGCGGTAACTCTTTAAAGACTGAAAAAACTTGCAAAAGCGGCCCCGGAAATTTGCTCATGGCAGCCCACATAATCGAGTGCCGGAGGCACGAAACCTTTCAGGATAGGGGCCTTTGTTGTGTCTGGCTGCCAATGCTTTATGTTACATTTAGCATGCCAAATGGCATAATATTGTTAAATGAATATTAAAAGATTAAGAAATTAGCACATATTCGTTTTAATCTGTGATCTGTCATAAATTCGTAATTATGTTTGGAATTATGTAGTGCACTGTGCACGGCTTAGTTTATTTCAAAACCTTAACTTTATGATAGAATTAGTGGAAACAACTTCATACAAGCACTTAATGTAGCATTTTCATCGTATCACAAGTTCACGCCAAAACGTCAACGATTTTATCATTATCAATTCTGATAAGAAGTTCTTTTCGCAAGCCATCAGCATGAAAGACTATAAGCTTCACTGACTTAGCAAATTTCTTAATCTGTTCAAAATGTATTCGAATTTCTAAAATGACCTCTCACTTGTGATGAGGATAATGTCAAGACGAATTTGTAAGCCAAAAAAATACAAATAAGCCAGACTATGCCAACTGAACTTACGGTGAACGTGGTAACAGCAAACAATATATTTTCTTCAAGATTTGCATTTATTTCTGTTCCTGTTGCTGTTTTCTGCTATTGGGACTGTTTCACTGCTGCTTGACTTCTGACGATTCCTGACTTGACTCAATTCTAATTTAACTAATTCTGATAGACTTATTTCTGACTTAATTCAGACTTAATTATTTCTAACTTAAATGACTATAGCTTGACTTGTGACTTGATTACTGACTTGACTTAATCCTGACCTAATTAATTCTGATTGACTTATTTCTGACTAACTTATGACTTAATTCTGACTTATTTAATTCTAGCAAAAATGACTATTACTTGTCTTCTGACTTGTTTTCTGACTTTACATAATTCTGACTTATTAATTCTTATATCTGACTTAATTCTGCCTTAATTACTTCTAAGTTGAATGAATATTACTGGACTTCTGACTTGATTTATGACTTGACTTACCTGTGACTTAATTAATTCTTATTTCTGACTTAATTCTGACTTAATTAATTCTAACTTAAATGACTATTATCTGACTTCTGACTTGATTTCTGACTTGACTTCTGCCATGACTTAATTCTGACTTAATTATTTCTGATTGTCATTTCTGATTTAATTCTGACTTATTTAATTCTAGCTTAAATGACTATTAGTTAATTGGTTTCTAACTTGACATCTGACTTGACATATCTGACTTAAATTAATGTCTGACTTGAATTCTCACTTCAGTATTCTGATTAGTAAATTAATTCTGACTGGACTTAATTCTGACTGGACGTCTGAGTAGATTTCTGACTTAACTGACTTCTGACGTACGTTGCCTTGTGATTTAATTGCCTTGTGACTTGCATTCTCACTTAATCTAATAAAATTAAAGTAAACTTTACTTTACTTTACTTAATTTAATTTAATTATTAATGAAGAATTGCAATGCTAGAAAAATAAATGAAGCGCTACAAAATAAATTGCTGAAAGCGGAAATACAAACCGGAAGCTGAATCTATTGAATTTTACTTTCTGGAAAAGTTCGTGAAGTCAAAATTTCCTTTAATTGTCGAAGAATTTCATGTGGTTGTATTAATTTCTTTTGTTCAGATATATGCAAATATCATGAAATATTAATTATGGATTGTTTGATGATTTGTATTTAGTCCTGTATATGTTTTTAGCATAATTCCATTTCTGCACCACCACACAACCAACGGGTGCGGCCCGACACCCGAATCCCCGAAACGAATTTCGGCCGGATCCCCGAAATCGATTTTAGACTAAAATTACAAATAAACAGGTGAATAGGCAGTGTATCGAGATACATCAAGGCCACGCTAGGTCTGTATAAGAGTTTACAATTTATCTTTTAATAGTTTTCGAGAGTTCGGCCGCTTTCTATAAAACTGTTTTCGGGAAATCGGACTTTTGTGCATTTTCAGCGTTTTCGGGTTTCGGGGATTCGGGTTGATCCCAACCACCATCATCACCGATTACAACCATAGCACTCTGCTGTCTCCTCGGCTTGACCTCCCCGGACTCTGACCTGGCACCGGAACGGATAAGGCGGATATGGCTATTGAGGACTTGATCTGATATAGCGCTGGTGAATAAGCTGGTCTCCCTGACGTGGCTTTTGTGTGGCGCTGAGAAATTTTGGAGATTTACATTTAGCAAATGTGGATGATAAATTACAGGTAGGCCTATAGGCCTAAGTGTGAATTATAATTTGCTCATCCGGGTTTCCCGGAATATTTGTAGCTATATATAATTTCGTTTATTAGCTAGGTCTAGTAATAGACTCTAGTTGATTCGTACATTTGCTACTTCCAATAGTTGATTTCTAGGGCCTTGTATAGTAACATTCTTTGTAATATTCTCTCCTTTCTTAAATAGATTTTTTTGTAAATTGATTGATTAATATTATAGCTTATTAATATTATTGTTATTATTATTAACAATAGTAATGATAATATTAATACTAACATTTCTTTCTCTTAAGAAAGATTCTTTTCTTTCTAGGGTCATGTTTAATATTCTAAATGATTTATAAATCGATTTGTATATAGTCTCATTGTTGTATCGTCGTTTTAACATGCTTCTGGATTTTGATTGTAATGGTTTGCGGTGTGTCAAACTACTATTTGTAATAAACGAATAAACGATAGTTGACGCGTTTTCTAATTTTTATAAGTTTCTAACCCGATTTAACTAGTAATTTCGAGTGTACCGTAGCGCATGTTCTTTGAGCATAGGACTGGTATTTTAGGTTATAGGGCAAATAATACCAAATTTTTGTACTTGAAGCATATTTAAAAAGAAATCAAACTGTATATACACCGATGGTATACATACCGTTGGTGTGCATTTTATTTGTCTAACAGCAATCACCAAAGTAATTAATACTACTATTGATTGGTGTAGACCATATGCAATTGTTTTAAACTGTATTGAATAGACGCAATGGCCGATGCATCTGGATCAAGAGGTGGGGAGTCGTACTGGACGATCCGTAGACGCATACGGGCGGAGATCAATTCAGAAAATAATCCAACCATTGATGAATTAGTGATTAGTCGATGTTTTAGACGAATTATCAATGTTGAAATGCTTGACCCTGGAACCCATGAGAATTATTTAAGTGATATTGACGATAACTTTGAAAATCAGGTTACTTCATCCGAGGAGTCAGATGCTGAATCTTTTGAAACTTCATTTAACATTACCAATACGTCACTTGGTTCATTGTTATCTATTCTGAATAGGTATCATCCTGAATTGCCATTGGACCCCAGAACTTTACTCAGGACATCAAAGACTTACCCCATTCGTAGCCTGGAGACAGGTGGTGAAATGTGTTATTTTGGCATTAACGAAGGCATCAAGAGGCTGGCAGACAGTGGCATTTTATCATGTTTACAGCAGACCGATGTTATTCAGTTGCAATTTAATGTGGATGGGCTTCCATTGTTTAAGAGTTCTAACATGCAGTTGTGGCCGATTCTGTGTTTAATAAAACTTAATGTTGTTCACAAGCCTTTTGTTGTTACCACATTTTGTGGAACGAAGAAACCTGCTGATTTGAATGATTTCTTGTTTGATTTCATTACTGAATTAAAACAGTTACAACAGGTTGGAGTAATTATAATGGGAATCTGCACGCTGTTGCAATACATAGTTTTGTTTGTGACGCTCCAGCGAGAGCATTTCTAAAGGACCAACTAAAGGACCATGTCTTGTTAAAAATATCATGAAAGGGGAAGAAGGTGTTGTTCATTTAATTGTTGAAGTTTTTGAAGTTGTTGATGACTTTTACTTATCCAGTGCCATCATCTAGAATACATGTGTACAATGTGTCACAACCAACCTTTCGCTCCAGTCCATCATGCTAGGTGACACATTCCCTACCGACCCACAGTATGAGGCGATGCTGTCCCGCTGGCTGAAGACCAACTCAATGCAGCTTCCGGATAGCAGCCTAATGCACAGACAATCCACTTGGGAGAAACCTCTGACCAATAAAATCATCTCCGACCCATCTCCATCTGGCGCGTCTCAGAGCGGTTTCTGCCCCGCACGCCGGCGACTGGCTGCTGGCTCTCCCTATCGCCTCCTGCGGGCTCAGACTGAGTGACGAGTCGGTCAGGGTAGCGGTAGGCCTCCGAGTGGGGGTTCCCCTCTGCGAACAACACAGATGCCCTTGTGGCTCTCCCGTGGCCACAGATGGCTTGCACGGGCTCTCCTGCCCTTTGGGACCAGGTCGTTCTTCTAGGCACGCAACATTGAACGACCTGATATTTCGTAGTCTGATCCGCGCTGGCTTCCCTTCAACTAGGGAACCCGCGGGCCTTTTGAGATCCGATGGCAAGAGACCGGATGGCCTCACTCTTATTCCGTGGCGCGCTGGGCGCAGCCTCGTATGGATGCGACCGTGACCGATACATTGGCTGCTTCTTACCTGCCGGACACCGCTCGGGCGGCCGGTGGGGCGGCCGAGAAGACGGCAGCCCGCAAACACGACAAATATTGCCAGCTGTCCCCTACCCATTTCTTTGTTCCTCTGGCATTTGAAACCATGGGCCCGATTAACAATGAGGGCTTGGCTTTTCTTTCTGCTCTAGGGCAGAAACTCAAAACTGTTACGGGGGACGTTCGTGAAACGACTTTCTTGTTCCAACGCCTTGCGCTTACGATTCAACGTTTCAATGCAGTAGCCTTTAGGGTATGGACATGCGAATCTTCGATATTCGATTCTAAAACGAATCGGACGGCGGTATTCGATTCGATTCGAAAATGATGTCATGATTCGAAAAAATTTCTAATCGTTTTCAGAAAAATGATTGGCCTTTGACGCACTTTGTTGTAAACTAATTGTTTTAATTCTTTACTGCGCGTGGATTGGTTGTTGAATTTCTGCGTTCAACGCGGCACGCGACGACAGCAAACTCTCTGGCAAGAATAGGGCATATAATTAGAATGTTATATTCACAGCTTCTCATTTGAAAATAGTAGGCGGTTTGAAAATCGATGGCGCTGGATTGAGTAGGCAAGCGATGTGCGGTCGACCTCTAAACTAGAGCTTTTGTGTACAGCGTATTTGTGTATCGTAATCGTATAGTTGTATATAATTAGTGACTTTACGAATGATGTCACGAGGCGTGAGATGTCGACCGTGTTGTTATGGCCAATCATATTGTACGAAATTAGAGTGATCACTCAGCAGTCATTAGGTCACGGTACGCATTCACCTAAGTAAATTAAAGTAATGTAAATTAGGTAAATAAAATAATGGTCTGGTTCTAGGTTCCTCTATCGTCTTGCAGTCTAACTCAAACTCACCGAGCGACGACCGACGGTACAACGCCTTCGGCTAGGCAAGCAATTAACCGCTCGCCCGTACCTTTGCTAGGCGAGCGACCAAGGATTCATAAATAATTTGTGTTAGTTTTTAGATCTGTAAATTAGCTTAATGTTTAGTTTAATTGATTTTAAACTGCAAAAAAGTTATTGATATATTGATACTGTGGTACGCCTGTGCAATCAAGCTTCATGAATACCAAACTGGTACCCGCTGTGCAAACAAGCTTCATGAATACCAAACTGGTACCCGCTGATTCGATTCGAGATTCGATTCGAATTCGAACCTTACCCCGATTCGATTCGAGATTCGATTCGACTGAAAATGTTTGATTCGCAGGTCCCTACTTTAGGGGTACCTTCACCAACTCAGACCCAGACGAATAGGGCCCATTCCGGACAATTCTATAGTGTAAATAATGTTGAAGTCTCTGAGGGATCCTGTATACCTCGGGGCCAAAAAAAATAATAGCACAGTATAAATTATTACACAGTACGTCGACTCGAATTGCTAACTGTTGACTAGTTTTTGGGGTGACGCCATTTTGAATACGAGCTTTTGAATTATAGATTTAAGGTAAAATTAACGTTAAAAATAATATTGTTAATTCTAATTAAGTCCTCGATGTTGTTGTAACGTTTAAAAAATATTTTATGTGATGGATTCCGGTGTATCGTCGTGTAGTCCTCAATGTTGTAACGTTTAAAAATATTTGATGTGATGGGTTCCGGTGTATCGACGTGTAAAAGCTCGTATTCAAAATGGCGGTCGTCACACATTCTGACTGTTGCATCGGCCGGGAGTCGACGTACTGTGTAATTATTTATACTGTGATAATAGTTATAATAGTAATAACAACAACAATAATAACAATTACAACGATGATTTTATTATTATCATTATCATGCATTTATTCAGCGCCACTCTCTATTGACCAAGCATCAATCGATGGCAATGAGCAACAGTACTAAAACACAGATTGTATATGGTGCTCCTTAGTGCAATTATTAGTGCTTACTGGGACTCCAAAATCATACCTAACAACTGGTTTCTAAGTAATTAGGATATAACTGGATTTTTTTAGCGCCAAAATTAAATTTTATAAATTTATTTGGGATAAATTAGTTAAAATTGCATCAAAATTAAAAGTAAAATTATTTATTTTAACCTTTACCCTGGGTCGACCCAGAAAAGTTGGAAAAACACCAAATAAGCAAGTAAGAAAGTTTCTAAGACAGTGTCCCTGACATTTTTAAATGTGGACAATCGTTTCCAACTCTTCAAAATTTCTAAATACGCTTATTCTTTGAGTCTTTTTTATAGTTTACTGAGCAATTTCTCCAAAAAGTCACCTCTGCCGCCGGAGATTTTCGAATGGAGGCATTGGCTCCCGGTCAATCACCTTCTGATGTCAGGTATTTTTAGCTACAAACCGACGCCTTAGAACAATGGACAAAACGCCATGGACCTCGAACTACTTGAGTCTGAACTCGGCTCCATAAATGACTGCAGGTCAAAAACTCATCACTTGGACTGGACCATATTCTGAAGTAAGGTCTAGCACTTGATAAACCGGGTCTGGACACCCACGATGGATCGACAGATTCTGCTAGTGAGGGAGTCACAATGAGGATGGATGGCACTGTCTGTCTGTCTCTCCCTCCTTTATCCAAACAGACAGGCAGGCAGGCAGGCAGGCAGGCAGGCAGGCAGGCAGGCAGGCAGGCAGGCAGGCAGGCAGGCAGACATAAATACATACAGACATTCCCTCACAGTCTCGCTCTACTGCAGATTTCACACTCATACCAAAATATTTCACGCTCAGTGGCTCTTGGCAAACATTTTTTCTCTGATACAATCAGATACGGATGTCGTGGCACGCAACTAGACAGCACGTGTGGCGACTTCTACTGTCATCAGCCACGACTAGACTATCTTATCAAACGACCACAGTAACTGTCCTTGGTTAGCAGTCATAAAAATCGCGATCTAACGACATCAGTGTCTGATACTGCTAGACATGAATCTTTTCGAACGTGTCCTCAACCGAAGTGTACTTAAAGTGATCACGCGTCTGTTTTGAGTGTGTTCAGCTTTTCAGGTGGCTGAATGTGTTCGTGGCTTATTAGCAGTTGTAACATCGGTTGCATGAAAGAGGGAGTTGTTGACCAACTTTGGAGAGCAGCGTCCAACCATATTTTGAAGTAGCAGTTAATAACCAAATGCTGTAGTAGCAGTTGTTGGCTTTGTTTAAAGTAGCAGTTGTTGAGCATCGTTTCAAGTAGCAGCTGTCAGAACGATGGAAGGAATAATAAGCCAGCTGTTAGTTCTGCTAGCAGTGCTGATTGGAGTGGCGTTTCTTTTCATCAGCGCCTACATTTACTACATCCACAGCAAGTACGACCATATTCCAGGACCAAAGAGAGACAAGTAAGTCTGCCAGTCGATTCACTCGTTCGCCAGATTCTCCTATAGACGCTACGTGAATGAACATTATAGGTACCAATGTTACAAATGTTCAACTGTCTTTTTCATACTTCCACTGCAGTTAGCTTGTTGTAGGCATATATGGGACGCACATACGACCCACATTCTCATACGGGACTCCAATGGGGCCTGCATAGAGGCGGATCTAACAGTCTGCAGCCCATAGGAAAAGTTGAGTTTTGCGCCGCTAAAATTTATGCTCCAAAATTTTAACTTTGATTTAAATGTAATTATTTATTTCTTATCGTCTCCGTCGTTTTAGATTAAATTTAATGTTAAATTTTTAATTTTTAGGTTTTGCCGCCTTCTGGAAGTGCCACCCCGTGGCCATGGCCTGGTTTATTCCTGTGCCTGCATGGGTCCCATAAAATGTTCGTGGGACATCTGCCAGGGGTAGTAAGAGTGTGATCCTCATGAGACAACATTTGCAGGCGTTAAGAAATTCCGTAGCATTACATTCCATTCCAGAGGGACCTGAGTATCAGCATCCCACTGAATACCAAGCTCTACTCTTCAAGGCATAGTCATAGATACTACCGGTCCTCCTATACGGAGCTGAGATGGGGGGCTTTAACCAGGTAACTGAAGACAAAACTCGATGGCTTAAAACAGTGGTGACTGAGAAAATTACTGCGCGGTCCATACGCGGCTTGTGTAAGCAGCCTAATTAATTAAATACAATACAATACACTCGTCATTATTATCAGCAATTTTTCGGCGATTAATACCAGTAGGCCTAAATGACATTGGCCTCAATTTGCCTTGGCGATTCATTTTGTCAAGTGCTGCTCTCCTCGTTTTCCTCCCATCCTCTCATCTCCTCTCAAGACTTTTTATGTCCTCATTCAGCGACTCCATCCAACTCATTCAGCGACTCCAGCCAACTCGGCTATTCTGAGTAAACTCAGCTATACTGAGTTCCAGACTTTCCGTCCACTGTCAGTGGAAAGAATGCCTTAAGAATGCCGTGCCTTCCGCATACAGTATATGTCGCCAACGTGAGGGTCTATCGGTGTAGGCCTACGATGCACAGCTCAGTGTCGGAGTTGATCCAAACAAAGAGGCTCAGGATGTTTTGACACACACACTCTCTGTCTGTCTGTCTGTCTGTCTGTCTGTCTCTCTCGCTCTCTCTCTCTCTCTCTCTCTCTTAGTTCCTTTCGTTCCTTTCAGAACATCGGGCGACAGATTTCCCGTCCTCCAAGTGGTTGGAAGAGACCATCTGGATGCTCGTGTTACACGTAGACGCGAAGTGTGGAGTCTGACATGTGCCCGCTGAATTTCGGATTATACACATTGCACAGCCTGGATACCAGCCGCAGAGTAGAATAGGCTGGAAGCATGTTGTGAAAGCAGCAAGGCTACGGAGTGGAGCACGCTACAGATGATGATTATGATGATGATGATGATGATGATGATGATGATGATGATGATGATGATGATGATGATGATGATGAGGATGAGGATGAGGATGAGGATGAGGATGAAGGTGATGATAATGGTGAGGGTGATGACGATCGTGACGTTGAAGATGATGAAAATGATGATGTTGATGAGGATTACCATGGTGACGATGATGATGACGACGACGACGATGATGATGATGATGATGATGATGATGATGATGATGATGATGATGGTGACCATTTTGATGATGATGACTACTGTGATGATCATGATGAGGATGGCCATGGCGATGATGATGATTATGATGACCGTGGTGATGATGATGATGATGATGATGATGATGATGATGATGATGATGATGATGATATTGATGATGATGATTATGACCATGGTGATGATATAAATAATCATTATGACCATGGTGATGATGATGATGATGATGGTGGTGGTGGTGGTGGTGGTGGTGGTGGTGGTGGTGGTGGTGGTGGTGGTGGTGATGATGATGATGATGATGACATTCAATTCCAATATGTTACTTTTCATTACGCTGTGAACAGTTCCTCTGCACCTTATCTTCTATATCGAGAAAACGCGGCTTATGCACAAGAGGGAAGACTTCTATAGTCTCTGCTCCAATGTAATGTAGGCGACTCATGTAATGTAATATGATGAGAAGAAGAGCAGTCCTTTAAGCAAGCCACGAGAGGAAGCCACGGGTGAGAGTGTGTTAGTGACTTCAAATTTCTTAGTCTCGGCATATGAGGGCGGGTTGCCAGTCCTCTCCTTCGCCGCCTGGTCTTCCCACCGACAGTGTACGGTCAGTGTACTCAGTATAGATGAATTAGCAAGAGTCCCTAAAATGGCAGAGCAAGACGGACTAAACATGAGAGGAACACTGGACTTGTTAAATGACAGAGGAATGAAGATCATTTATTCGTATCCATCGTTATATTATGGCTGACGATGATGATGATCATGATTGTTTTGTGGTGTGTTTTTTAGTATTACATTCATTTGGCTAGTAATATTATGACCATCGCGCAGTCCCATATCACAATACGCTATGATTAACTACAGTGTGAGGTTAGTATTGAACAACGTCCTATGCTTGTGTAGATGGCCTTTGGACACATCAACTTGATTTATGAAACTAATGACGTTCCGTAAAACTATGTCAAGCCTATGGCGCCTAAATTATATACATCAACAGTTTTTACTTTGATGGAACACTTTCTTAAGCGTTTGGCCAAATCCTCATACAAATGTAAATGTAAGTTAACACGTTTTTTGCGATAACAACCGTATTGCCTCGACCCTACACGTTTTTCAATGATTTAATCTCGTGAGATCCTGAAATACGGCTGACCGTTTGAATGGGAACCATGCAGTTTAAGGTCTACCTGTAAGGAACATGCTAGTCCGAGGTTCAAATCTCGGAAATAAGCCACCATCGGGATTCGAACCTACATCTGCACTTACACATATGAACCCAGCATACAAACACAAGGAATTTCAGGAAACGCTTTTTTTTATCACATTTAACCTTCCAAACTCCTTCTCACCAACGGTGTGAACTGCTGAAAATAATTTCTGTCGACGTCAACGGCCTTTGTTACAGTAAGTTTTCGTTAAACTCTGGATCTATCCATCCATCCTAGATGGTTCTTTATTGTCGCTGGAGTTATGGCGGGCTGAGTTAGCCTAGGTACTCATGTATATGTAATGTAAAGGTGTCTCTCTAAGGTCACTCGTATCATTCAGCTTATCCGAATGAAGCTTCATTACCATAATTTTCTAAAGACAATGTTTAGTTATTTTACTAGAAATGGTTGACAATAGTAAATTCAATTAAAAAATATAGGGTCTAGTATAAATTGAGTAGATGTAAAACTAAGCGCCCAGCACAACCACCCAATAACTAGGTTCATAATGCAATAACCACCCAATAACCACGCAATAACCACATGACGTCACGACCATCGTATGAGTCATCGAAACTATTGGAAATTCCCGCAGTTTCGATGACGCGCCTAATACTTCACGTGATCGAAACTACTAGAACTCCCTGCGGTATCGATCACGCGCCTATGAGTCATTAAGCCTAAGGAATAACCGGTAGTTTCTAGTTTACAAATTAACTAATACATCATTATCCACCCACGAATTGAACGAGTCCGAGTACCCAAACCATTTAACGAGTGATTTCTTCCCACGTTTTCTAATCACTTTTTCGATCCTATCTATTTCTTGAGTTGTCTTCTGTAGCTCCTGTTCATAGAATGAGCCCTGTATCTCCTCACCATTAGAATCGGTAATCTTGTAAGTTGGCGGATCTGTGTATTGAACCTGGGATACTATAAAAACTTCCTCCGTCCATCTAGGGAGATATCCTTTCGAAAAGATATTCTTCTTTTTAGTTATTCTAACTTTATCTCCGATCGAGAATCTAGGCGCAATAGGCTGTGAGACCTCTTCGCCGTATAAATTCATAAATACAGTCTTTTCATTCGTTTTCATACTAGCCTTAGCCGGAGTCATTTTGATGGAAGAATGTCTCGTATTGTTATAATTACTCACCATTCCGTCTAAAACGTCGATATATCTTCTCGTCGAATTAGCTGTAAAGTACTTAAACATTTTATCTTTCATCGTCCTGTTCCATCTCTCGCCAATGCAAGATTTCTCTTCATTCTCAGTAGAGTACAGCTCGAGCAAATTCTTTACGTCTTTGTTATAAAATTCCTTACCATTATCTACCCATAATTTAACAGGCTTTCGTCCGCTCTCGAGTATCTTCACGAAGCCGCTTGCTGTAGATTTACCACTCTTATCATTCAATGGCACAATCCATCCGTACTTTGAAAACACATCTATAACGGTTAATAGGTATTTCACACCATCGTTTTCTTTAGCGAAGGCTTGCATATCGACTAAATCAGCAGCCCATATCTCATCTATCCCGCTAACGTAGACTTTTCTCTTTCTAAAATGCCTTACTACTGGTTTATGTAGTTCATCCGCGAGCTCGTCAGTCCATTTCGGATCGGGTTGTAATTTTAAGCTTTTTTAAAACCTAACCCGAGACTTGCTTTAGTAGATAATATAGGTTTCACTATGGCCCTCTCTATACGTTCCCGCAAGCTAGGGGTAGGAATATTATTCAAATCATTAATCATCGTTCTATCAGCAACATGCCTAGAAGCCGTATCAGTGTGTCGATCGTAAGCCAAATCATGATGGTAAGCCGCATTATCTACTCTGTTGATGGGGTTACTCCAATCTTTAGGAGTGCCGTCGGGATTCAGTCTCAAATCTAGTCTTGTCCCAGGTCCTGTAAACGAGTGACCTGGAAGATGCATCTCACCAGGATATTTAGCCCAAGGTAACTTTATCTTACTAGTGGCTGCATTCAACGAACCGACTACATCTCCACCTTTCGTAGCGGTTCCTTTTACGAATTGAGTTTTTGTTTTCCCACATACAACGCATACACCTCTTAGCATGGGTCTCCCATTCTTAGCCATGACATTTTGTATATCTTTTGTTTCGGTCTGTCTTTTACACTTTACGCAATACATTTCAGTTTTAATATAGAAGTTTTATATATTTAAAATGGAAGTGAAAGACTTAACGTGGAACGATTTACAATCGAAGAGATTTAATAACAACTTATTACCAAAAAGTATAAGGGGTGTAATAGTAGGAAAGTCGGGTTGTGGTAAGACGACGTTATTGTTAAACTTACTTTTGAGACCCGGATGGCTCGACTATAACAATTTACAAGTATTCGGAAAATCTCTATTTCAACCGGAGTACAAAATTCTTAAGAAGGCATTCGAAGAAAAACTACCTAAAGAAGCGATCATCGGGCTGTTTAACATTCGAGACGAGATAATGAGGTCTAATATTTCTCCAGAATGCGTTGTAGAAGAGATACCGAAAGAGTTAAGAGACAAGTCGGATATCGAATGCAGGTTTTACGAATCAGCGGAAGATGTGCCCGATCCTAGAGAGCTGAGCTGTGAAAAGAAAAACTTGATGATTTTTGACGATTTACAATTAGAAAAGCAGAACAAATGCGAAACGTATTATATCAGAGGCAGACATAGTAACGTCGACTGTTTGTACCTCGCCCAGAATTATTTTAAATTGCCTAGACAGACTATCAGAGAGAACGCAAACTTTATTTGTTTATTTCCACAAGACATGAAGAATGTTTCTCATATCTACAACGATCATGTAAGTACAGACATGCCTAAAGAGGAATTCAAAAAACTATGCGAAGAGACGTGGAAACAACCGCATCAATTCGTAGTTATCGACTTAACGAGCAAGAAGAGCTGCGGTAAATACCGACGTGGATTAGATGAATTTTACATCCCCAATTCTGAATTAAAATAATATAATATACTAGTAAAAATGGAAGACCTCCTCGTGAAGATACAGGTGAACACGGCACAGACTGCGACTAACACGAATCCGAAATCGTCGTTTTACATTTTAGTGGGCAACGAAAAGGGCAGAACCGCACGAATTATAACGAAAAACAATCCGGTAATCGAACTAGATAAAACCAAAAAGTACGAAATGGCTCTAGTCGATTTGTATACTTACTACGTGTTTCCTAACATAGACGCGAGCAACGACAACTTCAAGTATTCGCCGGACAGTGGCGCGACGTGGTTTGACGTAGATATCCCGGAAGGGTCCTATGAACTCGCGGATATAAACGACTATGTGAAGAAAATTATGAAAGAGAACGGTCATTACGATGCCGCAAACGAAGAATATTGCATTACGTTAGAAGCAAACACTAATACGTTGAAGGCGGTGTTAAACATTGCGCCTAATTATAAGGTTGATTTCACACCAGACAACTCGATCAGAACGGTCCTAGGTTTCACTCCCGGGACATATATGGCGGGTTATTTCGAATCGGAAAACATCGTGAACATAATGAACATAGACAGCTTTAGAGTAACTAGCGATATAATCGGGGGTTCGTACTCGAATGGATCGACGACGAACGTGATCTATTCGTTTTTTCCTACCGTTGGACCTGGTTATAAGATCATCCAAATCCCAGCTAATTTAATTTATCTCCCCGTTACGATGAATACGATTTCATCGATGGAAACGAGACTTACAGACCAAAATGGAAAACTGATTAACATTAGAGGGGAAGCGATGTCGATTAAGTTTCATATTAGAGAAGTGTGAAGACTATTAAAAGTTTATCTTAGTTATATATAAAATGACTCAGTACACAAACTTCTCTGTTAATATTTCAGAAGGACAAAAAGACAAGATTAAACGAGCGCTCGAAGCGGGAGCGGATGGTGTTAGTATTAGACTATCTCACGATGATCTAGAGGGAGACCACGTTTTAGCTTTTACGAAAGCGCAAATTAACAAAATGGCGAAAGCTTACCAAGACGGAAAGGGCACGACGATCAAAATGAGTAAAACCCAGTTAGTTCACAACGCCAAAGTCGAAGGAGGATTCATCGGAGCTATTCTACCCTTTCTAGCTACTGCTGGAAAATTTCTTCTTGCTAACGTACTGCCTGGTTTAGCACAAGGCGCTTTAAGCGGATTAGGTTCAGCAGCTACTTCGAAAATTATCGATAAAATAAGCGGATCGGGAGTAGTGTACATTAACAAAGGCGGCCTGGCTTGTAAAGTAAGACCGGATGGAAATGGGTTGTATCTGTCTCCGTGGTCGAAAGGTAGTACTGTGGGAACGGGATTGTATATGAAAACGGGTAGCGGGTTGTATATGAAAACGGGTAGCGGACTTATACTAGGTCCTAATTCGCCATTCCAAAATATTCCGATTCTCGGTATGTTGCTTTAAAAATAATCCTCGTATAAATAAAATGTCGGGATTCAACAGACCTATCCATAAATTTATAACGAGACCCACTCGTCGGATCGAAGTTAGAACCCAACCGAAAGAGGTGCGTTGGACGTTAAAAAAAGTAACGCATACACCCTGCAGACAACTGGGTGGACTAAGATGGGAGATTTTTGCGCAAGAACTGATAACGATTCAACCTAGAGAAACAGCTACAGTGGCGCTAGGACTAGGTGTTCGAATGACAAAAGGATCGTGTCTTGTTTCGCTTAGACAGGAAATCGAAGCGAGTCTACGAGATGGAGTCGTTACCGGGCAAGTAGAAGACATCGAAATTAATATTCAAAACGACTCCGATTCCGTAGTTAGTATAATCGAAGGCGATTCGTTATGTTTCGTTAATTATATCTCAGTTTAAAAAATTATGTCTAGTATCATAAAAAGAATGGAGATCCCACTGAAAACGAAAATCGATGGAAGCGCCCATGTTTACCGACTTTCGAAAATCACTGAAATTCAAGAAGAGATCGACCGGGAACGCGAAAAAAGAGAGACTCTAGGTAAAAAGTATCGTAAAGGCGTTAGGTTTATCAACGTAGTAGACGGTATATCGACTCTAGTCGCGTTGGGCTCGCAGGCTTCAGCGATCACGGTTCTGTCTACGATAGTCGCGGCACCTATCGCGATAGGTCTACAAACACTGGCGGTTGGAGCGGGTGTTTTCAGCGTGATCGGGCGTGTGATCAACAGAAAGCTCACACCAAAGGCGGAGAAGCACGAAAACATTAAAACGTTGGTCGAAGCGAGACTCAACGCGATCAGTCACTACATCTCGAAAGCTTTGGAGGACGGTAATATTTCGGACGAGGAATACTCGTTAATTCTAAACGAACGCGTGAAATTTAACGAAATGAAAGAAGAAATCAGAAAATCAGTCCAACAAGAAACTATAGCCGAGTCGTTGAAGGACGCGTTTGGGAAATCGATGAAAAACGAAGAACGTAAAACATAGAACGTAAAACATAGAACGTAAACGTAAAACATAAAACATAAAACGTAAAAAATCACGTTCATCCCATATCAATGTTTTAACGCGTGTTCCAAAAACGTGTTAAAACATTATACCTCCTATTTAAAAAACAATGTCTTTCCTAAAGATTAACGATCCCACCAAAAGAGACTTTATCGTTGAAGAGTTTCTGAAGACGAAGAAAAACATTCAACGAGATTATTTATCCGAGAAACTAGGCGATATAGGATTGCAGCGAGAATTGGTAAAGTTGTACAAGCCGATCGTCGACTCGCAATCGACCATATCGAAAGAACAAAACGCTTTGTTATCTACTATTCAGGAAAACTCAGCAGCCACGTCTAACGCTCTAAATGCGCTTCCCGCATCGTCGTTAAAAGCCATACAGCTTCCACAGTATCCCTCGATAGAGGCTTACGAGGATCCTGTAGAAGACGTTAGAATGTTAGAATTAGGAGACGTGGCAACGAAATACTTGTCCCAATACGCTTCTAATAAAAAGTCTACCGATACGACGTTCGGTCTAAATTCAAAGAAAGACGGGAAATTTTATATCGGAGACACACGCGTATCGTTCCAGAACGACGATGTAATAGTCGGAGAGAAGACTTATACAGGTACTCCGGGACTTTGGGAGCTAGTGACTATGGCTAAACCGAACAGTTCGATTTACGACGACAACGATATGTCTGATTACGTTGAGATTCTAGACGCGACGAATGCTATGAGGCAACCTAACAATCCGAGTAAACCGAAATCGTCAAGAAGCAAAAAGTATAGAAATATCATTAAACCGATATGGGACATGAAGACTGGAAAACAGACGCCGAAGACGGGTAAAGGAGTCGTCGTAATTCCACAAGATCCGAATGCTTTAGTAGAAATGTTAGATCTACGACTCGCTAGCTACGGCGCAGGTAATACGGGAGTGAGAAACGAGATCGTTGGTATATGCGATGAACTATTACGACAAAACGTTATCGGCAAAGAACAGTATAAAAACTTAATGTTGCGATTATAAAACATGCTCGTCATCGCTAATAGAAGAATTAAGAGAAAACACGTTATAGGAGGAGCGGGAATAATGGATACTATTACGGGAGTGTTCAAGAAGCTCTTCACTTCGGATGTCGGTAAACGAGTCGCATCGTCCGCCCTTAGCGCGGGTAAAGACGCCGCGAGAGAGTTGGCCCAAAAGGCGCTACAAGTTGGGAAGAATACCGCCGTAGAAGCTGGTAAGCGAGTGATGGAAAAAGCTGCCGCTAAACTTTTAGCATCGTCGGTTATGGAGCCGCGTGTAGCCGAAACGATACCCACACCAGCGCTTACGCAATCGAATGCGGCTGTCTTAGCACGGCTAATCGATAACGGCGCGGGAGGAACCGATATTAATAAGATACTAGCCGGTTACGGACTCGAAAAGCCATCTTCGAATGCCGTGTCCATTCGAGATCTAGTGCGTAGTCTCAACAACAATAACAAAAATGGAGCTGGATTGAAACTCGCGTGAGTTTAAATAAATAATCTTTAGTAATTAAAATGCAATCGAATATTCTAAACATTACAGCACCCTCAGAGGTCGACGAAGGAATCGAAAAATACGAATGGCATGAATACGAACCAGCAGCGAGAACGGGGTTTAACACACCCGGTGAGATTCGTATAAATATCGAAACCCAAGATCTATTTTGCCATCCCGCCGAATCTTACCTGCTATTCGAAGGTAGGTTGGTTAAAAGAGTTGCAGGGGCAGCGTACGCTAATGGTGACGCCGTGGCCCTCTCAAATAATGGACTCTTGCATCTTTTCAGTCAAATCGCGTATTCCCTATCGAATCAAGATATCGAAACGGTATTTCACCCCGGACAAGCAACTACGATGCTGGGTTTGCTTAAATATCCGGACGACTTCGCCAAAGCGCAAGGTCTTAACCAATTATGGTGCAAAGATACCGCGGCAACCGCGGTTATAGCGGATAACGCGGGTTTCGCGACTCGTCAAGGGTATCTTATTCAAAAACCAACGGCTAAGGGAACGTTTAGTTTCGTCGTGCCCCTTAAACATATTTTCGGATTCTGCGAAGATTACGATAAAATAGTGTACGGTTTTAAGCACACGCTAACGATGGTTCGAAAATCGGACGACGACGCTATTTTTAGACTCGCTGCCGCGGATGCAGGAAAAGTCGACGTCGTGAAAATCTCGTGGTTTATGCCGCACGTTACTCCGGCGGATATGGAGAAGATGCAATTGTACAAAACTATCGAATCGAAAGCATCGGTGCCCGTTGCATATCGAGCTCGTCAATGCGACACTATAACGGTTCCTCAATCGACTACTTTTAGTTGGCGTCTTAGCGTTAAGACGGCTCCTGAAAAACCTAGGTGGATAGTCGTCGGATTTCAAACCGATCGAAGCGGTGACCAAGAACATAACCCCTCGATTTTCGATCATTGCAACCTCAAAAACATGTACGTGATGATGAATCAAGAGAGATATCCGGCTGTCGACTACGATCTATCGTTTCCCAACCAGAAATTTTCGAGAGCTTATAGAGACGCGGCGTCGTTCAGCGAAAAGTTCTACGGAATGGATCCGTTGATTACGCAAAGCAACATCACTCCAGCCGATTACAAAGAGCTATATCCGCTCATGGTTTTCGATGTTAGTAAACAATCGGAAAGACTGAAATCGTCGGTCGTCGATATCCAAATCAAAGCTACTTTCAACGCTCAGGTTCCAGCTGATACCCAAGGTTACGCGGTTATAATTTCGGATAAGTTGCTAAACTTCCAGTCAGATGGACAGAAAATGAGCGTGGTGTACTAATCATCTGTATGAAAATAAGTTTCTTGTTTAAAGACAATCTTGTAGTATATAAAATGAAACTGCCAGAATTACACAAGTTAGCGAAAGAGAATAAGATTAAAGGTGCCGCTCAACTCAACAAACCGGAATTGGTAGAGCTGCTGATCGAGAAAGGATTGATTCCTGAGGACAACTCCCTAGTAGGTAAACCGAAATTAACGAGAAAAGAATATCTGAAAGAATATTGGAAAGATCGTCGAAAAGAATATAATGACGATGGTAGATACGATAGATTGAATGGTATCAGAAACAACCCGAAACGAGTCGTTATTTTTGACTTGGAAACGGGTGAGACCATCGAGTATTCGTCGATGCATAAAGCGGCTAAAGCTCACAGAGAAAACGCCCGTTTAATATCGTATTATAACGGAAAAGTATGGAGAAACAGATACGAAATTACGGTGTACGATGGAATCTGCGAGATCGATAAAGAGACTTCGAGAGCATACGATGAAACTATCGATGCAGTTGCACACCCAAGCGAAGAGTCTTCTCAATGATAAGATTTCTACATTTTAGAAACCTATCGTTTGTATACACGCGATAGGTTTCTACAGTTAAAGTTACGGACTTAGTTTATGGTCGTAAGAATGCCGCTGAAAAGTCTCTAGCTAATATGTTTGTGGCGATGGACGAATAAACTAATATCTCGAGGTAATCGGTATCGGTTAGAAAAACTATGGTACTACCGGTTGCGTTATTATACGAACCTCCCGTACCCCCGCCACCCGCAATTTGCATGTACACCGTCCCATTTTTATACAGGAAGATGTTACCATGTGATGTATTACTCACATCACGAAATTCTATGTACGCCAAAACGATATAGTATCCGGCTTTACCGGGTGTGAAACGAGTCGGTCCTGTACTGTTATCACTACTAGCGGTATTGAATCTTACTCTATCGAAAGAAACTCTTGTGTGAGTTGTAGCGTTTATGGCTTGATTAGTGGTAGTGTAAACGCTAAACGCGGGTCCGACTGCAGTCGTATCAACATATTTTTTGGTCGCTGCATCGCCATCACCGCTAGGATCGCGTAGGCCCGTAATGTGTGCACCATGCATAAAGATGGGTTTATGCACATTTATTTTAGACGGAGGAGTGCCATCCATTGACTTAACCATCTCTAAGACGGTTTCATCATTTATTCTAAAACGAAATCCATCCGTCGATTGCGATATAATTGGTTGGTTTAATCGACATTCTATTTTATTCGTTGTATTTCCTAACAATATATTAAAAACTTTATTTCCACCCAAATCCTTACATCCCATCACCCGCGTAAGCTCTCTACCGATGCTTAAGAATAAGTTGCCAGTCATGGTATCGCCGGTTTTAGACACTTTCGAAACAGTTCGTTCATCGACGTATTTCTTATCGTCGTCGCGATTCGTTAACAAATCTATGGCTTGTCCCCGACTTAGAGCCTCATCCATTCCCGCTTCCGAAGTGTTCGTTGTAGGTAGACCTTTAATGCTGTGGCCACCCATTTTTAGATTTCCAGTCGCTGGGTTTACTCCATCCATTCGAAGGAAAGCAGCATTTACTTGACTAAGTGTAACGCCACCGGCAATTATTCTTTGCGTAGATCCTGAATCTGTATGTCCAAATTTGTCGACAGGCATTTTATATATAACAATTTTTTAATGCAAGTCGTTTATGACTTCTTGAAACTCGCATCCGTCGTTCATCGTCTTCTTTAACACGTACAAACACAAATGTCCGCAAAACACTTCGTTATCCGGCTGTATTCGCTCGCTGTTATAAAACACCGGGCGCCGTAAATACTTTAATAGTTCGGTAGGAGGAGGCAGTCCATAACTATCGAAATATATTTTCTCGTTGTCGTTCTTTAAAAAGCCGACCCAGTGCTTGCCTACCCCATTAGAATCGTCTAGGTTTAATATCCCACACTCATTCCGTCTAGGTTTTTTCGGTAGGGTGTCTCGCAGAAAAACTCCTCTAAAATTCGGAATATTCAGTTTCTTCGCAGCATCCAATAGTTCAAAATTCGTTAACGGTTGATTTGGAAGAACTACGCCTTCAACATCGATGTTTTTGACAGTTGTAGAACTCATTTTAATATTCGACTAATACTCTTATTAACGAAGCGCGTAGTGTCCATATGCTAAAGTGTGGATGCCGTCTTGCTGAATCACTCGTTTGTCGTCGTCGGCTGACAACGCGACTTTATTTACTTCTTCGGTATACATGTCGTGATGATACGACCGAATAACATTCATTTTTCTTAACTGTTCTCTTCTCGTAAACACACACTCTTTGTAATCTTCGTGGGTTATCGTTTTACTAACAACGTTCTTTTTCACTCCTTTACACTTCTTATGATCTTCTCCAGCCATCTTGTACGAGTACAACTTCGACCTCAAACCTACGAATTCTTCGATCTGTTTTCCTCCCGCTTCATCTTTGAACATGCCGATCACTTTCTTATTCACACCCTTTTCTATACACGATGGATGATCTTTCGGATACTCACTCGTGTCGAACCGGCTTCTAATGTCAGGAGCTATATCGACGTAGAAGTCTTCGGTCTTAATTTCATAAGCTAGAGAATCCGTATCCGTAAAAAGTAACTTTGCTCTATCTTCATACTTGGTCTTGATGTAATTATAATGAAAATCGTAGATCAATGTCTTACTCGAGTCTAAAATACACATACCTAGATATATCGGTTTGTTATAGAACAACTTGGTCTTTTTCATATGAACGGCGATCAGATTTTCATCGAAAATAGTTCGACCGTCGTAATTTGGTTTCGCCGCGAGCTTCGTAGCTTCCTTCTCATCGCACACCAATCGTACGTCAACTCGATTCTCGATGCATTCCATAGTCTTACCGAAGACGCTATTATTCATAAGCTTGAAAAAGTCCTTCTCGAAATCGTTAGTAGCTCTCGTTCGCAATTCCGTATTCAAGTCGATATACTTTTTCAGCCAAGCGCTTTCTTCGAATATTAACCCTCGATGTATTTTAACGATTTTCAAACCGAGACTTTCGTACAACTTTAAATTACCGTAATGAACTACGTACTTCTTTTTATCGTTTAAACTCGGAATTAGTTTCATTACATCCGATCCTGCGGGTTTTATACTCTCAGGAGCTAGAGGGTAATCGTTATGCAGGTGGTGTAATTCCTTAGGATACTCAAGATCGACTTCTAACACGCACCCCACCCCATCTCGTTCGGTAACGCTTCTCCAATCGTTCAGCTCGTTATCGCTCATCCATTTAAACCCATGAGTTGGTAGAGCTTTGCTCATCCACCATCCGTACAAGTTATTCGCGTCTAAGTAAGGAATGAATACCGGAGGCTGGCTGCGATCGAAAGCTTCTCCCATGTACTCGTTGTTCGCTTTCGCGTATCGTTTTGAAATCGTGCTGACTCCCCCTCTTATTCCTTGCTTGATCATCAGTAACATATCGTAGTCGCTCAACAACTCCAACTCTACGCCGGTCAACTTTAACGCAGCGTCCCATGCTAGTCCGGGTGAAGTATAATACCACGCGGGATCGAGCCTATAATGTTCGATGCACACGTCTCTAAAGTTTTCGAATACATCGGCTAATAATAAAACATCCGACAAATTGTACAAGTCGTGATATTCTCTTAACGTTTTACAACGAAATACTTTCCATACATTTTTGGCGTGCTCGTAATCTTCATCGCTGATGTCTGAATCGTTCAGTTTAGAATAGAATTTATGCTTCGGAGGCAATTCGGTCTCGTTTAATCTTTCAATGCCGTCAACGTAATCGTACGCGTAAACACCTTTTCTGAGTAAAAGATCTAACTTCTCACCTTTAAAAAAATCACCTAAATTCTTACACTGATCTTTACTAAGGTTCTTCGATAACGCGTCGAGACTCGAAGGCATGAATCTAAAACTGTCGATAAAGCGTAATTCGCGCTTGACCGTTATCTCTTTTCCCTCTTTATTTACGAAGTTACCGACCACGATCTCTCGGCTAAACGATATATACTTTTCTTCGTTATTTGGAATACAGTTAATTTTCTCACCATTCTCGCCTCGCAATTTCTTCACGAATAGATGGCTGTCGTATCCGGATAGATTATGGAATACTACAGGGAAAAACTTGGGGACTTTGTAGTTCATATTACAAATGTTATGGGCGGCGCCTCTGAATTTACCACTTAAATGACAGTGATCTCTAACTCGATCTTTACCTAACTCTCCCCCGCAGATATGACAGTTAGTAGCTTCATCGAAACATTTCTTCTCAGTTATACCGAATATCATATTCTTGGGGAATTTAAACTGGTTATATATTTCTTTTATATTTTCTACAAGAGAATCTATGAATATCTGGGCAACATCGTCGTCTTCGTTTTCAGCCGTAAACCTCACTGGCTCTTGGGAATAAACACCGTCGTCGAAGCATTTTATATGATAACAAAACGAGCTAGGCGTATGTTTCTGGTATTTATTAGTGTAAGACGTGTTGGGATCGGGCTGGCATGTATCGATCGGTTTAATAAAAGACTCAAAATCGGCGTAAACTATAAACGGCAGTCTCATCGATTTAAAATAATGCTTAAAACTTAACATAGTTCCTAGGTCGGGGAGAACTATTCGTTGGGCGTCTTGCCGTGAACAGTACTCGGTATGCTTATTCAGCGATTCTACTTCTCTGTAACCGGTTAAACATCTTTTACAATAATACATCGAATTATGGGATTTTTCCGTTCGTGCCGCCATCAATTTATTAAAGTTCTTTATCCAACAGTAATGCTTCTTTTCACCGTCGGAAATAAGCATTAGATCTACGCAGATATCGCTTTCATGCTTCGATATATATAATGGGTATACATCCTTTTCGTAGCCGAATACGTTAACGCTAACGTTATTGTTACGCTCAAACTTATTTATAATATTAGCGTCAGCAGCAACCGGGAATTCAATACCTTTCCAATCGAGTTTCTTAGATTGTTCTTTTAGATCTTTTGTGATTCTTTGAGGGTTTTTATCCGTTGGATTCAGCGCTCTAGTAATACACCATTTAAAACATTCTTCGTCGTCGTTTTTCAGGTTAATAATAGCCGTTTTATTAGCTAAATACTCGGGAAGAGGAATATAAGAACTACCTTTCAATGGCTTATATACCACTGTATCAATATCCAACTTCACAACGGCTTTAAACCGCCAATTACTGCCTCTCATCTGAAAACTTGCCATGCTCTCCTTAATTTTATCCACTGCGTTGCTATATATTTCGCTCACGTCGGTTGCGTCTAAAATGATATCGGTCTTCGATTTAAAATTAGGTTCGGCCACGACTTCTTCCCCAGATTTAATATCTACTTTCTTTATTACGCAATTAAGATTGAATTGAACTTTTACCCCACGATTTTTCGCTAACAGACTGACTACCTGCGGTCTTACGGCGTTAAGAAAAGACGTAAGATCGATGGAACCGGTGGAATCGATCGTGTATTGCTTAGTAAATCCTTTAATAGCCTTCGCGGTCTCTCGGATTTGGAATTTGTTTTTATTGATTTTACTGAAAATACTCGAAACCCTCGACTTCAACGATTCCAATCTTTCATTCACGGTTTTCTTTTCCTTTGGAGGAATGGAACTAACCCACCGATCCGCAAAAGAATTAATAACAGACCTAACCTTAGTCTTCATCTCATTCCAAACATTACTAACAGAAGATTTCCAAATATCAGACGGAGGCGTATACTTACCTGGAACAAGCGTTGGAACCTTAATGTCTGGAACCGGAGCGTCTAGCGGGTTGCTCGCAGACCTCGGCGACATTAATGCTATGAGTTCTGCTTTTCGCAGTCTCGAATAACCAACCATACCTCTCTCTCGAGCGATATTTTGTAGTTCTTTGACGGTTTTTGACGAATAGTCCATTTTATTAAGGACATTTATTCCTTTAAGCGATTTCATGAAATCGGCTCGTGTATCCATTTTATTATGGACATTCATGCCTTTAAGCCCTTTCATAAAACCAGATTACTAGATACTATAGGAAATTCCCAGCCCGCGTAATCACCCGATGACTCATAGGCGCGTCATCGAAACTGTGGGAATTTCCAATAGTTTCGATGACTCATACGATGGTCGTGACGTCATGTGGTTATTGCGTGGTTATTGGGTGGTTATTGCATTATGAACCTAGTTATTGGGTGGTTGTGCTGGGCGCTTAGTTTTACATCTACTAAATTGATATCATTAGAGCTATTAAGTATATTAATATCAATGTTAATAAACAAATAAATTGTTTAACTAACGCCTAATAATATAAAACTTTTTTCCAATTTGTGTAGCCTGTTGTAAAGGCTCCTTATATAAGCTTACTTCAAGTAAACATAAAATATATAATGATATTGTATTTAGTATCATTGTTATTAATGACAAATTAATTGGTTTTTTATAATTGACTATATTCTGTGAACAACTGCTATTGTACTTATGCATTTACGTTAATTTAACGTCTTTACTCTTCTAAAAACCTCTCTCTGATTTAAACAAGTGCGTTTTAGAGCATTTTGAAAATGGTTGCTGAACAGCGTCAAAAACAATAGCACGTACACTTAGTAACCTGTAAATAGTATGTAAATACAATGGAAGAATTTTCAAGAAGGTTCAACGCAAGAGAAGGCCTGGTGGCTCGAATTGATTTGTCGAAGCGCGACACCTGCCTATCTTCACAGGCATAAAAACGCATTGCAACTGTCGTCGAACAGGTTCGTTCAAAAAGTGGAACACAGAGTTCCCTGATTTATACCGGCTCAAAGCCAACCAACGAGTCTCGCCCCAGGACAGATATTTGATCTGAATTCTTAAACCGAAGCCATTTATCTATCAGGGTTTTTTGCCAAGGCAAAGCACTTTTTTCTGCATACCAAAGTAGTATATATTATTTATCTGACCAGCCTTGGCCGAAGCGATATCAAGCCATCAATCTTAAACTAAGATTAGAAAGTTGTTCGAGCAGATCGAAGGTGGACTCTCTCACGACTGTCTGACCTAATTCCATCGGTTGTGACTTTTTACTTGAAATAAACTTAAATCAAGTTAGTTTCTCCAATCTCTGTCACATTTTCGCATACTGAGAAGCCATTCCCTGCTGAGAACTATCGTGGAGGGAAGAATGGAGGGAAAGAGAACGAGAGGAAGACCTAGACCGATGCTGCTGGACTGGATGATGGTGGATGGATACAGTTAGCTGAACGAAAAGACCCAGCTTTGAGAGCAGTTGCACCATTCGATGTTTGAACCTGCCCAGAGGCAAAGAAAGCCGCAAAGAACACTTTCTTTGCTTCTGTACCTGTGTTAAAAGATTCATTTATAGTACTTCTTGTTTCTTATGTCCTTTCCTTTTTATTATTTCTAAAATCCTCCTGGCTTAACATAAATGTATAACAACATTGTGCCCACATATAGTGCCGGATTTAGACATAAGCCAATAAAGCTTCGGGTACGTGTAGTTTCTGGAAAGTTTCACCCATTATGCCATAGCCCGAAATTTGGCTCTGCATCCATGTGAATCATCATGCATGGCCCTGTTGTTAGAAAGCAGCTAGATCTCTACGTGTGTATGCAGTATGCATACGTGTATGTATGCATGTTACATATGTGACAGCTGTAAGCCATATACATGCGTTCACATATATATTATATATGCGTTGCTTTGATTCTACTGAGCGTTATCGCAAGCGTATCTGTATTCAGCCACGTCATCTGATTGTCTTTCTCTGGTCATAGAACTGGAACTGTTCTTGGCGAACGAGCTTCTTCGGTTGCTGAACCTAGTTTTTAGAACCCTCTTCCTGTATCTGCATGGATGTAGTATGTACGTACAGTAACGTACGTACGTATGTATGTGTATATTTTATGTATGTATTATGTATGTATGTACGTATGTATGTATGTATTATATGTATACATGTATGTATTTGTCTATGTAAGTGTGTGTATGTATGTATGTGTGTGTATGTATCCACGTATGTATGTATGTACTTAATACGTATGTATTTGTGGAGTTTTTAAGTACCCGGTACATCACAAAGCATTTTATCACCACATCTTTACATATCAAGATTAACGATACCCTCACACAAAATCCATTGTTCTTAAATTGCCCCATTTATGCCCCGAACCTCCATCCATTTCGAATGCCCCTTTGCTGTGTTCCGACAGTTGCTCAAAACTGTTTAACCAGACACAGAGAGCGACTTTCGCCAGAGTTTAAACAAACCCCTACCCAATCCAGCGGATTTATTATTCAATGGCCGAAATTTGACCCCGAACCCATAACAATGCACATTTTTCGAACCACTTCAGAAAACCACGAGCCAGGTCATTACAATCTTTACAGTCTTAACCTACCGTTCCAGAAACACCGCCAACTTAAGACACTGGATTTGTTGGGTCATAGCTAGAAGAAAATGATAGATTTCTAAAAAAAGACACTCAAGATAAATGTAATATCATGCTTTTTAAATACGTATACTTGTAACTTGTAATGTAGATAGATGTAAATGTAGTATAGTGTAATGTGAATAAACGACAACGTAACATTGCGTAATGTAAATAAATGCAAATGAATCATTATGTAATGTAAATAAATGTAACTGCAAAATTTCAAATGTAACTGTAATATCCTGTGATGCAGGTAAATCTTAATACGATAGCGTGTAATCTGAATGACTGTAAATGTAATGGCATGTAACAGTAATAGTAATGTAAGTACATAGGAGCATGTAATGTAAATTAATGCAAGACAACTTGGTGCATACATTACAGTAATACCGAAACATGCATAATCTAATTTGATCTGATGTGATCTGATGCGATGTGTTATTATCCAGTTCTGTTCTAATCTGATCCATTGTGATATGTTCTAATCCGAACCATTCTAATCTGTTCTAATCTGATCCATTCTAATCTGTTCCAATCAAATCCATTCTAATCTGTTCTAATCTGATCCATTCTAATCCGTTCTAATCCGATCCATTCTAATCTGTTCTAATCTGATCTAATATGTTCCAAGCTTGTCTAATCTAACTGGAATTGTAACTTAACTTGTCTAATCTGACGTCTTTCTATTGTATTTCATCCCAATCCAATGCAATCTTATGTAATCTGATGCCAACTAATGTACTCTAGTATTTCCTATCTAATCTTACCTGGAAGCTTCGACTGGGTCGTGATCGTGACGCACAAGACATAATACGATGTTAGTTCGTAGGCAAAACCTCAATTTGCTTTTCTACCAATAGTCCATATCTGCTGTGTGGCTTCTGACTGGCCACATTACAACATTTAGACATTATACTACACATAAATACCTGTACACATTGTTTAAATGTCTGATGTGTTGCTTCTGACTGATCACGTTTGAACACTGTATACACAAATAGCTGTAGCCTACATATTGTGTCTGGTTTTTGTTGTCGAATGCAGTTTCTTCCTCGGAAATCTTCCGACCATCTGGAGACGAAGGGCAAAGGGAGAAGCACTCTACCCGTCTCTCCTGCGATGGTTAGCTAGCGATCAATTCATCAGTAATGTAAATTACTACGCCATAGCCTATGAATATGTCTAATCTAACCTAATCTAGCGAACTTCTATAGCGCCGTCACCCTTATGTATAAGCAACAGTCGATGGTCGCATTAAAGTAAATATATGTACTCATGTGTGTATGTGCTGTTTTTCTATATAAATAATTATAACTACATGTTTGCCCGTCCTAAGACGGTTAAAAACAATTTAAGAATGTATTTTCTTTCGGTCGTTTTAGCCTGTTCGCCACCTATGTAAATTAATAATATTGTTCCCAGATGCTTGGCGCCAGCTGGCGATAAGCCCTGAAGATCTTTGCCCGTCCTAACACGGTTTAAAGACAATCTTAAAATGTATTTTGGTTCGTTCATTTTAGCATGTTCGCCGCCTAAGTTTGCAAAGAACGAATAAAATATTCAACTTCACGTGGATCAAATTCATAATAGTCTGTTTTCTACAAATCGCACACTGGTTATAATTAAATATAATGCATCGTGATGCAAACTGAGACAGAAAAGCAGACTTCGGGACTTGGAAGCCGGGTTTACTGCGTTTCAACCTCTTTTCTTGCAATTAAGAAAACCTTTGCCTTTTAGAGGTATTCAGTGAGTGCTGGATGACTTGAGAAAGATTCGGTACTAAAAATAAAGCTGTTTTCTCGACAAATATATGTATGGCTATTTTATATGTATGGCGATATATATATAGGCGCTACATCAATTGCCACACATATTTTTATGTGGCAATTGATATAGCGCCTTTAAAACACCTCACATAGTTTGTGGATTTCCTAATTGTTGTATTTGGTTCAATGTGTTAAAAGGGTGAAGGAATTTGGCCACACCTATCGAATGTGCTTCGCTCACAAGGTGATGATATTCACCTGCGACCCAGAATCAATCAAGGTCAGAAAGGCGAATATAATATAATATAATATAATATAATATAATACAATATAACATTAAATTTAGTTATTGGTATGTAGGCCCTAATTACGTAATCTACTTGGTTGCTTAGTTTACTTTACTTGGATACTATTATTTTACTTAGATACTTATTTTGTTTAGCCTAGATACTTTACATAGAATCTTGGATGCTTAGTTAACTCAGAAACGTACGTTACTTATATACTCATTTTACTTGGATACTTAATTTATCTGGATACTTACTTTACTTGGATATTTACTTTACATGGAATGTTACTTTATTTGGATATATTTAATTTATCTGGATACTTACTTTACTTGGATATTTACTTTACATGGAATGTTACTTTATTTGGATATATTTAATTTATTTGGATACTTACCTTACTTAGATAACTAGATAAGTTGGATATTTATACTATTTAGATACGGACTTTATTTGGATACTTTAATTAGATATAATGACGAGCCATGTTACTGCATTTTCAGGAAATCTATACAACTGGTCCTGACTTTCCAAAACCGACTGATCCATATCACTCGATTTCATTTCCTTACGGCGTTCGGTGAGCAACAGATGTCTCTCGGCTGTTTTAATTGTTTCGCCTGTTAAAATAATAATTAATTCTATCAATTAATTCATAATTCCAACTTTAAAAAGTAGTTTCTACGACACATTTACAACCATCACCTGTGCACGAGACAACCATCGTGGTATTACGTAACTAGGTACCGTACGTATGTACAATTGAACATGTATACATATATTTACATAATACATACATACATACATACATACATAGAACATACATACATGCATACACACAATATTATTGTTATAAATGTGGTTTTATATAGCGCCCCTCAAGAGTATCTACTCAGAAGCTTAAATTCATACATACACAAATGCATGCACTCACGCACGCATATGTGCATAGATGCACATGCATGAATGCATGTATGTATGATACATACATCTATGCATGTATCATACATACATGCATACATAAATACATACATACATACATTCATGCATACATACATATATACATACATACATACACACATACATGCATAAATTCATACATATATTAATATATATACTTACATAAATACATATATATGCACATATATACGTGTATGGATACACATACATGGATACATACATACATGCACACATACATACATACATACATACATTGCATGCATGCATGTATGTACATACATAGTATGTATGTATGTATGTATGTATGCATGCATGTATGTAAGTATGCATGCATGCATGACATACATACATGCATGCATACATACATACATACATACATACATACATACATACATACATACATACATGCATACATACATACATACATACATACATACATACATACATACATACATACATACATACATACATACATTGTATCCCATACATACATACATTTAAGAAAACTCTCAGGAACACTGAGGCGCGGCTAAAATATTTGCAACTTAAGCTGAAAATGTGTTGGTTATCATCATGAGATGATGGCGCTGCATAAATCGACGAAGAGTCAATGGTCTGTTTGTTTCTAGGGCGGTCGGCAACGGCATCTTCGGTCAGCTGGACGAAGACAAATACAGACATCAGAGGGCCATCCTCAACCCAGCTTTTACAAAAAGGTACACAACCCTTTGGCTTTCTAAAACTTTTCATAAACTTCTTCAAACTTTTTAAACTTTAACAAACTTTTAAAAACTTTTTTAAACGCAAGAAACTTGTTTAAACCTTTGATAGTCTCGCCTCTGCCCACTCGTTACACTCGAGAAAAAATCGATGACCTAATGAAAGCTATGAAAGAGCAGGGTGAGACCACAGAGACGCTGGATGTAGGTTCATTACACGGGGCCTTAAATGGCATGGCACCCATTCAAACGGGTAGAGGTGGCAAAGGATCTCACCCGATTAATTCATTGAGAAGTGAGCAGGAGGTCGAGGCCACACGGTCCGTACACCGAACCTTGGGGGCGTGACCTCCATTCGAAAGGAAAGCGACGACGGTGGGAAAGGATCCCCTCACCCGATCAATTCAATGAACGATTTGGGGGTCGAGACCACTCGGTTACATGTACTATAGTCCATGTGCATTCACATCAACTATCTGCATCATATTTTACGCGTTTTTAAGTTATCCGATAGCGAATCGCGGGGATCGGTTACAGATTCGCCAGATAGGATCATGGTTTAGATTTTCAAATATTTTGAGATTTTTTTATAAATTATTAATATGAAAATTTTTTTATTTGCCAAATTGATCATCTTCTTGCTAAATGACGTCACACTGACGTCCAGCTAGACTGGTTCCCCGCTTCTTTTCTAAATAATAATACCACCACTAACATTTAATGATTTAAAAATTTATACTTTTGACCGATATATTACCAATTATTTGAGATGTGACTTAATGTGACTTTTGTTACGTTTTGTTGCGTTACATGTTTTTGGAACATCAAAAAACAGTGGGTGACCTCAGCAAAAGTGATATAACTTTGGTTCTGTTTGAAATATTTTGGTGAAATTTGGCTGTCATACGTAAATATGAATTACTTTTCAGCCAGTAAAGTGTGATGTAAAAATTCTTACTTTTGCCCGTAATATGAGCAAAAACGTCTAGGGCATTATTTTTTTTAGCCCACCCTGTATACCCATGTGATGACTTCTTTGCTAGCTATCTGGAGTCGATGCTGAGACATTACAACGAGGTGGGTGACGCTCTGATCGAGAACCTGATGCGAGTGGCTGATGGCAAGACGGTCGTCAAGATGTATGACAAGGTCAAAACGACGACACTAGATGTCATCTCTAAGGTTCCACTTCTCTTATTCGACCATTTCTTTTCTTACCTTTCACTGTAATGCAATAAAAGAAAGTACAATACAATGAATACAGTAAAATAAAATAAAATACAGTATAAATTGCAATACAATGCAATGCAATAAAACGCAATACAATACAATGCCATGCAATGCAATAAAACAAAATACAATACATTGCGATACAATGCAATACAGTACGATACAATACGATGCAACAATAACATACAATACAATGCCAAAAATTCAATACACAATCCGCACACAATCCGTCCATTTGGCAGGTGAGGGGACGCCACCTAGGCTGATCACCTGCGGTGCTGCACAAGGAGCAGTGATTGGCCTTCTCCTCTTTGTTCTATATACGGCCGATGTGGAAAGAATCATATACCTGCCTCCTCCACCACTGCTATACGGACGATGCACGGCTCTACTTCTTCTGCGAACCATAACAAAACGCCGAGCTGAAACAGAGTGCTGCTGTGTATCGAACGCAGTTAAGAGCGGATTGCGTCTATCCTTTTACACAATCACATTATTTTGGGCCATAGACTTTTTGAACTCATGCACAGCGCCCTTTTCCTCGGCCTCGGCTATGCTAGGCGCTATTCAGATCTTCTTCTTCTTCTTTCTCTTCTCCTCCTTTTTCTTCTTCTTCTTCTTCTTCTTTTCTTCTTTTTCTTTTTCTTCTTCTTCTTCTTCTTCTTCTTCTTCTTCTTCATCTCCATCTTCATCTTCATCTCAATCTTCATCTTCACCATCATCATCATCTTCTTCTTCTTCTCTGCTTCTTCTTCTTCTGCAATATAATCAATCAATGTATCTTTATTGGCATCAATGACAGCATTTAACCAAGTAACATACAAACGTTCAGCACAATTACATGCAGGAAGATCACAATTTAAAGGAGTTAAACAACTTGCATCATTTGAGATAATGACAATAAGCTTTCTGGATACATAGTACTGCCATCAACGGCAATGGGTACCCCCCAAAGGATGAGAGTCCCACTAAGATGGGGATACCGCATGCACATGTATCTAGTCAGTTAAACTCAGTTTGATGCAATAGGGCTAGAGATCATCCTCCCATGCGTTAAAGTAGCAAAGAATTTACCAACGCAATTAGAGGAGATTGTTTAGCTAGTTATAAAACTTAATTATCCTTAACTACAGCTCCCGTCTCCAGTGTGACGTCCGCTAACAAGATTTACTTCAAGCAATCATGATAGATAAAGCATCCTATGATGCTGTATCGGTGGATACAAGAAAATGACGTAACCTTTTTGGAACTCGTATTTATTATTTGATGATTTGATTTCCATTGGCAATGCGTTTCATACTGATGGACCGGTACTTTGAGTGTAAACAGTCTGGTATTGGTGCGCGCTTTGATTGGGCGATATAAAGAAGCGCTTCTAGTTAAATGATCGTGTAACGTGGAGGTAAGCGTGAAGTACCCAGCAAATGTATTCGGTAAAAGGTTTTGTACGTAGATATAGAATCAATCAATCAATCAATCAATCAAGAATTTATTGTAACAAAAAAAAATCAGTGTACAAAAAAGCATGGAAGTTTTGGCGACAAATGGTAACCCAAAAGGGCTATATGCCCACTAAGTAGGGTTACCCATGTAACATAAATGAATTGGTAACAAATAGCGAAATGGCTTTCTCATAATATAAACGTTATATTATAGCCTCTTTTCACTGTAGAGAAAAAAAGACATGCACAGCTGGTGAAATCCAAAATAACCTTAACTAGATGCAAGCTTAACTAAATTTGACAAGACAGTAACTCGGGCAGCATGACATATTTAACTAAGTATTCAGTATATGTGCTTTCAAAGTTTTCTTAAACGAAGAGAGATTCGTCAAGTGTCGAATCTCTGAGGGAATATAATACGTACATATAGAATAATACAATAAAATACAATGGACTACAATTCAGCAACATAAGATACAATGCAAGAAAATACAATAAAATACAGATTGCTATAGTGATGAAATTGGATGAAGAATAAGGTTTGTATAACTTTGTATTGACTTGGAAATCGTTGAATAACGCTTTTATAGATGTTCGATTACAATTACAAAATAGACAAGAGCATGCGGAGGAAAGTCAAAGGAGGAGGAGAAGGAGGGAAAAGACGAAGTGAGAAAAAAGGAGAAAGGGAATGCTTACGATGAGGATCACCAAGACGATGATGACGATGGTGATGATGGTGGTGATGGTCGTCATGGTGATGGTGGTGGTGATGATGACGATGGTGGTGGTGATGATGATGGTGGTGGTGGTGGTCACGGTTATATTGATAAAGAGGAGGAAGAGGAGGATGGACGACGATGATGAAGGCGATGATGACGTTGAAACGATAGCAGCGATGATGAACCTGTGATTTCTGCCAGGTTGCTTACAACAAAGAGATCGGTGCCCTGGAGAACGACCACAGCGACATTGTCAACGCCTTTCACAGGATTGCCGATGGGATGTCCGACTCCTGCAACGGATTCTTTGTTCCTGTAAGACTCCCCTCCCTCCCCTCTACTCTATCATTTGAAATGAAGGCCTATTATATGTATATTCGTTTATGGAGTAAACTGGTTGTCATACCAAAACCAGGAACAACAAAATTCTGAAAATAAAGAGAAATGAACATTCAGTCGGATCAACAAAGGGCAATGCTCGGAGCTATCGTTTATTGTATTTTATTGCATCATATTAATTTGTATTTCATTGTATTGCATTGTATTGTATTGTATTGCTTTGTAGTTTAATTAAACAACTGAAATCGATTATAATCTGCTGAGCGCAAACGAAGAGAGAGAGACTGAGAGAGTGAGAGAGAGAGAGAGTAAGAGACAGAGACAGAGACAGAGAAAAGAAGAGCGATGAAAAGAGAATATAGGCGAGAGAAAAAAGAGATCACACTATGTGTGTTTAATTAATTAAATGTGTGTTTAATTAAGATATTGATTGTACTTTCGTGTTTCAATGTGATCTTACTGCGTCTGTCGGTTTGAAATAATAAAGAATATAATAATAATAATTATTATTTATTGTACTATAGTGTATTGCTTTGTATTTTATTGTATTGTATTGCATTTTATTGCGTTGCATTTTATTGTATTGCAGTGTATTCCTTTTTATTGTTTTATATTGCATTGCATTGAATTGCGTTCTATTTTATTGTAATTTTGGAATAATAATAGTGAATTGTATTGTAGTATAACGCATTGTATTACTTTGCATTGCATTGCATTCTATTGATTTTTATATGTTTTTTGCATTTTATTGTATTGTGTATTGGATTGCATTATGAGGCATTGGTTTGTAATGTATTGTACGACATTGCATTGTATTGCATCGTATTGTATTGTATGGGTTACGCCATAGTGTGATCTCTTTTTTTTTTATCTCGTCTCTCTTCTCTTTTCATTGCTCTTCTTCTTCTTCTCTCTCTCTCTCTCTCTCTCTCTCTCTCTCTCTCTCTCTCTCTCTCTCTCTCTCTCTCTCTCTCTCTCTCTCTCTCTCTCTCTCTCTCTCTCTCTCTCTCTTCGTTTGCGATCAGCAGATTATAATCGATTTCAGTTACTTCCTTGCATTTTATCTTTTTGCAATCGATTTATCTTCCTTCCAATCCATCCAAACCATCCAATCCTCCAATCCATCGAAGTCATCCAAAATCCAATCCATCCATTCCACTAAATCCTCCAATCCATCCAATCCTCCAATCATCCGTTCCACTCATTCCTCCAATCCTCCGCCTTCCAGGCCTTCTTGTACTCAATGAAACTCATCTTAACAGCTCTTCTACCTTCTCCCTCTCATATATCTGGTAACCGGACTTAGATCTGCACTTGACATCTCTGACAAACCCCTCTGACTTGACTCAGCGCTCATGAATTAGCTGGTGCCCTGCGTTTAGCTTTTGAGTAGCGTTTTAGAAATTTGGAGATTACGTTTTCTTCGTATTTCTCTGCAGTTCTTACTGGACAGGAAAGTAACGAAATCTAATTTCGTCAAAGCTGTCAAATATCTTCGTGACACTGGAAGGGAGTGGCTGATGGAGAGATGCAAATCTATGGAGGCTGGAGACTATGTGCCAGAAGATGCCCTGACCCTTTGGATCAAAGCGTGGGGTATTGAACTATTATTATTATTATTATTATTATTATTATTATTATTATTATTATTATTATTATTATTATTATTATTATTATTATTATTATTATTATTATTATTATTATTATTATTATTATTATTATTATTATTATTATTTATTTGTTTATTTTTTTAATGCCCCAAGGTACAAATGATCCCTTGGGGACTTAAATATTAATCTGTTAATAGTTATTTCCAGGATATCAGGCCTCGTCCTCGGCTAAGTAATTATAAAATTATATTATTATTATCACCATCATCATCTTCATCATCATAATCATCATCATCATCATCATCGTCGTCGTCGTCATTATCATCAACATCATTATTATTACTTTTGCACATGTGGCAGTTCTGTTCTTTCAGGCTATGCAACTTTTACTGTAATTACTATTGTTATTTTTATTATTATTATTATTATTATTATTATTATTATTATTATTATTATTGTTGTTGTTGTTGTTGCTATATGTAGTAGTCGGAGAAGGAGTAGAAATAGAATTAGTAGAATATTAATAGCAGTACTACTGCTGCTGCTGCTTACTACTACTGCTACTACTACCAATTCCACTACTGCTACTACTACTACTTATTGTTTACTGCTTTTATTATTTACTATTTATTAGTTACTACTACTACTATTACTACTACTTCTATTACTTGTACTACTACTACAACAACAACAACAACAACAACTACTACTACTACTACTACTACTACTACTACTACTACTACTACTACTACTAGTACTGCTGCTGCTACTACTACTACTACTACTACTACTACTACTACTACTCCTACTACTACTACTACTAATGCTATACTACTACTACTACTACTACTACTACTACTACTACTACTACTACTACTACTACTACTACCACCACCACAACTACTACTACTACTACTACTACTGCCACTGCTATTACTACTATTATTATTATTCTATCGTTCCCGTAATTTAAGATACATAGATATCCCCTGGGGAGAATTAACTGGCACTAATCCTAGACTACTACATCCCCGGTGTCTAATGCACAAAGAGTGTAGCAATCAGTGATGGGCACTAAACTATTTTTTTAAAGTTAAACTAAAACTATTTTCCAACTGAAAAAATTAGTTTAACTAAAGTTGGCAACTGAATTTGGAAATTAGTTAACTAAACTAAAAAAAAGTAGTAAAACTTTTTCCAACTATTTCCAACTTTTACGACAAACATTGTCACAATAACAGAGGTTAAGTGAACTGTAATAATGCCAAGCGTCAATGACAATTTCACCTTCAAACTATGCAATGTGTACTCTTCTAGCATACAGTAACAGGCGTACTGTAAGTAGTGTATGAATTTGAAAACATAGGCCGTAATGCTGAAACCATGCAGTGTTAATAAGTTTCACGTTGAGTTGTTGACAGTGTTCAATGTTCATTGCGGAAAATAGTTGCCTATTGCTGTTTTTTTAAGTTAAACTTTATAGTTAGCAACTAAATTTTTTTAGTTAAACCATGGTTTTAACTAAACTATTTATGTTTAGTTAAACTTCACTCTTAACTAATTTTTTTTAGCTAAACTAAAAGTTAGCAACTATTTAGTTTACTGTTGCCCATCACTGGTAGCAATAACATTTACTTCACTCACAAATGCATCAACTCTAGCAATAATACTAATAATCATTATTATAAATTATAGTAATAATAGTGTATAAATTATTTATTAAAATTATTAGAGAAATGAATAGATAAATAGTAAATTTTTATATTTCAGGTTAGATCTGTCGAAGTTACTAATAAATAATAATAAGAATAATATAATAATAATGACAATAACACAAACATAGTAAGAAGTTTGTTAAAGACAGATCTATGAATCAATAATAGTAATGATAATTCCAACAGCAACAGCCATAATAACAATGATAATGATAATAATAATGATGAAGGTGATGATGATGATGATGATGATGATGATGATGATGATGATGATGATGATAATGGTAATAATAATAAAGATAATAATAATAATTATAATAACTAAAATAAAACCGACGATTATGATGATAATAATAATAACAATAATAATAATAAAATAAAATAATAAAAATAAAATAAAATAAAGCTGAGATCGGATAAAGCTGAGATCGGATCTGCGGTTTGGATACTTGAATGACCTGACATTGGGTGGTAGCAAAGAGACAGTAGCCGCCAATGTTAATCTGACCGCGCAAGAATCAAAGAAGCTGGGTTAGCAATTAAACCGCAGCAAAATTTAATGCGAAATCGCCTGCCACAACATCCAGACGCCGATCGATGACGTGGCGTTTCAAGACTTTACAAACATGGCCTTCGAGCAGATGACCTTGTTGGGTGCACCTCTGATACCAGGTCCAGCTGTGGACAAGGTCTTAGAAATGAAAGCTAACGATCTGGAGAGAGCAATCACAATACTCCCATTGCTTTACACACATGATGCTCTTGTTCTTCTTAGAAACAGTTTTAAGTGTCCCGAAGCTACTATGCGCACAGCAGTCTGTACCGATTGCCCGGGCTTGACTCGTTTGACCACTTGTTAAGAGAAGGGCTATCGACCATCTTGAACGTTGACCTTGACGATGACCGTTGGCTCCAGGCTTCTTTGCCGGTGAGAGATGGTGGTCTGGGAGTTCGTTGTGCATCTACGCTGGCACTTACCGCCTTTCTGGCTTCTGCTGCAAGCAAAACCGAACTGCAGGCATGCATCTTACCAACAGAGTCGGCTGAGATACCATACGAACTTGCCAACTCAGCACTAACCGCGTGGATGACACTGACAGGTGCAGAACCACCAACAGGAGCAGCAACTCATCGCCAAAAGGAGTGGGATATCCGATATACAGACATGGCACGGACAGGCCTGCTCTAGTCCACCAGCTGTCCACGCGATCGTGCTCGCCTGCTAGCCTCACGAGCACCTCATTCTAGTGACTGGATGCTAGCTCCCTCTGTGACTGCTTTGGGCCTCCGCCTCTCAGACGAGGAGATACGGATCGCAGTCGGGGTGAGGCTAGGTACGACACTCTGTGAGCGGCACTTGTGCCACCACTGCCGAGAAAATGTCGACGGAAGAGGGCTTCAAGGTCTGGTTTGCAGAGAAGGAGGCGGGAAACAACAGCGGCACGCTATGCTGAATGATGTAATCTGACGAGCGCTGAGCAGAGCTTAAATCCCTGCTCAGAAAGAGCCTCTCGGCCTCTCAAGAGGAAATGGAAAGCGACCAGACGGTGTCACAATGATCCCTTGGTCACGTGGACGATGACTGACATGGGACGTGACAGTGCCCGACACGCCGCTTCCCATCTTGCCCACACATCCATCGGAGCTGGCGAGGCAGCGGAACGTGCAGTACAGTCCAAGATAGCGAATACTCAACCATTACTAATACCCATGCCTTTGTGGCGATCGCCTTGGAGGCGGGCGGCTCTTGGAGCGGGGAAGGTCTACAGTTCGTAATGGAGTTGGGAAGCCGAATAACGGACGTTACTCACGATCCACTGGAGACATCGTATTTGTTCCAACGGATTTCGGTGGCTCTTCAACGTGGGAACGCCATCTGCCTCTCCAGGACACTGCCACCTCTGTCTCAGTGACGCTGATATGGCGCTTCAGATAATTTACCATTATTGTTAAATATAATAATAATGAAAATAATAATAATAATAATAATAATAATAATAATATAATAATAATAATAATAATAATAATAATAATAATAATAATAAGATTAATAAAAAAATAATTCTTGTAGATGTGTCTACAAAGCATTCGACAGATCCCGAAACTATGGAAATCATTATCGACGAATATATGACGGTGTTCTTTGCTGGTGAGCTTTTTAATAGGTGGTCTCATCTGGGTGGTCTCGTATTGGTGTTCCCATCGGGTGGTGAAATCAGAACAGGCAGCCAATCGATAGACCAGTGTTATGAACGTTTACCGATTGCCTCTAAGATGTTCTTTACGTAGCAGCATATAAACGATTTACATTTACATAATGTAATAATTACATAATTTATACATACGGTTCCTATCGAAAACTTGTACATTTCAATCAATCAGTCCTTTATTCATATACTACAAGCTGAAACAGACTAATTCTGGGACCCAGATACAGGGATTTGTGCAGGGATTGTCAGTCAGCATTCTTCTACAGGATGCGAGACATAGTTAGGGTCGTCTTTAGACGGCAGGGAGAAGTTACCGGTATATGATCTAAAGTACAGTCACATTTATATTGATCATTCCCATCTGATCTAGGGGGTCGGATGCAGTACACGGATAGACCCTCCTTCATCCACCTTTGCGCATGTGTTCTTTTGGGCTTTGCACTTGCTGTCTGAATTCTGGGAAAAGGAAGATAAAGGAAGATCAACAATGGATCAACCTATTGGTGAGGAGCAGCTTAAAGCACCCTAATAGGCGCTCAATTAATGTTCAGTTAAATTTTTTTTAAATTGCATTACATTTCATGAAGATACAACATAACATTGCTTTGATTTTGATTGTAGGGCATCACACGACGTCCATAGGGATGAGTTTCGCCATCCAGGAGATAGGTCGCAGCCCGGAAATCTTGAAGAAGTAATTGTAATCTGTAATCAGAAACTTTCTGTAACGCCGCTTCTAATTGTTAAATTTTCAGAAAGTTCATCAGTTACTTAGCAATGGTCGGATAACCGGACAAGTCAGAAGTGTGGGGCTCTCGCACACACGTAGAGCCTGACGAACGGATGAACCAACCAGAAGTGATAGTTGAGACAATGTTCAGATATTTTGGACCACCTTGCATCAAGGATGACGAGTAACATACGTGCATGCAGAATGGGAATTGTCGAGGGCTTGGGGTTCAACGCCCCCTAGTCTTTCTTAGGACCCCACAGTTAAGTCTTCATTGCACACCCCAGAGGGTCGTTTCCAACCCCCTCAGTTGTGCTACTGTGCTTTAGCATTATTTGACTCTGAGTCTCTGACAAAGAGAAGAAATTTCCATGGTGTATCATGTATGCATTTTTGAATTTTCTCAACAGAGGAATCGATTTTGATTCGCGTCTGACTTGCAAAACTTGCTAACGTTGAAATCAGATGCTTTCAACTTTCGTTGACATCAGTTTGCAAAATACGGATAAAATGTTCAAACCCCTCGGTCTTTTTTCTACAATTCCCATGTATGTATAACATTGCAGGGCCGGATTAACAAATGTGGTGGCCCTGTTCAGTAAAACTGTGGGGGCCCCAAAGACCGTATACAGTAGAGTGTAGGCCTACACAATAAAATGGCGTCATTTTATAATGTGTCATATAGCACTTGAGTTCCGGTCAGGTCAGAGGCGTAACTTTGGTCTAGAAAGTAGGGATACGAAATTGCGCATCGTTTCCCCTTCAAGACCGTTAAATGATTATAATGGCGCCCAGTGAATCTATATTTGGCGCCATTTATGCGCAATGCCGAATAATAATAATGATGATGATGCTGATAGTAAAAATAACAATAGCAATAAATATAGTAATAACGACAATAAGCGTAATCAGAAATATAATAATAAAAACAATAATTATATAATAATGAAAATAAAAATATTAATTTAAAATGACTAACAGTAGACGTCGTGTTTCATTATAGAAGAGACGTGTGTCGATCATAATTGAAGTGACGTAACAATAGGTGTTTATTCTCTAGATTTAAACCCTAATAACAATAGACTTATTCATAACTGAAGTGACGTAAGAATGGCCTTTACTGTCGAAATCTAAATTTACAAACTATAGACGTATTTCACAATTGAAATGAAGTGACAAGAGGCCTTTAGGCCTATTGTCTAAATTTTAACTTAATAACATTAATAGACTTTTTCCTAATAGAAGTGACGTAACAAAGGTTTTTATTCTTTAAATCTAAAATTATTAGTTATAGACGTGTTCCATAATCGAAATGACGTAGGCTACTTAACAAATGATAGTCTTTTATTCTCAAACTTTGAACTTAATAACAATAGGCTTTTTCATAATTTAAGTAGGCCTAACATAAAATGGGCTTTTATTCTCTATATCTGAGATTAAAAATAATAGACGTTTTAGCAATTGTAATGACGTAAGTCATGTAACTATAATATTGTCTAAATTTAAACTTAATAACAATATAGACTGTGTCATAGCCGAAGTGACGTAACAAAGGCCTTTATTCTCTGAATGTAAACTTCTAATAACAATACACTTCTTCATAATTGAAGTGACGTTATTGCCTTTATTCTCTAAATCTAAAAATTGCTAAACAATGTGTTTCATAATCGAAGTGACATAACAACGGGCCTTTTTTTTAAATTTAAACTTATAGGCCAACATGTAGTAGACGTGTTTCATAATAAAAGTGACGTTAAATGGGCCTTAATTCTTAAAATTTAAATTTGTTAACAAAAACATGTTTCATAGTGTTTCATAATTGAAATGACGTAACAATAGGTCTTTATTGTACCTTCAGGTAGTAAATGTTTAAATAAGCAAGTAAAAATAGGTCTAACTAGCATTTCTGGCTGACTCTTTAGATGAATCTGCCTGATATTGGAAACTCCAATAGGGGCCCACACCCGTGCGAAAGTTGTGTATTTGTCTATATTAAATGAGTAATTTCGAATAATTTGTTCCGAGTTTTTTAAACTCATTTTTACTATTAGACTTAACAAATAACAACAATTATAAAATATTGAAAAAAGTTTCTTTTGCATGTGTGGGGGCCCCTCAAGTGTGGGGGCCCCTGTTCGGCCGAACATGTTGAATATGCCTTAATCCGCCTCTGTAACATTGTATATATTTACGTGTGTGTATATATACATATGTATGTATAAGAATATATGCATAATGTATGTATGTAGGCCTATGTATGTATGTGTGTCTGGACTCATTGCAGAGCACCCTGAGGTCTCTCAAACAAGAGCTGCGTTCGCTAGCTTAAGTGTTTTCAAGTTTCAAACAGAACAAAAAGTTCATATGAAAGACAATTTACTTCAGACGACTTAGAAAGTACACCAGGCACAAGAAACACACTTTGCTTATCGTAAGATCAACCATTTTAACCATTAACGATGCACTGTGTTTCTAGGAATGCAAAATTGCGCTATATAAGTGCTCGGAAAAATGCATACACACAGTCATACATACATAATACAGTATTCTTAAATACATACATAAATACATAAATGCATACACATGAACATGCCTACTCGCATACATGCATATATGAATGCATGCATAGTTGCATACATATACACACATACATGAATACACGCACATACATAATTAGTTTAATTACATTCACACATGCAATAATTAATGCATGTATATCTGTTTGTTTTGTGTTCTATACGTGCAAGCATATACTGTACATGTGCACATACAAACATACATACATACACAGTACACACATGCATACACACACACGAATACACAATACATATGTATTCTTAATTATATAATTAATACATGTATATACATGTATGTATGTTTTGTGTTCTTAGACTGCGCGAAGAAGTGGATACTGTTCTCGGAAGCAAGACCTTCGTGTCAAGCGAGGATCTCATTAAGATGGAGTACCTCAACATGGTCTATTTGGAGTCTCTTCGCTACTGGAATCCCATTCCCTGGCTCTTCCGGACCAATGTTCACGAAACCAGTTTCGAAGGATACAAAATACCCGCCAACTCACACCTTGTGGTTAGCTGCAAACTGAAGCAAATGTCTAAATTTTAACAAGTAATCATGAATTTGTATAGCGCTGCTTTAAATAGAAACTAGTCAACTGTCCTCTTTACGCTGTAATATGATTCGCTGAGATTGCTGACTGACTTTCAAACATCTGGATGGTCTAACTGCTCTTCACCTGGCGACTAGCTAACCGAACCTCAGATTCACCGTTCTGCGTGACTTTGCATGTGTTGAAAATATATCGTATGATAAAAAAATAATGATGATGATGAAAGTAATAATAATAATACATATAATAATAATGATGATGAAGGTGATGATGATGACGATGATGAGGATGATGATGATATGGTAGTAGTAGTAGTAGTAGTAGTAGTAGTAGTAGTAGTAGTAGTAGTAGTAGTAGTAGTAGTAGTAGTAGTAGTAGTACTAGTAGTAGTAGTAGTAGTAGTAGTAGTAGTAGTAGTAGTAGTAGTAGTAGTAGTAGTAGTAGTAGAAGTAGCAGTAGTCGTAGTAGTGGTAGTGGTAGTGGTAGTAATAATAAGACGTGCCGTGAAGCGATGATGTACAGTGAATGCGTGAAGATTTTCAGCACATGGATAGCTGAGATACATTCTATGAAAAGTGCTATACAAATTGGCCTATATAATACAATGCAGTAAAATACAATACGATGCGATACGATTTAAAAAAATACAATAGCCTGCGTTTGTTCCTGTAATTTTTGCGACCGTTTCAGACGAGCCCGTTTGTCAGCGGCCGGGTTCCGGAATTCTATCCAGACGTGGATGTCTTCAAACCAGAGCGATTTGCTCCAGGATCACCCATCATGTGAGTAGGATTCATGGGTGGGTTTATTGAAATTTACAACCTTTGATAAATTGCATGAATTTTCAATTCTAATTTAATTTTTTTAAATTTCAATTCAATTTTAAAATTTCAATTCAATTTTTAAATTTCAATTCAATTTTTAGATTTCAATTTAATCTTTTGGAATATCAATTTAATTTTTAATCGCAATTTACTTTTTTTTAAATTTCACTTTAAATTTTTTGTCAGTTTAATTCTTTTTATTGGAATTCAATGTTTTTAATTTCTAATAGACTTTGTATTTCAACTTTAATTTCAATTTAATTTTGTAAATTTCTTTTTTATTTTAAGGCTCATTTTTCAACTAACATTGTATAGTTGTCTAATACTTCATGTTCACGCCATAGAAATGTTTAGATTTTATAATATTTTATTTCTTATCTTATTACTTCCAAAACGTCCTTTTTCATTATACTCAAAATATGGGTACCATGATAGAATTTTTTGCTGAGGTCGGGCCATTCTCGTGGAATAAGTTGCCTAACAACCTGTGACATGAACTCTTCAGTCTCTCTTTGTCTGTGTTTCGCAAACGCTTGAAAACCATTCTGTTCGATCGTGGTTTCATTTTGTTAGGTCGAGAGCGCCTATGATGAGTCTCTCCTGAAGTGGCGCTATATAAATTTGTAATTACAATTACAATTAATCGATGTTCGCTTCAAGTAACTTCCTTCCTTCCTTCCTTCCTTCCTTCTTTCCTTCCTTCCTTTCTTCCTTCCATCCTTCCTTCCTTCTTTACATCCTTCGTTCCTTCTTTCCTTCCTTCCTTCATTCCTTTCTTCCTTCTTTCCTTCCTTCTTTTCTTCCTTCCTTCCTTCTTTCCTTCTTTCCTTCCTTCCTTCCTTCGTTCTTTCCTTTCTTCCTCCCTTCCTTCCTTCCTTCTTTGCCTCCATCCTTCCTTCCTTCCTTACTTTCTTCCTTCCTTTCTTCCTTCCATCCTTCCTTCCTTCTTTACATCCTTCTTTCCTTCTTTCCTTCCTTCCTTCCTTCCTTCCTTCCTTCCTTCCTTCCTTCCTTCATTCCTTTCTTCCTTCTTTCCTTCCTTCTTTTCTTCCTTCCTTCCTTCCTTCTTTCCTTCCTTCCTTCCTTCGTTCTTTCCTTTCTTCCTCCCTTCCTTCCTTCCTTCTTTGCCTCCATCCTTCCTTCCTTCCTTACTTTCTTCCTTCCTTTCTTCCTTCGTTCTTTCCTTCCTTCCTTCCTTCCTTCCTTCCTTCCTTCCTTCCTTCCTTCCTTCCTTCCTTCCTTCCTTCCTTCTTTGCCTCCATCCTTCCTTCCTTCCTTCCTTCCTTCATTCCTTTCTTCCTTCTTTCCTTCCTTCTTTTCTTCCTTCCTTACTTTCTTCCTTCCTTCCTTCGTTCTTTCTTTCCTTTCTTTCTTCCTTCCTTTCTTCCTTCCTTCTTTCCTTCCGTCCCTCGTTCCTTTTATCCTTCCCACCTTCATTCGTTCATTCATGCCTTTGTTCGTTTCTTTCTTTCCTTCTTTCCTTCCTTCGTTTCTTTCTTTCCTCCTTCCTTTGGAAAAACCAGGTTGCATTAAGATTTTCCTTGACATCTGAGATTTGGTATTTGTAGGCCGTCTAAATACGTCTACTTCCCATTCTCCCTCGGACATAGAAATTGCTTGGGCCAAAATGCAGCCAAGGTAATCCTGTTTTGTATGTATGTATGTATGTATGTATGTATGTATGTATGTATGTATGTATGTATGTATGTATGTATGTATATGTTACAGGGAATGTGTATTTTCAGGGAATATGTATATTCCCTGAAAATTTCAGGGAATGTGTATAGAAGCGGGATCTATGATGAAAATGTAACTAAGACTAGAAGCTGGATTAGCGATGAAAATGCAACTAAGGCTAGATGCTGGATTAGCGATGAAAATGTAACTAAGGCTAGAAGCTGGATTGCCGATGAAAATCATATACATATTCCCTGAAATCTTCAAGTGATTTCTATACACATTCCCTGAAATTTTCAGGGAATATACATATTCCCTGAAAATACACATTCCCTGTAACATATATATGTACTTTTATATATATCTACTTATGTAAAGTCATTAGTTATATGGCGCCTGTGTAAGTCAGGATAAAGTTTTACACCACAACATAATCGCCTTCAACTTGTATGCCCAATCACATTAATTAATGAGCTTTATGTTACACGCCACTGCACGAGACTCTCATTCCACGTAAATTACATTACATCAGACGATTGTTACTTTACATTATTTGCTCCCTCTTCGTGTTCTTCTGCTTTAGGCAAGTCCAAGATTTCGTTACTTCATACTGGTAACATCTTACATTACAGAAACGCAAAACATTTAGCCCCCTGGATTTTGAAATTGTCTCGCTTTCTGTGTTCATGAATAGCTATGCAAAAAATTCATTTCCCCTAGAAAAATGTTTGCTCCCCTTGATAAATTTTGCCCCCTAGAAAAATTCCTGTCGCTAAGTGGTGAGCGAAAAAATTCAAATACAAAATAAAGCTTGAACTCAAACTTGATTTACGTTTGAAGTTGACAAATGTTAAACCAGATAATATTGTAAATCTGTGCTTGTCGAATCTAGCCCACAGCTTATAGTAACACTTTCTAATAGTGATTTTATTTTGCCTGTTTGTTAATATGATTCAATTCTTTAAATTTGTCTACCTACGGTCCTTCGCTAAGTGCATGGGGACTTCGGGCTCGCCTGTTGTCCTTGATCTTACCTTTGCTCGTTCTGCTCCAACATTCGATTTTCATACCCGGTGGTACAATAAAAATAAAGTTTGAAAACCGCTGCAGCATACAATACATTAGATTAGAATACATTACAACAGGATGACTGCTTCCTTACGTAAGCCTCAGACGACACGATGATTAACGTGAGGGTGCGTTTTGTTGTTGCCTCTGAAGCTGGAGAGTCGAGTTGTTATTGCGAAGATCATCCAACGTCTCAACTTTCAGCTGGACATGACACAGAAATTCGACTGCTACGAGACCTTTCTTCTCGAACCACGTGATCGCGTCCGTTGTACCATCACCCTTCGAGAATGAGATCTGCCTCTACACAACCCTCCCTTCCCCTATTTGACGACTATTAAATGTCCTTCCTTCTTTCCTCCCTTTTTTGTTTCTTCCTTCCATACTTTTGCCCTACTTTCTTGTTTCTTTTCTGTCTTCCAGCACTCACACTTCTATCCTTTCTTCCTTCCTTCTTTCCTTTGTTTCTTCCTTCCTTCCACTTTTCCTTCCTTCATTGCTTTCTATCTCTCACATTACCTTCTTTTTCTTCTCCCATCCTTTTTTCCTTACTTCCATACCTCCTTCCTCCCTACTTCCACTCATTCCTCCTTCCATTTTCCTTCCCTGCATTGTTCCTACCTTCCATTGTTCCTTCCTTCAATTGTTCCTACCTTCCATTCCTGCTTCCTTCCATTCTTCCTACCTTCCATTCTTGCATCCTGCAATTCTTCCTTCCTGCCTTCCTTCCTCCCTCCCTTCCTGTGAATAATGTGGTTCTGCTCGGATAACTTAGCTTTCTTCTCTTGACTTTTTTTAGAAACTTCGAGCTAAGGGATAGGAACACTACTAGCTGCATGATGTTTCACGAGATCGCTTTCTGTTGTCAGACAGACAGACAGACAGACAGACAGACAGACAGACAGACTGACAGACAGACAGACACACAACAGACAGGCAGGCAGACAGACAGACATACATACATTATATGCTTTTATTGATATGCTGATATATTGATATGCTCATAAATGTGAACACCCAAAATTTAGTATAGATTCCCTCGTATTATTTTGATTATCTGTATTTCTATTTAAATTACAATTTGGAACAGTTTTCCTTCGTGAATGAAACAATATGATATTCGTCTTCATGAGATTTACATACTTGTGAATTTGTATTACTCCTTAATAATATTGTACCCTTATATAACTTACTGTACCATTAGACAGAGAGACAGATAAACATACGTACATATATGCATATACACATACATGCTTGACTACATGAATAGATCCATCCATCCAGCATCCACCAACCCACCTATCCAACTATCCGTCCATCCATCTGTCCATCCATCCAGCGGACCATCCATCCATCAATCCATCCTTCCACCCACCTACCCACCCAAACCCACCCAACCACCCAAACCAACCCAACCATGCACCCACCCATTTATCCACCCTTCCAGCATCCATCCATCCAACCATCCGTCCATCCACCCTGCCATCCGTCCATGCATAAAAACATATCATCCACACGTGTATTCATACTTACCTGTTACGTCTGCCTTTCGAGGTACAAACCGGAAGGACAATGCCACAACTGTACAGACAATAATCAAATCTAGGACTGCATATTCGACCAACAAATCTCCAGCCGTAGGCCCTATATGGGAATTTCTCTGATGGGCTCTTACGTGTCTGAAAGAGATCGCCTGCGAAGACCGTCTCCAGTGAAACAACCATCATTCGCATACAGAGTAGGCTCCGAGTAGCAGACGACGTCGTCGTTCTTCTCCAGATCCAACATTCAGATTCAGATTGTTTTATTGATCACTATGTAACAAAATACATTTCCAAACAATCAAATGCAATGGGACTAATAGATAAACCCATAAGGAACATAAGGTTCCGCTATAGGGTGGTGAGATGGTTAAATGGTAACACGCTGGCACGAAGATCAGAAGGACGCGGGTTCGATACTCGCTAGCCCCACATGGTTAACTCAGCCTTCTTTCCCTAGGTGGCGATTGCAAAATGAGCAGTTGTACAGATGGGCGCCTTGCATCGCTGCCACACAGTTAAATTCGACTCCTGTTAAACTTGTTCTTATGTGTTACTACTATGTCATGTAATCTTACTGCGTACTTTTCAGTTTGAATTAATAAACGAAATTATTATTACCATTACTATTATCAGGGTCACCCTACTAACATTAATCAATAATGTATACAATCATATAATGATGCAATTGGTGACAACGGTATACTAAAGATGAATAAATCAGTATAAATCTCTTGTACGAGATCAATTTACAGTTCTCACCCATGTGTCATGTGTGTACATCCAAGAGATAGAGTTTCAGTTTTTGTTTAAATTGATGCATAGTATGTAGACCAGTGTCTTCAATAGGCAATGAATTCCAGAATATCGGGCCACAGACTTCGGTGCTAAGCTGCTTAATAGTTAGTGTGCACACTACGTTGATGGTCCTTGCTGAGAGATCGCGTGTAATGATCGTGTACCTCAGATTTTTTAGAAAAACAATGATTAAAATTCACAGGCAATTGAAGTTTGAACATAAATAATCCAACTTGCAACTTATTTATGCATTCAAAAGGCAATATACCCAATTTCCAAAACTAAGAAACAACGGTCGAGTTGTAGCTCTAATGTAAATTAAATAGGCCATGTAGTTCGAATGGCACATTTCTGCAGAGTTTTAACCCTCAGGCTACCAAGGTTTTTTTGCGACATCGGCTACCAAGGGGGGGGTGGTTACCACCCCCCCCGGAATTTCGTGTTTGGTTTAAGATATCATATCATGTAATACACCATTTGATTCAGCATTCATTTCTGAAAAGAATGGTATATTTAGTTGTAAAATATATGAATGCATCTCGAAATTATATAGTTTTTAACAAAGGCACCGGTCCATTTAACGATATCTGAAATTATCGCACACAATTTGTACTATTGATCAATTAATATTATGACGTAAGGCCCTACATCGACACGCAAGACTGATATATATATATATATATATATATATATATATATATATATATATATATATATATATATATATATATATATATATATATATGCACACACACATTATTACCGGTATATGTGTGTATATATATATATGCCCATAGACAATTACGATTGTTACGTAAATACCTGGACAAAAATATATAAATGATGTGGGTTTTGAAAATGAACTATGTATCCAAGAATATTCTAAATATAATAAATATAATGAGGCTTAATTTTCAACAATACAAACTATTCCAAAGTCTGTTTTAGTTACAGACAAAACCTAAAGGCGTGCAGCTATATCAATATGAAAACATGAAACAAGAAATTATGTAATTTTTCCCGGCAGTCAAAAAAAACGTCAGTGGTCCTTGCAGTTATTGCAAGTTACTTTCATTGTTTTGTGCGAATGCTTCCTGCAAACCGGCTTCTTGAACACTTCACAGCACTGCTTTACTCTGTTAGTATTCTGCTTCAACTGTTTATAGCCCTTCCCCATACCCAACCATATCGGTTTACGTTGTGATATTGCATCAGTGATTTTCACACTGAAAAAGCGTATTATTATTCATTATGATCACTTCCGGTTATCAAAAGACAAATAACTAAGCAAGTAAATATAACCCTAAATTCCCTCTAAAGAATGGCATAGTTGTTTCTCTTCCAGAAAGAATAATGAATACCTTTATAGTCGACAACAGCTAACAGCTGACGAGAGAAATTCCTGATTTCATAAGTGGTACCTAGGCTATATCGGGTATAACTTTTTTATGGCGTGGGATATCATCATGACTTTTACCTCAAAATTTGCGCAAATGGACCCCCTACAGCTACCTAAAATGTCAAAATTATATTCCAGGTGCAAAAAAAGTTTTTCCAGAAAAACGTAGGGGGGTGGTAACCACCCCCCCCCTTGGTAGCCCGAGGGTTAAGAATAGTTAAGCGAGTATGATACGTGGAAGCCCATGAAATGTTGCAGTAAAATAGATAAGGGTATACATTAGGGAGTAATACAAACTATATATAGTTTAACAATGAATGTGGTCAATTATTGTCTAGTTTATCGACTAGAGACAGGGATATCTATAATCTATTTACTTGGAGATTTCAACATAACCTTTAAACTAATAACCACATGTCAACAAATAATTTTATGGATATAATGACTTCTCATCATTTTTACCTATTATCACTAAACCAACATGAATTACTACAACAACTGCAAGTTTGATTGACAATATATTCTCTCTGGCGATGATGGGGACGACTAAATGATCGCTCCTGTCATCGGTCATTTGTCAGGCAAGCTCACTGGCAAACCGCAGCAATTAACATTGAAACATATGACACTACAATAATCAAGATCTTTTAGAACACCGTCTTGACAGCCTGTTAGGCGCCCGCTCATTTTACGGATGACCTCTAGTGAGTGGAAGGCTGCGTCCACCTATAGGGAGCTTACGGATATCAAACCGCGTCGTTCAAGATCTTATGTTCGAGCAAAAGTGTTACCATTCATTTATCTCCCTCTTGGTTTGTCTCTGATCCTTTTCCCTTCGAATCTTGCATGTAGTGCACGTGCTGCACGGAATTCGGTCAACTGGCATTCTACTCTACATGATTGTCGAAGCCATCGGAGTCTTCGCTGAACGACTTTTTCTACCTTTCTTCCTTTGTTTAGATGCCTAATGCTTGTCTAATGTCATCATTTCTTATTTTTATTGAAGTCTTGGAATCCCCCAATTTTCCGCAGCCAACTCATTTCTGCTGCGAGTATTCTTTTCTCACCTTGCTTCCATGGAATTGTATTCCTGCCTTAGTGTTGCTTAGGATGACTGATATTACTGCTTCTAATACCAGGTTAGTTAGATAGGATTATGGTTATAAGATAGATCCTTGCGTATAGCCCTACTCCCGTTTTCGTTTGAAAGTTTTCCGTGTTATTTTAGGCCTAACAGTGGCGGCGCTATCATGGGTCGCGGTAGGTCATTTGACCTGCCTATTTTACTCTTGACCTGCCTTATGACCTGCCTAGTTTACTCTTGACCTTTGGAATTTTTAATATCTTTTTTACATTTAAAACAGCAGCATCGGTACCATAACATCGCTAGTGCAATAATTAATTATTAGATCTAAACGACTTTGTAACGTTTTATATAATAGGCTCTACGTCAATAGAAGTGTATGCTGTAAACTCTAACACTTTATATATCTAAGTTACGCTGCTTATGTTGAGGTTGTACTGCTTGATGCGTCCAACTCAAACATTGATTTCTTCGACCTTCTCAATAACTCCCATGACCAGAGGCGCGTTTACACCTAGGCGCATTAGGCGCGCGTCAAAGGCCCCAAATCTCGGAGGGACCCCAAACGAATGAAAATATTTTTCAATTATAAATATAACGCTAAACCAAATAAATTCACATTTCTTGAAATAGCTTCTATAAGTAATCGTAATTACATGGTCAATAACACTCACAAAAACGGCTTCGAGTTCAACTTCGTGGGTTTTTGCACATGATTGGCTAAACCCCCACCAGAGTTTCAGACTCTCAGCCTCATGGGCGGCGATCCCGAGGGGTCGAGGGGGACAAGACCCCACCTTTGGAGGACACAGCATGCAGTCCCCCCCACATTTTGAAGAAACACCAAAAAAAGATCAACAAATTTTTTCACGCTCGGAAAAAATTGTTCACCTCTTTTTTTCAAACAAGGTCGCCGCCGATGCTCAGTCTACACGTTCAGAAGGACCCCCAAAATGTTTGCGCCTATAGGGTTCCATTTTCTGTAAACGCGCCTCTGCCCATGACCCTGACGCGACCTGCTGAAATTGTATAGCTGGTGCCGCCACTGTATTTTTATCTACTTTAACGACACGTGGTGATTTTCCATATATCTCTTGTATAACAGACACACGCGTAGGCTAACCTGTTGTGCCATTCTAGTTTTTTGCACATGGATAAACAACTCTTTGGAAAAACGCCTTGGAAGTTGGTGTACATACACCAAAACACTTTTAGCACCTTGATACACTAGAAACGCCTTGGTGCACTAGAAACTCCTTATAATGCCTTGGTACGCCAGAAGCTCCTTATAATTCCACAGTTATACCCTATACCCCGTGATCGATCGAGTCGAGCTGCTACGATCGATTTGGCTCGGCCGACGATCGACTCGATCGACTTTGTCGACTAGTTGACCTCTCGTCGACTCGATCGACTTGGCAAATAAACGGTCGACTTGAACTGTATCTCTTGACCAGGGGCCCGGAAGCCATGGCGAAAAAGGTGCCGATGCTCACACAAGCTTTTTGTTCTGTGACGCCGAGGCAGGAGGATGCTCACATAACTTTTGGCTGGCACTTTGTACTTGATGCTTGCTAAAGTAGTTCTTGACTTATTGTGCTATAGACGCTTTTCATTTTACGAATATGTAGTATAATAAACTTTTCCACTGATTGTAAGAAATGACGAAATATTCATATATAATTCTAATAATGTATAATTCTACCCATCGTAGGTCTGTACTTGGCTGAAGTTAGCTCACGCAATTTTTAAACACTTCCCGGGCCACTGCTTTTGGCCAAAATTGCTGACGACTGTTGTATTCTTATATTCCAGTAGGCCCTACCTAAATTAGTCATAAATTTTAATTGCACACTCTTCCTCAAACTGTAAAACTGTAATTGAACTGGTAAGTACAATTTAAGGTATTATAATGATGTCGTGTGTGGTTGACTTGAGCTACTCTGTAAAAAATTCATACTGCACACTGCAGGCAAGTAAACTGCACACTGGACAGTGTCAGCTGCACAGTGTCAGAAGCCACGTGATTTTAAGCCCTGTTATGTTCATGTGACTAGTAAGCCACGCTGTCGCCGTTGACTCGATCAGCTAGGCTAGAAGGGAATCTCGAACAGTACGGAACATAAATTAGTACCAGTTCCACACATAAGACGGCAGTAGAGGACTGCAGTGTCTAGTTAATAGTTATTGTAAGAAACTTTATGCTGCTTAAGATTACGGAAGTTAGTGAGTTTATATAGTACTAGTCTGTAGTGCATAGATTAAGCATTCAGTCCCGTCCTAGCATCAGACATTCGAACGTTTTGAGTAGGGACCTGCGAATCGGAAATTTTCAGTCGAATCGAATCTCGAATCGAATCGGGGGTAAAGGTTCGAATTCGAATCGAATCTCGAATCGAATCAGCGGGTATCAGTTTGATATTCATGAGCCTTTATTGCACAGGCGTACCACAGTATCAATATTTCAATAACTTGTCTGCGATTTAGAATCAGTTAAACTAAACATTAAGCTAATTAACAGAATAAAAATTACACACATAATTTATGAGTTAAGTAAGTAAGTAAGTAAGTATATTCTTTATTGTACCAATTGCATAACCGCACTTTGGTGTACATACATCTAAGCGGAGTAGGCCTACAACCAGAGCTTCTCATATGAGGCGAGCGAGCGATTGATCGCTCTCCTTGGTCGCTCGTCTTGCAAAGGTATGGGCGAGCGGTAAATCGCTCGCCTAGTCGAAGGCGTCGCACCGTCGGTCGTCGCTCGATGAGTCTGAGTTAGACTCCAAGACGATAGACGGAACTGGAGCCAGACCATTATTTTATTTACCTAATTTACATTACTTTAATTTACTTAGGGCCTACTTGAGGCAGCAGTGAATGCGTGCGGTGATCTAGTGACTGCTGAGTGATCACTCTAATTTCTTGCAATATGACTGACCATAACAACACGGTCGACACCTCACGCGTAAAGTTACTAATTATATGCAGCTATGCGAATACTATACAGAAAATACGCTGTAGGCCTACACAAAAGCTCTAGAGGTCGACCGCACATCGCTTGCCTACTCAATCCAGCGCGATCGATTTTCAAACCGTCTACTATTTTCAAATGGGAAGCTCTGAGTTTAAAATTATAATTATAAACCCTTTTCTTGCCAAAGGGTTTGCTGTCGTCTCGTGCCACGTTGCACGCAGAAATTCAATAACCAATCCACGCGCAGTAAACAATTTAAACAATTAGTTTAAAACAAGGGCTAATCATTTTCCGATAAATGATTCGAAATTTTCGAATCATGACATCATTTTCGAATCGATTCGAATACCTTCATCCGATTCCTTTTCGAATCGAATATCGAAGCTTCGCAGGTCCCTAGTTTGGAGATCGTTGTTGCTGACCACAGATCTGAAATTTCCTGAAACGCGCATTTTTTAACGCATCTTAATCTGTCCAATTCACCGTAAAACTGTGAAAAAAGTATCTGCAGCTTCCACTATGCAAATCACCAAAAGGCTCATCATTTGCACTGAACTTCAAATCAGGTTAATACGGTATTTGTGCGTTTACAAAGAATTAGCCTACGTCATCACATCATGTGGGACATTTTGTGACGAAGCCGCAAAAAATAGTTTAAAAAATTTCGTAGTCGAGTCAAGTCGAGGAAACGACGATCAACTCGACTTAGCAAAACACACGATCGACTCGACTTGCAAGTCGATCGAGTCGAAGGCTTCTCGACTGACTCGACTTGGCCGAGTTTCGATCGACTTGATCGACTGACTCGATCGATCACGGGGTATATTTGAGCCAAATACAAAATAATAATGAGACAGCATAACGAGAGCACTTTATAAAGTCCAATTTAATATGAAATCCATGTCGTCTGACCGCTCTGTACCAGAAGCTGCACTATAGTGAAGCACGTTATAAGAAGAGTTTGGGATAATGGTAATGGTAATGATAAAAAAGCCATTGATCATAGTTACAATAACTCAATCGGCCCCACATTGTAGAACAGGCTGCCATGCAACCTGCAACAAGTGCTTCTTTCCATCTAATTCACTAGTGCTAAACACCATCCTATTCAATTACTTATTGTATTCTTGTTCTCTCAGATCTGAGGAGTTTACTTCCAGCAGTGCCACATAAATGTGCCATTACAATGACAAACAATTACGGTTATTGTGTTGTATTGCATACTTTTACCTAGTGGTCTAAAGTTAAACCAACGCTTCTCAACCAGATCGAACCTCCAGAGGTCATTGAAGGTTGTAGCCGTTGGGGTGCAACCGCCAAAGACATGCAATTGCGTTCTGTTATGGTTGGAGCACCAATTGTTGGTTCCTTCCATCTCTATACCATCTGGAACTGCTGACAATGGCGAATGATCACGCCTGCCAACAGATAATTGTTTCAAATCTCTGCTCAGCGCTTTTTTCCCAATGTATCTACATGGTTATGTTGGAAACAACACCATAGTATACCTTTATGACTTTAGGCCTTGAACCCCATTTGACCACACAAATATACACACGACGTACATAGTATTAGGCCCTGTTGCATTTTTTAACCTCTGTGTAAGAACTCTCACTGACCCGTCCAAAATTCAGCAAAATTTTGATTGGATTAGTTAAATCGAAGCCGTTTATAAAGAAATGCGCGGCCATGTTATTGTTTTGAACCGTTTATAATTGTTAACCACTCAACCGGTCTTTCTCGCATAAATTTACCCTATCCGAAAAAGGTTATCATAATTTTACAGGCTACCCCGTATTCTCTGCAGGAAAGCCTACCGAGTCGTACTGACGCTAATTAGCTGCTCGTGAGTCAACCCCTCACCTATTTGACCTATTTTATTGTAATTCCATTTGGCGAAGATGTCCCAATTATGGCGCTTTGGATTTTAATTGGTCAACTACGCATTGACCCATTTTGTGGGAAAATTTTCTTACTTATCTGTTGTTATCGGTTTCGTATTCTCATTTTCTATTTCCGTAAATGTTGGTTGTACGAACTGTCGTCATTTCTACGGATATTGAATAAATCGGCATTATTTGCACCCAGGGTTTCGTCAACAATAGCTAGGATGGCTGAAGGAGGCGATCAGCTATCTAGTTTCATAGTTGTCAATGTCGAGGGTGACCTGAAAGATTTGGAAAACGACGATTCGGTATACCAGTTAACCAAGGCGTATTTGGAAGATGTACAAAGAAGTGGTGGTGGCAAATTTGCATCGGGTGGATTTGTCAAGAAGTCAAACTCGCCAAACCTGCAATACATTGGACAATATGCCAACTCAAAGAGTACGCGTTCGAAAATTCTAACTGAACAGCTTCTGTAGCGCCGTTATAGGCCTACCACTTAAATACACGACGATGGTATCAAAAGTGAGGGCATGGTTTCCGTTTACGCCCAACTGGCCGTTTTTACGTCCGTAACAGACATCCGAAACATCCAGAATTTTCTGGCGAGGCGTTAGTAAAATTTCAATGGTGATAGTTGCATACGTCCATTTGTTTATCGACGGACATATATAAGCGCCAAGCAATAAGTATAGTAGGGCTTACAATGAAAGTCCCTTCCCCCACCCCCCCCCCCCCAATAAAATGGATGTTGCTGTGCAATTGACAGTACTGACTCAACTGTTGCAATGTATCAGATGTCGACTGTAATCGAGTCTCTAATAATTTGTCAATGCTACAATTATTGTCGTGTAGTGCAGTGAAAATGGGATGATCAGGTCTTGAAATAGTCCTGCAAAATAATTGTCGGCTGTATAACACTGTAATAGGCAGGGATGGAGCCTGTTACCACTGCATTACACCAGAAATATACATTCATAATGCAATCTTTAAAATCCCCATATATTTGCTGAACAGTGTCCCATATTGCCCAATATTTAAAAAAACTAAAAAAAGGTGTCCCATAGGCTAGTTTGGAAATTTTGTCCCGTATTTATTACAGCCTGTCCCATAACATTTTTACCGTGCACCTGGGAGCCACGCAGAAATTAATTCAACAATTCAGTTGAACTAAAATGTATAGTTTTCCAAAACCAGTTTACCTTCTCCAAAAATGCGCTAAAACTTACGGCAATGTAGAAATCCAAATTTTTTCCTGGGGAGGACCCCGGACTCCCGCTTCAAGGGAAGGGGAGGGAAACGGAGGGAATGGGAAAAGGGAGAGGGGAGGGGATAAGGAGTGGGGAAGGGGAGGGGATGGGGAGAGGTAGGAGAGGAAGTGAAGGGTAGGGGAAAGGGATTTACAGTAAGGGAGATTGTTTCCAGCTTACAGGGGGATAGTAGGCCCTGATTATCATCAGCGCTCTATCATCTTGGACTTGGCCTTCGAGTGGGGCTTTAGAAGTCTGGAGTTTACGGCTACGATTATCTTTTCCTCAGCATTAAAACTTGCAGTGTGACGGTAGCACTTCTGTTAAATTTTAGATAACAGTGACAATGACATCATAAAGCTAGATTGTCACGTTTGCATTGTGCTTTACTAGAAGTGGCACATTAATGCTGTGGGATATAACTTTAATCGCAAAAACTTGGAATTTCTAAAATGCAACCCATAAGCCAAGTGCGGGGCACAGCTTATTCACAAGCATGCATCAATAATTCGTAGCGGTTGTTCACGGATTACTAAGTGCAAGATCCAGCTGCCTGGGGACCAGGAGACCCTGGGGCCACGTGTATGAGATGGTCGCAAGTCCTAGTCCGGACTAGTTTTGGCTCTAAGCCCGACTAGCGGATAAGATCGGCGTGCACAAGGCCGGCCTACCGCGCTTAGTCCAGACCAAGGCTAGGCCACCGGACAGCCAGGCGTACATTCACTAGTCCAGCCTACCGCAAGCAGGAAGATGGCGGCGGCTATGTTGTTCGTCGTTTTAGATAAGTTTAAAACGCAAAAGAGAGTGGATTTCGAGTGTATTTCGGCAATCCGTAAACAGAGATCGCCGAAATCCACTCGACTTGTTCTGGGACAATGAACTTTATTATGCTTTTCGCTTTCGTCGTCACGAATTGTTAATAATTTGTGACGAATTGGCCGAGTATGTGGAATTCAACGCACCGCGGAAGGGCGCTGACTAGCTATTACTGTCTGTTCCCTTAACTGTTCCAAATAGGCATAGTAATTTACATTCAACGTTATAAAATGCCAAGTTTTCCATGGCACTTTCGTGTACAAAACACACGCCCATGTAACATAAATAAACTAAGATGGAACTTGGTTGATCAATTGAAATGTTTTCAGACCCAAACACGTCATTTCGAACGGGCATGAAAGCCTATAAATACATATGCGATTATAGAGGTTGCGCATGCGCGACCCTCTATAATCGCATATAACTATTGACACTGGGTTTTACCACCGTTTGACCACGCCCATTGTGGTCTCTGACTAGCTAGACCCAGCGTAAAACTAACCTCGTGCACGCCGCTTGCCGGTGGCCTCTGGTCAGAGCCTAGCTGGTCCGGACTAGGGCTTATAAGCCGGACTAGGCTGCGACCTATTCATACACGCGGCCCCTGGAGAGGGAAAGGAGACAGAAGAGCTGATCCCTTCTCTACTCTTGAATGTTGTGTGGTGTGTACTGTACTATCGTGTCGTGTCGTGTCGTATTTGGAGATTTGTATAGCGCCGCTTAGTCCCCGGCGCCGCCGCCATCCGCCGCCGCCGCCGCCGTTAAGCCCTCAAGTCGAAACCAGTCGCTAAGCTATCGACTGCTAACGACTTCGTTCACTTAATAATTTGCTTGTTCTAATCGCGGTTTTCAAGTAAACAATACATAATGGCAGAACAGTGTTTCTACTACTTAACAGCTGATAACATATAATCAAATGTACGTCCATGTTGTTGTCTATCAAAGCAAATAATGTCTATGTAGAAACTGAAACTGAAATTTTCCAGTAACTGAAACGAACACGGAAATTATTACAGAATTGATGCTATAATAAAAACTGAAATTATTTCAGAACTGAAACTCTAACTGAAATAGAAATTACGAAACAAAAACTGAATTAAAACTGAAACTGTAATTATTTTCAAAACTGAAATATCACTGGCTTGGACTTAGTGGTATGCTTTTTTACTTTTATAAACACTCAAACGCGTCACAAATTCACATTAGCATTAGTTTTCACAGTCATCGGGCATGTGCACATGAAGCGTAGCCCATGTAGCCTGATGTAGGACCCATATTTCCATATTGGACCCGTATAGAGTACATAATTATGGGTCCCATCTATTCTCCGCGGAAATGATAGCATGCTCAGTAGGCCTACAGTATATATGCGGTAAAATGCATTTTATTGCTATACTACCCTAAATATGTCCAATGGACATATCAGATTACATGAGAAGTCGATTGCAAGTCGCTAAGTCAGTCGCTAAGTCTAAGCGACTTAGTCAGTCGCTAAGCATGCGACTTAGTCGACTGAGTCGCTAAGTCAGTCGCTAACTCATCAAGTCAGTCGCTAACTCCTTAGCGACTGACTCCGGGCACTAGCGCCGCTCACAGCTGAGACCATTCAGTAGCGCTCACAGTGCGAAGGCCCCAAGAGAAGAAAAAAGTTTTAAGCACGGAAAGGGATGTAATAAGGTTACCCGCAGAGAGGAAGGAATACATTCTACAGGGAGGGCCTTATGTTGGCAAAAGATCTAGTTTGAGCTACAGTAGAGTGGTCCTGGCACGCGAAACAGTGTGTGCGTGTGCGTGTGTGTGTGTGTGTGTGTGTGTGTGTGTGTGTGTGTGTGTGTGTGTGTGTGTGTGTGTGTGTGTGTGTGTGTGTGTGTGTGTGTGTGTGTGTGTGTGTGTGTGTGTATGTGTGTGTGTGTGTGTGTGTGTGTGTGTGTGTGTGTGTGTGTGTGTGTGTGTGTGTGTGTTTGTGGTACATGTGTGTAGTACATGTGTGTGGTACATAGGCCTATAAATATGGAATTGGAAGGTTACATAAATAAATATGGAAAGTCAAACCATGCGATATTTATTGGTGTTGACCTGATAGCGACTTGATTCTGGTGCGTCAGCGCAGTTGAAACTTTGTGCATTGAACATCCACCACATAATAAGTTGCTAATTAGTGATTAACAGTATAGCCTATTCATACATGTATATAGAAGTATGGTTACCACTATCAGATGACTTCCCTAGCTAAACTTAGTTAAACGTCATAGGCTGCCTAACTGTTTCAGTGGACTGATTTTCCTGGTTTGACCTCACTGGCTTGGTGTAGCTACACTACTGGTTGACGTCTTGTGCATAATGCATTGGCGCTTTAAATGTTTGTTATTATTATTATTATTATTATTATTATTATTATTATTATTATTATTATTATTATTATTATTATTATTATTATTATTATTACTATAATTATTATTATTATTATTATTATTCTTATTATTATTATTATTATTATTATTATTATTATTATTGTTGTTATTATTATTATTATTATTATTATTATTATTATTATTATTATTATTATTATTATTATTATTATTATTATTACTATTACTGTAGTAAGTGCAAGATCCAGCTGCCTGGGTCTCGCACCTCTTACTTGCTGGACCTCTTCCGGCCTGTCTCGTCCTCTCGGACTGCTCGCGTCCTCCGCTCGGCGGGGCAGGGGTGCTCTCAGTCCCGTTTGCCCGCACTGGAATTATGCAAACCCTTGCCTTCTCGGTGGTTGCGCTTCCTTTTTTTGGTTCCCGCGACTTCGCCTAGTCATATAGCGCCTCCACGTGGATAAGCTGGTTCCCGCGACTTCGCTTTGTTTGTGTCATTTAATTAATGTATAAATTGCACTTATTATGTTCACAAGGACAGTAAAACTATCACTGAGGCACGTGATCAGTGTGTGCTGAATAGGCCTAGTCATATAGCGCCTGTGAATAAGCTGGTTCCCGCGACTTCGCTTCTTTGGGCGCTGTAGAAATCCGGAGATTACGATTACGATACGATTCCTAGCTCTTCCTCTGACACTTTCTATGACCGCCTGAAAACTGTCAGCCGTGCTGGAGTCTGGAGCGCCTCTGAGTAGTTCTCTTGAATAGGCGCTATATAAATCTATGAATGAATTAATTATTTCTTAACTAGGTCACTAGGTGTATAGTTGTGGGTTGTTTGCTTCTGTTTTTCATAGGTGTGGAGAGGGTACTCAAGCGGCATGAGCATTGCATTGAAGTGAATAAAACGAACTTGTTTCTGACGGTTCGACCATGTCTACCCGATCTAAAGAAAATTGTCGAGAAAGAAACGCCCTCCAGTGATGGTGAAGGCGATGGTACAGACAACAGTTCAAACGGGGAATCCAGGCCAGTGGAAGAAGGTATATAGAGGAGTGACTGGTAACCTCCCATGACTTTCCATCATGATGCTCAATCTCAGGATCTCTTTGTTTGTGCCATTTAATTAATGTATAAATTGCACTTATTATGTGCACAAGGACAGTAAAACTATCATTGAGGCACGTGATAAGTGTGTGCTGAATAGTCATATAGCGCCTTTTCAAGACAAACTCAACGGAGACGCTCTCAGCCTAAACACAGAACACCAGGATTGAAGAAAATAGTTTTCAAGCGCTTGCGCGTTATAAAGATAACGAAAGACCAAGGATCTTTTGTGATAGGGGTGCTAGATAACCTATTCCAGAAAGTTGGACAGACCACCACAGCTGCAGAGCTTCTATGCTGCGCTGTGGTAGTTTTGGCCAGTGGCTTCTATCCCCCCTAAACAACCGGGCTCAATCCCTCTCCTTCCCCCCTCCTTCACAGAACCCCCTGTAAGCTGGAAGCAATTCCCCCTTACTGTAAATCCCTTCAATACCTTGCCTTCCCTTCCTCCCCTACTCCTCCCATCCCTCACCCCTTATCCCCTCCACTCTCCCTTTACCACTCCTGTACCATTCCCTGCCTTCCCTCCCCTCCCCTTGAAGCGGAGGGGTCCGGGGTTCTCCCCGAACAATTTTTGGATTTCTACATTGCCTTAGGTGAGTTTTAACAGATTTTTGGAGAAAGAAAACTGGTTTTGGAAAGCTATACATTTTAGCTCAACTGAACTGTTGAATGAATTTCTGTAGGGCTCCCAGTGCACTGTAAAAATGTTATGGGACAGGCTGTAATATATATGGGACAAAATTTCCAAAATATGGGACACATGTTAACATACTGGTCAATATGGGACACTGCTTAGCAAATATATGGGGATTTCAAAGACTGCATTATGAATGCCTATTGCTGGTGTAATTCAGCGGCAACAGGCTCCATCCCTGCATATTGCAGTGTTACCTAGCCAACAATTAGTTTGCAGGAATATTTCAAGACCTGATAATCCAATTTTCTCTGCACTACACGACAATAATTTTATTGTAGCATTGACCAACTAGTTTTTCTTAATCAACAGTTTTATGAACGCTTTTTTCAATTTTTTAAACATTTTTTTGCATCCTACATCAGCAGAAAAATAGCAGAACATAATGGTCAATAGCTAAAGAAAAACAGTAATAATGATACACTATAATACTGCTTAGACAATGTAAACTAAGCATAGGCGTAATTTGTGGGAGGTACAAGGGGTACCTGTACCCAAACTTTTTTGACTGGGGACCGTACCCCACTATTTAAATAATGCCCATCAATATTTTATTATTACTGCAATTAAAAGATGGCTTGTTTCTACTGACATAAAAATTAATGAGAATACTGGCAGGGTAATATGTTCGAAATGGTCTCCATGCGAAAAGTGAAAGTGGAGATGAAATTGGTACCCCAACTTTTTAGACCAAAGTTACGCCCCTGAACCTAAGCAAATATTGCATGGCTCATAATAGTAATACATCAAAATACTAAGTTGAAAAATGCCGTTCGAAGGCCTTCGCAACATAGCCAAAAGCAATGTTTAATCTAAAATGTTCAGTCCTTGGATGTTGCAGGACAAAGCATTTTGCTGGCCTGTGTGGAACAGAAACATCTATTTCACTCGGGGGTGGGGCTTTCCTTCTGGCACAAATTGGAAGCAGTCTGCTTCCTCCCCCCACCCCCCTACTACGCCCTGCACAGAATTGTGAGCAAAGACTCTGTAACTTGTAGGGAGTGTGATAAAAATTGAAAAGAAATACTCCCCCCCCCGTTTTTCACTGGGCTCAACTTGCGCCCGCCCTGAATAGGGATAGAAGCCCCTGGTTTTGGCTGGGGAGGGGGGTGAGGCAATCAGGAATGGATGAGATTACTTACAGAATGTATGACAAACGTGAATAAAATGTATGCCTCACCGGTATGGTGGAGCTTAGGGGTCCACCGGTAAGACATTTTCCGCCGGAAACCGAATCCGAGTATTTGGATGTATTTTTGCCGGAACCGGTAACGAACCGGTAACGAACTGGGTACCATTTGTTCCATGTATGCGAAGCTTCACATTTTCATGTAGGCTAGGCCCTAATAAGAAATTATCGACATAAATTTGTGTACTTTTAATAAGTGACTAATACAATTTGAAATGTAGTCATTTCTGTGCAGTTGTGAAGTTTTCTGTGTAATTGTTTTAAGGTTCAACATTTATAATTTTATATACGTAAGTTTATTGAATAAATTTTTACAGAAAAAAATTTTGTTTAAAGAAATTTTTTTTGCAACTATTTGCGTCTACAATATTTGCCGAGCCGAATACTTCCGGAAACGGGATTTCCGGCCGAACCGAGTATCCGAGCCGGTTTCCGGTGGACCCCTAGTGGAGCTACATGAATTTGGAAGAATGGGGTAGAATAAAACAACTAATAGGTAGGATGAAGCATATGTGGTTTTATTAGAGCTGGCTGATGTGGCGGACGACCGCCTATTTGTAGGTATACAAGAAGAAATGAAAGGCATGTTTGCATAGACTATTCCCCACGCCGCCCCCATTCGCGGTATAAGCTAACACCATTGCAAGACCGCATGGTTTCCTCCTCCCGTTAAAGATGATCGTAATTATAGATTACGATTAATTTTATATCTCGTGTTTTATTTAAAAACATCTACTGAATTATATACCTACAATTCCTATTTTAGCCTTACCTCAAATTATAGTGCTTTCAGTCATAATTTCCTAATTACTTATGAACGATTACTTATAATAATGACATGTGGTGCTTGTAATCTGTCACAAGTTGCGACTTTTGGGCTTGATTTTGAGAATAAAGAAAATTGATTGATTGATTGAGAATGCTCAAATACTTTGCTTCGGTACAAGACAATGAGTGTCCAAGGGCACCATATATATAGTAAGTCAATGGTTTTTTAATTAACGTGGTTGTTTTAATTGCTTTATTACTGACTTTGTCACAGGGCAGAGCAGCAGTGGAAGCTCAAGTTTCGAAGTTTATCATGCCGAGAAAAATGATTTTATATTTGCTGATCTCAATAAGGTTAGGTCACTTGTCATCATGAATCACGTTTGCCTTTATTTTGGGGCGAATTTGACAAAGCAAACTAATTTTTAATAGCACTAGATTTGTATTTTGTAATCAGTCACAATCAGTGCCAACCTCGATCCTTGCACAAAAGCTTCAACATTTTCAAGTCTTGTCTAATCACACCTTGTCAGGTATTTCTTGTTCTGTCTTTCAAAGAATCCCATAGTAGATACACAGCACTCCATAACACATAAATTATTTGCCTTATCTACCATAGGCTGCCTCTCGGTTTCAGTGGACTGACTGGGACATGGTAGCCGATTGGTTAGACCGTTAGAGCGTTTGCCTTGAAATGCGGAGAGTAAAGGTTTAAGCCTCCCCTTACACGGTTTCCATGTAGGGACTTTAAGCAGTCCGTCACTCACAATGCTAAGCGCCATCGACTGATTATTATAGCCACTCTGGCAGAGGCCCTTAATAAATGCTTGATAATAGTTTCTGGGTATTGACCTCGGTTGATTGCGGTGCGCCATCGGTTGATGCTTTGGACATCGGACACCAACTGCAGTGATTGCTAAGAATTTACAGTTGCAAATATGTATAATTGTTGTAGTGTATTACGCATTTAGCATGCACATAGCATGTGCATAACTCAGCACGTTTGTAGCAGCCCAGGAGGTTCTTGTCTCCAAATTGTTTAGGTTGGCTTAATGTCTCGTCTCTTGGAGACACTCTGTATTCTCACCCGATTTTGTTTCCTAGCACATTCGTAGACTCTGGGGGCAACCGGGGCACATGTCCCCCAATAATTGAGATGGGGGGGGGAGGAATGCCATCCAAAAATCTAGAGGAGAATTTCTTCAAATATTAAAATATTATGTTTCAATATACACCAATTTTTTTTTCAAAAACAGAAAAACAGAGACACAAAACTGAAATACTATCAGTAACACATAATGAAAACAACTTTATTTTTATCTTCATTATCTTCGATATGAAAGAAATTTACATGTAAACAAAACGCATCAATTTCATACGCATTGCGTAACACCGGAGGCCTCTGAGGCTCGCTGATTGTCTGCAGACCAGAGGTGAAAAAGTTTTTTTTTCGGTTTTTGATTTTAAAACACAAGAAATAGAAAACCACAATTTTTTTTTATAAATTTCTTATTCTTGTACACTGTGTCCCGATGAAAAGTAGACCCCAAGAAAAAGTGTCATAACTCGGTCAAAACTTTTAGCATTTGCCTGAAATTTTAAAAACAGCAACAGTAGCCATATTACCACCAAATCGTAACGCCGTTTGGAAATGTTAGTGAGTTTGTCAAGTTTATGAACGTTTCAGATGCAGTACTGAAAAGGGGAAATTTCCAACATACAAGAGCCATATGGAAGTTAAGTTCAGCTACAACTGGTGTTCAAAATGTCCTCCTTGTTCACGGACACACGACCGTAGACGTGGACGCCACTGTTTTATGACCCGGTCGATGATCACGTGGTCAAACAGCTGCCACTCTTCAATCAGGTGATCGGCGTCACGAATGCGGCAACGATAAACGCGCTCCTCAGTACACTCCAGATTTGATAGTCAACTGGATTAAGGTCTGGACTGTTGGGCGGCCACAGCTGCGGGGATATGAAGTCGGGTGTCTCCCGGGACAGCAGAGCAATGGTCTCACGTGCTCGATGCGCAAGGGCACTGTCTTGTTGAATGTGAAGTAGCCGCCCGATGAAAAATAGACCCCTAAACGTTTGTCAAAAATTTGTATGTTGGAAATTTCCCCTTTTCAGTACTGCATCTGAAACGTTGATAAACTTGTCAAACTCACCCAAATTTTCAAACGGCGTTGCGATTTGGTGGTAATAAGGCTAGTGTTGTTCTTTTTTAAATTTCAGGCAAATGCTAAACGTTTTGACCGAGTTATGACACTTTTTCTTGTGGTCTACTTTTCATCGGGATACAACGTAGAAGTTATTTTAATAACATTGATTTCATAATTTTAATTTTTGGAAATCGCAACTGAATTAAACTGAGTTGGAGCTCTTGTTCATGTCATTTTTCATAATTTTTATGATCCGAAATCCGAAAATCTTAAAAACAAATAACCAAAACAACAAAAACCATAAAAAACAAAAATTTTCATCTTAAAAAAACTTTGTTTTTTGCACCTCTGGTCCAGACCCCATGCTCCCTCCCCACAAATATTTTGGACAAATTTTCGCCAGTGTTTCCTAGCATACATGCGTGATAGTCTAGTGATGAAACGCAAGGTCAGTAGTTCATATTCTCTCCAGGGCAGACATTTTTCAAGATTTCTGCTAGATCTGTGGTCCTAGCACAGAATAGACACGCTTTATCTATTCTGTGGTCCTAGCCAAGTCAGTTTGTACATTGACCGTGCGCAGTCGGTTGGAAGGCAAAAGAGAGGAATGGCCAACACCCTCATATGCCGAGGATTAGACAAATGAAGTAGCCAACACTTCATACTATCCATCATGGCTGCCTCTAAGAGTCTGCTGTTCTCTTTCTTCTTAAGGCCGTCAGTACCGGTAATCTAAATCTGACGTTAAACTGAATGTTCGCTTTAGAGTTCAAGATGCAGGCATGCAAAATCCAGGGCAAGCAGCAGTTCCTTTAAAAGCAACCCCAGAGGAATCGAGACAAGTTCAAGTCTAGATGCCTTGAAGTCACCAAAGTCTATCATCGTGAAGGGCGTGTCATCGCAAACTGTAGACGTTGTTGAAGTTTTCCTGGAAAATTCTAAGAAAGGTGGAGGGCCAATCAAAGAGTTTGCATTCAACGACGCTGAAGGAGAAGTATCGGTGATCTTTGAAGACGAACTAGGTAGGCTTACGGTGTACAAGAAGGTAGGCCTACATTGTACACAGTTTTAGGCTGTGTTGAGCAATTGATATTGGTATAGTTCTTGTCAATATATCCAGTATTTGAACAGAAAGTTCCCAAAAACAAAAGTGGTAAAGGCTTTGGTAACATACGTTGGTAACATAAGTATGTTACCAAAGTTTTTGCCGTATCACACCTGCATGCACAGAAACTCCTCGCAACAATGATTCAAGAAGGTTTCATTCATGAGGCACAGAGATTTAAGCAATATCGAGCTAGGTTAATACTTCGATGATCTAATCTATTGCCTTCTGTAGCGCCATGACCTGTTGCTGGACTTAGGGGGGCCCTTTTCTAGATCCTGGAGCCGGCAGGGGACAAATGCCAAGCTCCTAGGTATCACAGGACTTGCTAGTCGCTTCCCAGCTAACGCCGGTTCAAAATTTCAGTACTTGGTGACAAAGATGTCTGTAAGCAATCAACTTGCTCAGTAACGACGATCATAGCAAGCAATTCGGGTTCTCTTAAAAACGTCCTTCTCTTATAGAATACAAATCCCTACAATATTCCAAGCCCAAGTACCTCCGTGATCTTTTCGCCATCCAGGCAACCCGCTCCACCAGATCATCCTCTTTCTCAGTCTTTCTCGACCCCCGTACCCGGTGACTACTCATCTCAAATTCTCCAACCGAGCATATCCAACACAGCACCACGCCTCTGGAACGATCTCCCCCTGAATTCCGCGGATTCTCGGTTCCTCCATCATCATTGAAACCCGTCCTCCATCCTGTTCATGTTCATCTATCTATCACCCCTCGGGCTTTCCACTCAAAGCTGAAGTCTCACCTTTTCAAGTACTCCTACTCTGACTCATCTGATACTCCGCCTTCAAATTCTTCTCCCTCTAAACGACACCCGCCTTGACAGCTACTCTGCCTCTCTTGATCTGGCCCTCTGGAAGTTGGACTCGGGCCTCCTTTGGACTACTCTATGAAAAAAAACCTCGTGAATAGGCTGGTGCCCCGCACTTCGAGTGGCGCTTTAGAAGTTTGGAGATACGATTATGAAATCTTTCTAACGTTGCTAGCCGGTTATTCTTTATACGTAGAGTATAAATCGATCATAGACACGTAGGCTCTCTCGCAGTTACGGAATCAGATAAGCCCGTTTCAGCTACTTACTGAATACGTACGTAGATCATAATTCGATTATAGTTATCTCCAAAGTTCGATCAGTTCGTAAAAACTAATGCGAATTTTATCCAGTCTTGTCCTCGCACTCGAGACCAAGGTCTTGGTCTCGAGTCCACTCGAGTTCGTTTTGAAAGGTCTTGGTCTTGAGTCCAAAAGTCTTGGTCTTGAGGTTCAAAGTCTTGGTCTTGGTCTTGAGGTTCAAGGACTTGGTCTTGGTCTCGCAAGACCAAGACCAAGACTCGTCTGTCAATATGAACAGTCATTTAACAAAACTCAAAAATTTTAAATTTTATCAATTCTGCTTGCGTCATACTACCAATATCTTTGGACGGATACAAGTCTTGTTGGTCAGGAAACCCGCATCGGAGGCAGCAACAGTTATGCTGTATGAAGAATCAGACTGGTCTGATAAACCATGAGAGGATTTCAAAAAGGCTCAGAATTGTACATTTACATCCAGTGCTTGAAAATCTACTGTGTGTACCAGCGACTTCAGCACCTGTAGAACGTATTTTTTTACATAGCGGAATTTTTTTGAGGCTCCACAAGGAAAATTCTGAGTGAATTGGTTTTTATAAAATACAAAAGGCATATGGAATAACACTTTGCACGAAGGACTTTTGTAAATACGAATTCGGAATTCTTTGCAGTCTGCATTCAAAGTTAATTTACTTGAATAAAATAAAAAAAACTCATGTTTTCATTAAAATAGCGAGGATTCCGACTTGACAATATTTTAGTAAGAAATAGAAGTTTTGACCTGATTTGATTTTTTTGGGTCTTGGTCTTGGTCTTGAGGTTCAAAGTCTTGGTCTTGGTCTCGAGGTTCAAAGTCCTGGTCTTTGTCTTGAGGTTCAAAGTCTTGGTCTTGGTCTTGAGGTTCAAAGTGGTCTTGGTCTTGAGGTTTAAGGTCTTGACAATAAGACTGATTTTATCCACGTTCTCACTAATTAGACCAACCGACAGATCTAATTTAATATTGTCTGTCGTACTCGTTTCGCTTACTAAAGTTCACAAACTTTCTGTTTAACTCTATATTCGAGTTAAAGTAGGCCTACTTCTGACGCTTAAATCTGAGTATTTAATAGAATTTTTTTTATCGTTTTGGATGATTTTAATAACATCTACAAAGACTACAATCATCACCGCGTGATGGCTAGTAAAAACTAAAAACGAATAGTCAGGAATCTCCACGTGCTTCTCCTGTAAGCCTTCAGAACTGGACTATAACGATTCCAGCAACACAACATCTGTTGTGAAGAATATCGTGGAAGTAGTCTTGTCGGGTACTGTACTTCAAATATGTAGACTTTGCATCATCGGGAATTACTGAACACGCCATTCTTCGAACAGTTTACCATCTTCAAGCGAGAGTCACAAGCGCTCATAGTAGCTCCAATAGCTTTGGGTTTTCCTGATCCAACGACGGCAGGGGCCTATACATTTACATCAACTGTCTATTTCGTGTAACTTGCTGCGTTACATAAACAAGAATAATTGAATATAAAACGAACCTACATACATACAATCCGCGTTTCTTGCGTCCCAAAACGTCTTACCTCAACGACCGTTTCTTGTCGACTCTCCAACTCTTTTCAAAGATGCCTTCTAAGCGATTTCTGTGGCTGGCGTTCGCCATTACCATGGTAACCAGGTCCAAATATTTCCGATTGCGTTGTTAGTCGGTTACCACTTGAATTATTACATTTCATTTTATGGCGACACTTTGTTATTAAACCTACCGCCGCTTGTAATTAACTAGCTTATAATTTTATTTATATTTACTCCAGATATTTCTATAGCGCCTCTCGAAGTCAACTACTACTCAGAGGCGCTCCCGACTACAGCATTTGATACTGTGCCGGAAATTTTCACGCCGAAGCGCCACGAGCAATTGCGAGTGAAGGACTTGCCCAAGGTCCGTACGCAGCGGCTAGAGTGGAATTCGAACCTGCAACCCTCCGGTCACAAGGCCCCGAACTTACCACTGAGCCACCACGCCCCACAATAAATTACGTATATATAGACAAACAAGGCATTTGATGACAGTTGCCCCGCTACACGCATGACCATCGACCACCGGTGTTACAGGTAGACCAAGGAATGTATATTTTGTATAATAGGTTCTTGCCGGTAGACCAACGTAGGCCTATCACAGAAGAAGATGCTATGTTATATGTGATAAGCTTAGTAATTAATTTATTTCTAAAACCCTTAATTACTATATCGACAAGATCAGTAAAACTGAATCTGAGTATTTTTTTCTGCCGTCATTAGTTGCCGAAAAATTTCTCAGTCTGAAGTCTTTCAAGATTTTGGACAACACATTCTACGTGTCGTCACCAGAAAGGAAAAAGCCAAAGGACATGAACCAGAAGTCGCGGGCGGAGAACCTGGAAGAAGAGGAAGAGGAGTGTCAAACGGTCGAGGTTCATGGAGTGGATTCACCAGAAGTTGCAGAAATCATTGTGGGGTTAATGAAAAATCAAAAGAAAGGAGGTGGCGAAATCGAAAGGGAATCACTCGATGAAAAGCGTGGAATACTTACCATGTTATTCCAAGACAAGAAAAGTAAGATGAGATTCTTGAAGGAGGTCATCTTTTGTCGAATTACTTGTACATTTAATATCTGTACAGAACCTTGTAAGAAAACAACACAATGGAACGTGACTATCTATCACATCTAACATTGTGCAGCTTAGCAGTGAAAGTTTGCTTTACATTAGATTATATTAGAGAAGACGAGGTTTAGATTTTGCTTCTGAAAGTAATTGGTTGGTAAAGACATGTGGTGATAATTTAGTGTGGAATGGAGTTCAATGTTTAGTTCCTAATGCAAAACGGAGAAACCACCCTGTCTTAATTACTTTTTTTTTGTTTTTTTTTACAGTTGCTGATCGCTTCCTCGCACAGAAATCCATTTCGATGATGGGCAAATCCTATGAAATTGGTGCTTCAACCAAGGAAGCACCCAAAAGCATTCTGCATAAGGACGTGGAAACGTTCAAGGACATTGAGACGGAAGAACGAAGTCAAACTGTGGAGGTGCATAAACGAAAAGAAGGTAGGTCCTTGACACTATATATAGGCCTAAGATTAAAAATATCTGTCACATTACTTTAACTTCAGTTTTGTTGATCTTTTCATTAGTATAAAATAGACATTTGTGACTTGCATAATCGAACTATAGTCTCAAACTTGGACAGAAGTAGGACACGGTATGGTTAGAGCATTCGCCTTGTAACGTGCAGAGTACGGGTTTGAGTCTCCTCTGAGATGATGATTACTGTGTAAGTATACCTTGAACAAGTCCGTTCACAATTGCTCAGTGCCATCGACTGATGCTTGGTCATTTGATAGTGGCACTTAATAAATTCGTAATATTAATAAATAATAATTGCGTGCAAAATCTCCTAATACTATTAAAGTCAGACAATATGAATGTCTATGAATCAACGCATATATAAGAAGAAAAAACTAAACACCTCTGGAGGCATAATGAAGAAATAAGTTATATGGTTTATTTTTTAAATAAGTCATTCTCCTTGTTTCTCTTGTTTCTATTCAGTTTTAAGTTATGAAAATCAGGCTGAGGCTTAGGAGAAGTATGGAAAGGCATCTGATAAATGCATGATTATATTTTTATACACTGAAAACTTTGTATAATCATGTCAAACAAGAGCCACCTTCTAAGAAGGGTTTCTATTTATTATACAGATAAATCAACCATCAATAACCAAAATTAGTTATTCCGTTCACTAACTTCACTGTAGGCGTACTGGGAATACATGTAGTACTACCATGGTCGTCCGGAAGAGGGGCAAGGAAATCCTTTGCCATCCAGGGTTTTTGCGCATATTTTTATAAAAATAAAATCCTTTGATTATTATGATCTTATTACAACAGTCCCAACTCAATTTTCAATGCGAAAAAAACAAATTATTTGGCCAGACGACAAAAGTGGATGCAAAGTCGCAAACATATTTAAGACATAAAACATTTCCAGTCATTTTGCTCAATCAGGGGTCATCATCGTTTATGTGATAGGCCCTAATGAACATAAATGAACATTACCAAGTCCAACCACTACATAGACGAAAACTCTTAAAGTCTTAAACATTTACACTAATGCAGTGTCATTTTTTGCCGTCCAGAAATTCTTAAACCTGACTTATTTCACACATTTATATTCAGATATTTACATTTAGAGGTTCTCATTAGTGTAATTAATATTTCATTGTTTACTGTTTAGCCAAAAAATAGGCTCAAATGCGTCTATTGCGTCCGCGTGCCGGCGCCATTGATTATTTAGGTAAAGTCCTTGACCATTGTCACGTGTTCTGTTTCATAAATAGCTAGCTATTCAATGCAAAAACGTCATTTTGCACCCCCGTACAAAAATTCCTGCGGACGCCCATGAGTACTACGTAGCCTACTGCTGTATGTGTACGGCTTACAAAAACTAAACAATGCCATTTATGTTTAAGCATGCAATACAACTCACTCACAAAAGAACATGAATGCTGTAAGAATGAGACATGATAAATCACAATGTTATAATTTCAGTTATATCTCATTCGAATTTAACACGTATCAAGTTGCATACTTATTCACTTATAGCCCTAGTACTTAAAACAATGTCGGCGTTATAGAATTTTCTTTCTAGCCTTTTGTTCAGCAAAAACAGCAAAAATGTTAATCATCTTCGCAACGTTGCTTATCCTTGCACGCTCATTCTCAATAAATAGCAGTTCACGATCAGAATGTGACATTGTGCTCCTCAAATAATTGTTGATGATTTTCAATTTTGAAAACGAGCGTTCCCATGATGGAACGTAAGGAAGTAGGCCTACCGTAATGCAAGTGTGTCGACTGTCGAAACATTTGAACATCACAACTACTAGATCTGTCACCAAATGAGAAGGACTGTGAATTAGATTAATTGTAAAAAGAAACTTTCAAATGTGGTTATAAAAAAATTATCTGGTGTCCCTTTGAGCCCCTGAAGGTCGTGGGCCCGGGTGCCTTTTACCGCCTGCGCATATGATAGCTATGCCCCTGTCTCGTGGGATCTCAACTGGTTCTGTTCAAAGGACTGTAATTTCAGAATGCTTAGAAGCAATCTTGGTTAATGCTTTATGCATTGATCACGGTCCTTAGAAGTTGAAACATTAGTTTAAATTATATAACACATAATAATTATTTTGCCAAATAATAAAAATTGTTTTATTAGTTGCTGCATCATTCCTCAAGAAAGAGATCGTAGAATTCAAAGGTCAATGCATGTTGGTAACAAAACATGAAGACCAAGCTGCTGGAGCTGGAGATGGCAAGGACAGTGATGATAATGCTAGTACTAAAGAGCAGCCCAGGCAGAAGTATACTGCTTCCGGAAGCTTCAACACAGTCAAGGTCTCTGGAATTCCTGAAACCGCATCAAAAGAAATGATTTCAATGTATTTTGAAAACAAGAAGCGGTCTGGCGGAGGAAGACTTAGAGTGCTCGAATATCAGAAGGAGAAAGGAAAAGCCGTCATCAAGTTTGATAATCCTGAAGGTTTGCGGTTCATATACTGTGATATTTAGCCTACTTCAATATTAATTATATGTCGGTACTGTTTAAAAGACTTGGTTTTCTTTCGCTTTGAAGCATTCGACTGTATATTATTACAAGCTACTGGTAAACCTGTCCGAAGTGGTTGGAATCTTGGCACCTTAAAATCACTATTAGCAAGAAATCTCTATAATTCATACAGTCAACTTCATACAATTTCTTGTTTTCTGATCTGTAAAACTGTTTTCATTCAGTTGATGTAGTTTTATTTTGCTACAGACGGACAAGAAGTTTGCAGCAGACCTCATGTTCTGTCTGGAGCAACTCTAAAGACCTCTGCTCTTGAAATGCCGCTAGATGACGTCAAAAACTGCGCCATTGAAGTGAAAGGACTTGGAGAAGCAGCAACTGAAGTCTTGCTGGAGTTGTATTTTGAGAGCACAGGCCGATCTGGAGGTGGTACAGTGGAAAACGTGTTCATAGACAAAGAAGCGAAAACCGCAATCGTCGTATTCAAGGAGGCTACAGGTATGGGTCTCACAAAGTGATTAATCACTGTGTGAGTCTTGTCATTTCTGGAATGATGGCTTTCTTCATCGGTTCTTTGGAGATTGGAGTAATTTTAATGATTGTTTTGTTCATTATTATTGCTTTTGTTAAATTTTAAATGAGGTTAATTATGATCTCTCATCTCTGCCCAGTTACTGTCAACGGCTGCAATGAGTTTTTATTAATCTCATTCAGAACTAAACTTAAACTGATCGACTTCAGCTTGCTTACTGTACTTGGTTATCGGATTAAGCTGGACTTCTGGCTTCTCTGAATTATCCGATTTCGACCTATAGCTTCTCTAAAGGATTATGTTTTTGACTTGAAGCGACCATAAATTGATGCTTTGCGCATTACGATAACGACGCCATAGAAGAAATCTGATTAGGTTAGATAGGTCTAAGTGAGTTGCAGGTTGTTGAGGCCGTTGCTTAGCTCAAAGGTCAGACAGTGCTTAATGGTTCCAGCTACCAGGAGATCAAGCGCCAAATTGCTATTGATAGATCCTGCGGCGTCTTCCCGGATAAAGATAATTGACATTCTACAGTGTTGTGCTGACCACTAAGCTATAGCTTTGCACAATATGTACTGCCAGTACTCTTGTAGAGTTGCGAGATGTGGTCGACCATAGAGGCCCCAAGCACTATATGCAAGAAACTACAAGTAAGAAACTCTTACCCTAACATGTGGTGCCTACAGTTTCGCTATTCGGACCACATTAGCAACCTCGCAATTAGAAGAACTGTCTTTTTATACTTACTTCAGGAGCGAGACTGTGAGTGTCCGGTAGTTACTGTGGAAAATTTTCAAGAGCGGAATTGCTTCGCCAGATCCTTCATTGTCACCCTGGATAAAAAGTATGGCGCTCGACAACTGAGTTGAACAATAAATGTAGCTCTGCAGACTATGTGCTGCTACTAATTCTCTGCGGTTGTGAGACGTTCTCAACCACAGTGGTCTTGAATAAGAAGCTCAATACCTTCTCACATGTGGTTCTTCAAGATTCCCTACTTGGACCATAATAGTAATAATAATCCGTTTATTATTTCAAACTGACAAGTACGCAGTAAGATTACATGATATAGTAGTAACAGATAATAACAAGTTTAACAGGAGTCAAATTTAACTGTATGGCAGCCATGCAATGCGCCCACCTGTCCTACTGCTCACTTTAAATCATCACCTAGGGATTGAAGGCTGAGTCAACCTTATGGGGCTAGCGAGTATTGAACCCGCGTCCTTCTGATCTTCGTGCCAGTGTGTTTCCATTCGACACACTCCCATTCGCTCCCCGTGTGAGCGACCTCGTGGTCAGAAGGAGAATAGCGATAGCCGCAATCTCTGCCGCTGTCTGAAAACGCAGACTGTGCTTCAGTGAATCAGTGGCCATGTCGCTCGTGTTCCTGAGGATGAGGATCACCAGGCAGCCCTGTGGGCCACAAAGAACAAACCCACCAGGGATTGGGAAGACCACACGGACAACTTAGGATTGCTTGGACTAGATTCGTGGGGATTTGACAGATGTAAGCATCGGTATTCACAGGGAAAGGTCTAAGCCAGAACAGCTTGGTGTCACATTATGCAAATGACTGGGCTAAAATGATTTCAGCACCAGAGAGACCTCGAGGGAGAGCGACAGAGACAGCGAAAGAGAGAGAGAGAGAGAGAGAGAGAGAGAGAGAGAGAGAGAGAGAGAGAGAGAGAGAGAGAGAGAGAGAGAGAGAGAGAGAGAGAGAGAGAGAGAGAGAGAGAGAGAGAGAGAGAGAGAGAGACAGAGAGAGAGAGAGAAGAGAGAGAGAGAGAGAGACAGACAGACAGACAGACAGACAGACAGACAGACAGAGACAGAGACAGAGACAGAGACAGAGACAGAGAGACAGAGAGACAGAGACAGAGACAGAGACAGAGACAGACAGACAGACAGACAGAGTGTGTGTGTGCAACACTTATTATAAATCATTATTCGTAAGTAAGTAAGCACGTTCCTTATTAACCAATTGCTAATCACACTGTTGCACAGACATCCAATAAACATTCGTTTATGATCCCTCAGAATAACCAAACTATGGGCATATCTTAGTTGATATTATTGTTATTATTATTGTTATTATTATTTTTATTATTATTATTATTATCATTATTATCATCATCATCATCATCATCATCATCATCATCATCATCATCATCATCATCATCATCATCATCATCATCATCATCATCATCATCATCATCATCATCATCATCATCATCATCATCATCATCATCATCATTATTATTATTGTCGTCGTCGTCGTTGTTGTTGTTGTTGTTTTTATATTTATTACTGTTGTTGTTTGTTGGTGTTTTTAGTGCTGGTGAATAAAACAGTTTATTATGCTTTTGATTCTACATTTGCAATAGCTGTCTTGGGTGTGATGCAAAAGGAGCCTCATAAGTTGGACGGAGCAAGTCTTGAAGTGAATGTTCTGGAAGCAGCACCCCCTCCTCCTCAGCTGCTGAGTGACGTCGATTCAACGAGACTGCTTGCCAAACGCCTTCCACCTTCAACCACAAGGGAGGGCCTAGGGGAATACCTGAGCCCGGCTGCAAAGGCAGAGATTGTTGGCTGGACATTGGCCGTTAAGCCCAGCACTGCCCTTTTGGAATTCAGCTCAGAACCAGGTTAACCTACTAGGCTACATATATTCATATGATCCATATTTCATACATGCTCGATAGTGTAGTGTTTATAGAATCCTTGCTTAGTGGGTGTCCGTTCTCACGATGATGGACTGAACATAGGAGAAAATCGACCTCGAAATGAGCGCCCCTATCGCGTTTGGGCGGGAGGCGATAACTATTAGAGTAGCTGCCGAACGCGTCAGTCGCCAGAAGCGGTCGTTGGAAGAAGTCGTCGGCAGGAATCGTCGTTGTCTACCTACGGGGCGCCATTCTGAAACTAGTGAAACAATGTATAGTTTACAGCAGTGCCAAGCGGAAGTTATGACACGCTTGGTCACTTTTAATTGAGACAGTTTTATATGGGATAGTATATACTAGTGGTCTACCACACTTATGGCATTGTTTCAAATATACTATCTTCTTTAAGTTCTCTGCCCTTCGGCAGGTTTCCACTTCCAATGACGCCATTCCTCTCTTCGCTGTGCTCTTCTCTTCAGTCCGCTGTATCATTCGGTCATCATCCATCCCATCATCATCTGTCGCCGTCTTCCTTTCCTTCTCCTTCCCTCCAATCTCCCCTCTATGATTTCTCTCAAGAGGGAGTCTCCTCTTAATATGTGTCCAATCCAGTTCTTTTGTCATTCTCTTAATGTTGTCATCAGTGATCTTTTTTCTTCTACTCTTTGCAGCACCTCTTCAAAATATACTATCATTTCAACTTAATTACCATTTCTACCCTAGAACGTGGCGCCTCTAAGAAAAAACCCTGCCCCTATGCAAGCAATCCTGGATCCGCCACTGCTTGTCGGCAAGTCCTATGAACTGAACCTCCACTTGCAAGGGCTCGAACTTTCGACTTGTGCCTGGTTAATTAATAAACTACTGGTCCCCACTTAACTACACTGGCATTGTCAGTGTGATAACTTGCCAGACAAACAGGCAGTGTGTTTGCTGACTTAGAATAAGTCAGGCCTGACCCAGTGGGATTGATTGCCAATGCTCTGTAGATCTGTTATTACAATTGTCATAATGGAAGAGGAAGAAAATGTCCGCGGAGCAGTGAGTGGAAGACTGCAAGATTGTTGTCGAAACTTGGGTCCTGCCTTTTCTGATGATGTCTTGCTATTTATGTTCCTGTACAAATTGTAATTATTACATTTGTAATTATAATCTGATTGTCTTTTTCAGATTATTTGTCCATGCTTGGTTTGGTTTGCAGTAAACCTTTCCTAGGGAAAATGATTTCGATACGAAGAGTTCCTCTGACATCGAGCATCCTCGTTACTGGAATGCCATCCTCGACAACAACCGAATTTGTAGCAATGTACTTTGAAAATCGTAGGAATGGAGGTACAGAAGAAGAATGCAAAGTTGAGGTGCTGCCTGACAATAGATCAGCTATTGTGAAATTTGAACGACCAGAAAGTAAGCATCTTTTGTGATTAAATTTTGGGTTACATATGTGAATAACTTATTTGCTGTTGTAATATTGTGTACATCGAATGGCTTTTAAAGCTTCAGCAGTGCTCGAAATGGAAAATTTTACGAAACGGAACGCTAGTCAAAGAGAGGACAATAAAAACGTTAATTTCATAGTATTTTCCACAATAATTTATCTGGACGAAAGGGAACGATAATACGGATGCATTTGACGAACCGGAACGGCGTTCCGGTGCGTTCCGGTCCATTTCGAGCCAGCCTTGTTGTCAAGACCTTAAACCTCAAGACCAAGACCAAGACCTTGAACCTCAAGACCAAGACCAAGACCAAGACCTTGAACCTCAAGACCAAGACCAAGACCAAGACCTTGAACCTCAAGACCAAGACCAAGACCTTGAACCTCAAGACCAAGACCAAGACCAAGACTTCGAAACTCAAGACCAAAACCGAGAAAAATAACCAAAAAATCACAAAATTATACTATTCCTTACTAAAAAAATGTAAAGTCGGACAACTCGCTATTTTAATTAAACAATGAATCTTTTATTTTAGTAAAAAAAACAACTCCAAATGCAAACTGCAGAGAATTCCGAATTCGTATTTACAAAGTCTTTCATGCGAAATGTTATTCCAAATGCCTGTTGCATTTTATAACAACCAATTCGCTCAGAATTTTCTGACCAAGACGTGACCTGTGGGGCCTCATAAAAATTCTGCCATATGAAAAATACGTTCTACAGCGCTGAATTCACCGGCACACAGAGCACCTTTTCAAGTACCGGATATAAATGTACAAGTTGTGTGTCTGTTTTTAAATCATTCCATGGTAAATAACCGGAAGTCAAAATAAATGTCCAAAACAACAGTAAAGACTCACTCACATCGTGTAAATACTAAAGCAATTGTATAAGTAATTATTGGATAAATGTCTAAAATCCTTGCATTTTGTTAAATGACTGTTCATATTGTCAAAAGTCTTGATCTTGGTCTTGCAAAACCAAGACCAAGACCTTGAACCTCAAGACCAAGACCAAGACCAAGACCTTGAACCTCAAGACCAAGACCAAGACCAAGACTTTTGGTCTCAAGACCAAGACCAAGACCAAGACTTTTAAAAACGAACTCGAGTGCACTCGAGACCAAGACCTTGGTCTCGAGGACAACAAGACTGTTTCGAGCACTGAGCTTCAGTAGATCTGCCGGTTTGTGAGTCATTAGCTGAGTAGCCTAGATATCGTCAAAGGCACTATGTGTGTTATGCAAGTAATTTTTGTGCTGTGGCTCGTTTTAAGTAGGCCTATCTAACTGATCTGCGTGTTAAGACGGTGTTTGAAAATGTTTGCTGAACAGATTAGGTGCGTGAGTATGTAAATGAAATGGCAGACTGTTCCATAGGATGGTCTAATACATGAGAAGGCATATGGACTGGAGCTGACTTGCGAAATTACGGAATTTGTATATCTCCACAGGCTGTAGAGGACATAACACAACATATCATAACATAACATAACAAGGTTTTAAGTGGTTCAGAAGACGTGTAGTCTGTATTAGAACCACTGCTGTAGTCTGTGTTAGAACCACTGCGAGGTAGGCGCCGACTGCTTGGGAGCCTTGGGTGCGAATGCAGCCAGAAAGTTTAACATGCACCCATCCAGAAGAACACCGGAACATCCGAACGTAACCGATTTCCAATACTTTTTCTAACCTCGTAACCCTTGACAAGAAAACAATTTTCTTTCTCCGAAAATCGGCTAAAATCACTTACCTAAGGGGAGTGGATGGAGAAGAGAAAGGAGGGAAAAGGGATATGGGAAGGGAGGGAGGACCCATGCACCCAGAGACAAAAGCAAAAGTCGGCGCATATGGTATAGGTCTAGGACAATGGTCAGCGACCCAGGTGATTCGAGACTGCACACAGAGCTCCCTAAGGTATGCTGGGGCAGTGCAGACAATTGAGACACGTTCTAGCAGAATGATCTTGAACTTGTTACGCTCTACAATAGGAAGCCAGTGTAGAATTTCTCCCATATATTGCGATATATGTGAATATTTTGGCTTTGAGTGACACAATGATGACATAATAGAGTTGGTGCAACCAGAACCTTGGCAGGCCCTCAAGGATCGAATTGCAGTAATCCATGTACATCATGGATCACTGCCGAGCTCTATGACAGACTGTGCCGTATGGTGCAAATGGTAGAAGCAGGGTGTGCAAATGAGATTCACATGGTCCACCACTGATCAACATGTGTTGTTTTTAGTATTCAGTATGTATGAATTCTTTCAAACACTGATTAATTGTTCATCAGAAACTGCCCAATCCGTGAATATTTAAATTTAATGACGACTGCATTGTTATATTATGAATATATACGGCTTAAAAGGTTAAACAAATGGTTTTTCCAATAATTTTGTACGTTTTTTAAGGTACCGGTATCGTGCTTCCCATTACATGTCGTTCTTACTGACTTATTTGAGCACGCCCATCAAATTATAGAAAAGTTTTAAAGCAAACAATAATCAAGAATCTACTCAGTAATAAAGCTCTTCGACAATGAGCTCTGCAAAGAAATTGTTTGAACTCGCTTACCCACCATGATTTGACCTCTGTTTGCTCTGGCCCATTGGACTTCTTCAAGAGTTTTTTTTTTTTACTACAGTTTCATTTGAAGCAACCATAGATAGGTGCATTGTGCATTACGAAAATGGTGCTATAGAAGTTATTAGGTTAGATTGGATCTGTATGTTTATTTAGGAATGTTGTTTCCACCCGAACTGCTTTGTCTGTTTGACAGTCATCCATGCAATCACTTCAAGACAGCATCATTTTGAAAAGAAGCAAGTCAAGGTCGAGCCCTACTATCCATGGCTTGGTCTGAGCTCTGCCTCTGAATCCAGCGGCACAGTTGCTGTGAAAACAAAGTCAGAAATTCCAACATCATTGACTCTTACTGTTGACGCCACGGCAGTGCACTTCATTCTTAAGCACCCAGAGTTGCAGAAGTACATCGAAGACTCTCTTGAGAAGTTGAATTGCTGCGTTGAATGGTCGAGCGAAGGAAAAGGGGAAGTGAAACTGGAATATAAAGGACAAGAAGAGCCCACACCTATCAGTGGATGGGACATAGAGTGTAAGAAAGTCCTCAAAATGTATACAGATGAGTTAACTTGGAAAAAAGAAAACATTCTTCAAGAAATATGGAATGATTTCAAGAAGAAAATCCAGGAACATGCAGCACAGAAGTCAAAGCTGCTTGGCATCGTTTTTGAAAATGACCAGTGTGCTATTCAGTACATGGGGTTGAAGAAAGATACCGACGAATTTGAAAAACTGCTCATGAAAATAAAATGGGAACTGGAGAAAGAACTGGAAAGAAAAAATAAAATAATATCAGAAACTGTGACGAATCTAAAGCCTCATCAATTAGCTTTGATCAGGGCAGAAGAGTTCCACAAACAGTTAAAGCAGGAGCTGCCTGATCTAGAATTTGAAGTGCAACAAACTGAAGTTAATTTGTGTGGCATGCCAGATGTGGTGAAGAAAGCAAGGTTGTTTATAATGGAGAAATTTACTGGGGTTGTGCAGGATGCGATTGAGATCTCTGAATCAACGAGCAGGGTGTTTGCCAAAGATGAAACAAAGCCCTATCTAATGGAGCAGTTGCTTAGCAAAGGCATCTCTGCCTCTTGGATATGCAACAATAGAAGTGTCATTGTCTTTGCTTTAGATGCAAAAAATTTGATGGAAGCTGTCGAAGTTTTGAAGAAAGAGGTAGTCGAGATGCACATCCAGTTGAGTAAAGCAAGTGAAGCATTGGTTCAGTCCAGTCAATGGAAGGAGTTCATCGGAAGACTATACATTGACAACAAATCCTTGGAAGTTGCAGTTAGGGGTCCAACTGTAGTTGCTGTATGCACAAGGAACATTGCAGAAAGTGTTCAGAGAGGGCTGAACGGATTCATTGAGAGACATACAGTTTTAGAGAAAATTGTGCCGATGGACCTGGGTGTAGTTGACATGATCACAAAGTACATGAAGGATGAACTTCTGAAGATAGAGGCAGAATTAAAGGAAAGTTCTGGAAGCATAAATGCTTCCAATGATGAACCTGGATTCACCTTAAGAGGAAATGAAACTGGAATTGTAAAGGCTGGAAAAGACTTAAACAAACTGACTGATAGTATTGCTATGTATGATTATGAAATTGATAGACCTGGAATTCCCCCATATTTTCAAAGTAAGTCTGGAAGTGAAGCATTGCGTGGCATTCAAATCCGTCACAAGGTGTCCATCCAAGTGAATAACACGCAGAGCCAAGATAAGCCACAAGCGGTAGCTAGTGATGAACCAGAGATATGTCGGGTGGAAGTTAGACCTGGAAAGTTCATGATTCTGATGCGTGGTGACATAACCAAACGCAACGTAGATGCCATCATAAATGCAGCTAATGAGGATCTCAAAAACTACGGAGGAGTCGCTGCTGCAATTGCTGAAGCAGGTCAGTTTACGTTGTTCACAGTTTGATTTGATCCTGGTTCAGTTTTTGGTCAGAGACAACACTATTTTCTATTTTGGAGTATTTCTGTATTTTCTTATTTGTTTCATCATCATCATCATCATCATCATCATCATCATCATCATCATCATCATCATCATCATCATCATCATCATCATCATCATCATCATCATCACCATAAGTCGATTTTTAAAGCGCAAGATAATGTAACTAATGCGCTGCAAGCAGGGCCGGATTAACAACTGTGGTGTCAGTAAAATTGTGGGGCCCCAGTTCCGGTCCGGTAGTAAGTGTTTAAATAAGCAAGTAAAAATAGGTTTTAGTAGCATTTCTGGCTGATTTTGAGATGAATCTGCCTGATGAATGGAAACTGCAATAGGGGCGCACAGCCGCACACATGTGCGAAAGTTGTGTATTTGTGCATATTAAAATCAGGGTGGGTATTGTCGAGATTTGGGGTGTTGAACCCCCTAGACTTTCTTAGGACCCCCACAGTTAAGTCTTCTAAGCACACCACATGGGGCTGTTTCCAACCCGGCGTCAGTTGTTCTAGTGTGATTTAGCATTATTTGACTCTGAGTCTCTGGCATAGAGAAGAAACATCCATGGTGTATATTATGCATGCATGTTTGAATTTTCTCAACAAAGCAATTGATTTTGATTCGAGTCCTGATTGGCAAAACTGCTAGTGTTAAAATCAGCTGGTTTCCAATTTTTTTGACATCAGCTTGCAAAATACAGATAGGCCCAAAATGTTCAAGCCCCCAGTCTTTTTTCTACAATTCCTACACTGACTAGAATGAGTAGTTTTCGAATAATTTGTTCTCAGTTTTTTGGCTCATTTTTACTATTAGACTTAACAAATAACAATAATTATAAAATATTGAAAAATAATTTCTTTTGCATGTATGGGGGGCCCCTCAAGTGTGGGGGCCCCTGTCCGGCCGAACATGTTAACATGCCTCAATCCGCTTCTGACTGCAAGTGAGCTTAATCAGGTTTTAATAAGATGACACAGATAAATGAGTCTTCAGCATCCATCGAAAGCCCTCAGCGATATTTCAGGATGCCGAAGCGCAATAGGGTCGCAAATAAGGTCGCAAAAAATGCAGGAATAATTTACCGTACTTCAAACAAACTACCGCCAGTAATACGCACCCAATTATATTATTCGATTTTTTACCCCTATCTATCCTACTGTTGTATAGTGTGGGCCTCCACCTATGCCTCGAGGCTTCATAAGTTGGGTCTCTTGCAGTAAAGAGCCATAGGCCTACGTACTATTAGCGGAGCTCCCTGGGGCGCACATACGGATCCAATATTTATTTCTTATAAAATACTAAAAATTGATCAAATTAGGAGTTATCAAATAGGACTACTTATGTTCAAACTTACAAGAAATCTTCTACCTATTAAACTTAAGAATCTCTTTAAAATAGGCTCTGACATCCATTCCCATGACACTAGGAGTGCCGCTAAATAGGCTATAGGCCAGTATTTGCACGCACAAACACACGCAAATTCTCGATTAATGCTTCTGGACCTCAAATATGGAATGCTCTTCCCCCTTCACTTCATTCATTCATTCATTCATTCATTCATATGGAGAATTTATATAGCGCCTCTTCAAGGCTATCTACTCAGAAGCACTCCCGACCCAACCCCGGCTGAAGAGTACAGTCTTGAGATTTGAATAAAATGTGGCGGAATGGGTGCTTGGGACCAAGCGAAGCGCTACAGGGAGCCCATTCCAGATTGCCGGGCCAGCGATGGAAAAATCACGGCGCTGCCTAAGGGCGGTCCGTGAGCGGGGAACTAGAAGCTCAGCCTGCTTAGAAGAGCGCAGGGAACCACGGCGCTGGATGTTCAGGGTGGAGCGGCAATGCTCTCGCAAATACACAGGGGCCTCACCCACAAGGCAGCGCCACACTAGGGCAGAGACCCGATAGGCAATACGCTGCGGGAGGTGGGGATTCTTCAGAGCTTTAAAAAATCACTGCGCCATTACTTACTAAATCCCAGTACTTGAATCGTGTAATATAATAAATGTACGATCCAATCCCTATCTATTTTTATGTTTAACCTTGATAGAATGTCTGATCCTTGGCTCAGTATCATTCCTGATCGTTTGCCCCATTGGACTGAGTCTCCGACAGTTGGTCTTTTACCTTTTTCTTTTCTCCTGCGTTTCTTATAATTTTTGTTCACTGCCCAAGTGTGGCAATGACTTTATTCTGCTATGTATATGCAAAATAATTTAGATTTACAAGTTGGTTTTGTTTCGCGCCATTGTATATTAGCTTTGCAGATAGGTGTCCCTGGTAGCGGGAGCTTTTCCCTTTTGGGACATCCTTTTGTCACCAGCTTGCTATGAAAGTATAATTGTATGCACTTTACATTGTGATTATTGGTTTCAATAAACGAGTTTGTCATTGTCATTGTCAATAGGCAGAGCATTATTTGACACTAAACTGTTTTTTCTGATTTTTGCAGGCGGACCGGAACTTGAGGCGGATTGCTTGGCTCGTATTAAATTGGAGGGACCACTTTTGCCGGGACAGGCATGCATAACTAGAGCTGGAAACCTTCCATGTAAAAAAGTGATTCATGCAGTTGGACCAAGGTGGGAAGGGGGAAATGCAGATGAAGAAAACATCCTAGCAATGGCAGTAGATTCCTCCTTAAACGCCGCTGACAATGAAGGCCTAAAGAGCGTTGCAATACCATCGATCAGCACTGGAATATTTGGCTTTCCGCTCGATCAAGCAACGGATATCATAGTGGATGCAGCCAAGAATTACTTAGTCGATTATTCTTCAACAACAGTGCGCGAGGTTTTCTTCACTGACATTGACTCACGAGCTGTTGCCAGCTTAGAAAGGAAATTGAGGACCATTCAGGCTGATGGTCCTCAGGAACTTCGGGAAACCAAAAAAGATCGTAGAGTGGTTGCAGGGTCACAAGACTCCAGACCAACACAGAATCAAACACCATCACCAAGCACAATCCAAAGAGGTATACTTTCTGTAATATTCTGTAGATAGTCGCTGTGTTCCTTCTATATTTTTTATAGTTGTGTTTTCTTTTTTACTATATTTTTTTCTGTTTGGTTCTTCAAATCATCTCATTCGTACTGTTATTAGTTATTATACTTTTACCCTTACAGGGCAAATAGTAAAAGTGGCTTACCTTTATACCTTGTTTTTACCTTCTTACGTACACACATCAGGCAGTGGAACATTGTGTGTTTTGATCTGAAGAGTTTTCATTGGCCTCATTCGCTCCTTCGTAAGAGTGTTACATCAAGGCGCCGCTGTGTGTGTGAGGAAGCCAGTTTGTACGCGATTGTAAGCTCGTGACAATATTCTTGGGCTAACGCGGTCTGTTTTGAGGAACAAACGTTGTGCTGTGTCCATTTACACAATGAGCAAAGAATGTGACTGAAAAGTTAGGGAGCAGTTTTTAGAAACTGCTAGCAAACAACTTTTTCTGTGTGATGTAGGTAGGTATGTGGATCCAAATATTTTTTTACCTTTTGAGATTTTATGTAACAAAACAGTAACAAACAGATGGCTTGCGGTACATGGAATATATCTGACTTTCAAAATAAGAATAATAGAATGGAATACTGATTATTGTGTCCAGCAGTAAATGCCCCTCCCTTAATATTCTCTGTGAAACACCCTGGACTTCAAACAGTTGTCTTTGTAGTAGAAAGAGACATGAACCAGCATTGCAGGGTGAACAGTCGGTCGCTGAGATGCTTGCACGTGATCGTGATTTTTTAGATACCTGGGGAACTCGTTATTCTGGGTTTCAACCGATGAGCAGAGATGCCATTCAGACGGCAGATGGAGTGAAAATCAGTTTGGTAAAAGGTTCCATCAGTGAAGTCAAGGTATGATATCTCTGATTCAAATTTCATGAAGTTTCTGCCAAGGATTCTATATTAAGGTCCTTGGTTTATTGTAAGGAATCTATATTTAATGTACTATAGGTCCTTGGTTTACTGTTTTTATTTAGAAAAGACTAAACGAAGAGGGACAGTCACTTAACAGTTCAGGAGTAGTAACTTTTGTACATAGTGTACCATGGCAATATTCGGCTGCAAGTTAAATTTTACGGATTCTTCAAGGGACCGTGTCCATCCATGGGGAAAATTAGTTATTAAAGTGCGAATTTGTAGGCTCAGCGATATTAAGTGTTTATTTTAGCTCTGACTAGCGAAAGCATCGTAATCGTAATCTCGAGATTTCGAAAGCGCCTAAAAAAGCGAAGTCGCGGGAACCAGCTTATCACAAACGTTCAGTTAAATCATAATCGATGGGGGTGGAGGAGGAGGTGAAATCGGTTCCAGGTCAGGTAAAAGTTAACGGTGGCGTGGTCGAAAGCGTTCTCTGTTAACGAAGCACAAACTCTTTGTGGACGCGCATCCCACCAAATTCTAAGATCCGGTAGCCGCGAGAGCAATGCCCTATGATGAATGTCGCTTGATCGCGCGAACGATCACACTTTCTCTAAGAGTAAAAAAATAGCATCATGGCCACCCCAGAATTTAATAGGTGCTACTACTCAGCCTACCTCCGCTCAAGTAAGTAATGGTTCATGAACACAACATTTAAGTAGGTGGCAAGTAATGAGTAACAAAGCGAATGATGAGTAGCACAAAACATAGCACGCAAGTGTTTACTTACACTTCCACTTTGGTTTTTTGAGTCACTTCTTTTCGAACAGTTAAATGACTGAAACCAAGTTGGGGGGGGGGGCGTAGAGTAATAGATAACACACTGGCGTGAACAGCAGTAGGTACCAAGATCGATTCCCGTAGACCCCGTTAGGTTTATTCAGCCTTCCACTCGCTAGGCGGCGGTGGTGGTTAAATGAATAGTAGGCCGTGACTGACGCCCTGTGGCTGCTTATATTGTTCGACTCCTGTAAAACTGTTATCATGTGCTTCTGCTGTATGCATGTATGTAAGGCGCCCTGCGTGGTTGCCGTGTCTACTATAATACATAATTTTTATGTTCTATAGTAAGTGTCCTCATGCACACATACATACACACACAGATGCAAAGGTACGTACATAATATATACATACACATATACGCAGATATATCGTAGGCTACACGCATAAAAAGTAGGCAAAATGTCTTCTCAGAAGCTTGGCCCTGCTGTCAAAGAATCATTTGGTTTGGATGGCTACGCGACTTCAATATTGGAAGACGGGACACATTTTTAACCTGTCAACTTGCAATGGTTCTTGTTAACAGACCCTGAATTGGTAGCCTATCTAATGACTTGGCCTTTCATGGATTGTAAGGTGAAAACCACTCTTGAACTAATCATGCCCAAACTTAACTTTCTTAACATAACATCTGCCGGTATGGTATATTAAATCAATTCAATCATTTGCTTGATATCTTAGGCCGATGTTCTTGTAAATACTACTGGGAAGGCACTGAACCTGTCACGTGGCAATGTCTCAAAGTCGTTGCTTATGGCCGCTGGTTCAGCACTTCAGTCGGAAGTCGACGCCAAGAAGCCTCCCAACTTCGACTACGGCCAAATAGTTGTGACAGGCGGCCACATGTTGCAGTGTAAATACGTTTATCACGGGTCATGCAGAGAATGGGACAATGGAGCCGGCAAATGTGAACAAGTATATCATTTCGAAATCTATAATCTTGTCTGGTGTGGTATGATCTAATCTAATCTAATGACATGCGGCATGATGGTCTTTCAGGACTGAAATTTTTAATCTGCCGATTGTGGTTTTGAGCTTGCTGAGTGGACATGATAACACTGGGCAAGTTGCTTGAGCATGCTTGTATTTGTCAACAAGTAGAATTTGGTACCTGTAAGTTAGGGACCTGCGAATCACAAATTTTCAGTCCAATCGAATCTCGAATCGAATCGGAGGTAAACGTTCGAATTCAAATCGAATCTCAACTTGAATCAGCGGTTTGATGTTCGTTTAGTGTGTACTTGATAACACAGGCGTATCACAGTAACACAGTTATCAAATAGCCTATATCAAAGTAGGCCTAATAACTTCTGCAGCTTAAAATCAATTAAACTAAAAATTAAGTTAATTAACAGAATTAAAAACACAAATAATTTGTAAAAATTGAAACCAATTATACAATAAGGCGCGTCAAGGGCTAATCATTTTTCGAATCATGACGTCATTTTCGAATCGAATACTGCCATCTGATTCGTTTTTGAATATCGAATATTGACTTTATTACTGTGGTCTCTAACTCCTCTTCTACCTTAACTGTCTGTGATACGTGTATAGTCTCTGCTTCCTTTGCCTAGCATATCACTTACTTTTAAAGCAGTTCTCTATTTCTGCACTTAAGCAACTTCGCTATGGTAGTTTGTGGCTGTTGAGTAACGTTCACGATTTGACAACGTTTATGACTATTCTTTTCAGTTCAACTCGCAACAAACAAATTTTACACATCAATGTTCCGTTGGCTAGTTCAACACAAATCAACTCTATCTGTGACAAATTTCAAATCGTGAGCGAAGTTGCTTAAGTGCAGAAATATATCAGTGAATTCTTTTGCGCCTCACGTTTGACTACACACACAAACACACACGTACACACACACACACGTACACACACACACACACACACACACACACACACACACACACCTGTATGACTATCTAATTAAATATGCAAGGCTTAGGACTCAAGTCAACACTTGTTCAGCTTAGCATAATTTTTATACACATTACACACACTCATTATAAACATACTGACATACAATACTGCTGTGAATCAAACACTTAAACACGAATATTAATTAATCTGTTCAACATAGAAACTAATGTCACTCTTGCATTGTATTGTATTGTATTTAAAACATTTATAAAGCGCCTCTCACAGTATTCGCTAATCAGAGGCGCTCCCAGTGCGAAAGACCCAGTGAATAGAAAGTGGTTTTGAGACAGCGGAACGAGGCACTTGGGCCACCAGCTAATAAAGAAATATATCTTTAACTACCTGCTAAAATATGCAGATGATACCTATTTAATCATTGGTTCCTCACATATAGCCACTGCAGTAGATGAATTCAACAATATATCTATTTGGGCAAAGAAGAATAACTTACGACTAAATCCATCAAAAACCCGAGAGATGTTAATCACTAGGAGAGGCCTGAAAGTCCTAAATATGCCAACAATCATTCCAGAAGCAGAACGGGTAGACTCTATGCGAGTCTTGGGAGTAATTCTACGATCAGACCTTCGAATGTCCTCTCATGTAGATACCGTATTATCTGCATGCTCTTCCTCAGTGTATGCTCTTGGCGTCCTCAGATCCCATGGTATTTCTCTGAAGGCTTTGCAACAAGTCGCTCAAATGACTACCCTAGCAAAACTCATGTATTTAGGCGGCAGTAGGCCCCTATGCCTCATCTGCTTGGTGGGGATATAATAATGCTGAAGAAAGAGACAGAATCGAGAAATTGGTAGGAAAAATGAAACGAAGAGGTTTCTTAAATTCTGACACACCGACAGCTGCTGATTTGGCTGAGAAGGCAGACGAACGTCTGTTTACATCTGTAAAATCTAATGAAAACCATGTTTTACATACACTTTTCCCCCGCATCGTGGTCCAGGCCGGTACGAACTTCGCCCAAGACCCCATGATTTCTTACTCCCAGAAAAAGATGATCGAAATTTTATCCCTCGAGTATTGTTTAAGGATTTGTACTGACCGAATAACCTTTCAATAATAAACTATAGACTCTCCACTAATAATAAGAATCAAACCATAGCTTAAACATCCACCAATTGTCTAACCCTAGATTTCTAGATATATCCTCCTAATTATTTCTGTGTAACAAGTTGCGTTGTTGTCAGCTTGATGCTTTGATTAAACGAAAATTGATTGATTGGTTGAAAGAGGCACGTGTCAATGGAGGGAGTTGATTCCATAGAGCAGGACCAATGCAAGAAAAGGCTCGAGTTTTGGCCATAGTGGTCCTGGCTCGTGGTACAAGAAGATCATGGCGATTAAGCGATCGCAATGGACGGAGGGAAGTAGCTGAAATTGGCAGACGAACAAGGTCACAGAGGTACTTCGGTGCTAAGCCTGTACAGGACCGAAGGACTACAGTGAGCACTTTAAGCTGAATCCGAGCAGTAAGGGGAAGCCAATGAAGATGATCAAACATGAAAGAGGAAATATGAGACCAGCAAGGAAGTCGGGCTATTAATCTGGCTGCAGCATTTAAAACAGTCTGTAGGGGAGGGGGAAGACGGACTTTTGGCAGCCCAATCAAAAGAGAATTACAGTAGTCAATTCTGGAGCAGATGAAGGCGTGAATGATAGTGGTAAAAACGGAGGAGGAGACAGAGCGTCGGATTGCTCTAAGCCAGCGGTTCTCAACCTGTGGGTCGCGACCCCCACCGGGGTCGCCTTACGATTTGCCAGGAGTCGGCTGCAACCTTCAGAAATTTTTAAAAAAGTTGTCAGCATAGTTTCTTAACATGTAATATTTTTGTAATTATGATTTCTACACTGTAATTGTAGCAAAAATGCTTTGAAGGGAGTAACCCAATATTTTTTTTATTGTTGGGGTCGCCACAACTTTGAAAAATATTTTCAAGGGGTCGCAGCCCTAAAAAGGTTGAGAACCGCTGCTCTAAGCCGTCTCAGGTGAAAGTAAGAAGAACGGGCAAGATTAGCAATGTGTTCAGAAAAGGTGAGCGTACTGTCAAAGACAACACCAAGGTCACGGACACTAGAGAGAAAAGTGAATGACAGGAATTTCTCAGCAAGAAGTGGGAAGTCTAGTTTGAGGACCTGTTGACGAGTACCAAACCATATAAGCTGCGTCTTAGTTGGGTTCAAAGAGAGACGATTAGAAGACAGCGAAAGGTGCAAATCACGTGAGAGAGCATCAATGCGTCCAGTTAATGCAAGCTGTGCAGAGGGAGTGCCATGAACGAGCGCTTGGGCGTCGTCTGCATAAAGATGACCAGTTGATAAGTGCTTAGCAAATATAGCGGAAATGTTAGCCGTGTATATGAGGTAAAGGAGAGGGCCTAAGACAGAGCCCTGTGGCACCCCAAATTTAACTCTGAGCCAATGGGTTCTGGAGTCTCCGCAGATAACCATTTGCGTACGATCAGCGAGGTAAGACCGGAACCAAAGAAGTGGGAGGCCATGGATGCCACATGAGGTTTCCAGTCGCTGCAGTAAGATGTCATGATGTCAGTCTTCTCTAAAACACATTCACAATTATTATTATTATTACTATTATTATTTTTTTTTATGCCCCAAGGTACATATGATCCCTTGGGGACTTAAATATTAATTAAAATAAGTAAAACATCTGGAACGACCTCTATTCCTCAGCTAGTTCAAAAACAAGAAACGTTATGCCTCAGAAACACAGTAACTAATCTACAACTGAATTCAAGAGTTATCTGCAACTATTGCTACCTCACAGCAATCACTGTCGAAGTTTGGAGTAAGGTATGGGACCTATCGTGATTCTCCCCTCATTGTCCTATACTCACAACCACGATGTCCTGATCCGCCGAGAGCTTCCGGTTCCGACCGATCTCGAAGAGGCAGACGGCCGAATTTCTTGGTTCAATCGATTTCCAGTGATTTCCGATATCGATTGAGCCTTGACTTCTGTTGCGCCCGGTTTCGAACTATTAAATTTCGTTTCTTCACAAATTTTAATCGAATCAACGTTCCACTTCTTCGACGAATTTTATCACTCAACGGCTGCAGTCCGGACGTCCTACCACCTCGGCGATCTCCGGCAGACTGAGCGCACTTCCCTCGTTGTAGGGTCCCACGTCACTTCCGCGCGCCAATTTCGACCGCACGTGCTACACGTGTATCTGCGCAGGCGCCAACTTACGCCGAATTTCATACGGCCTTCCGTGGGAACTTAACGCGACAGGAATACCACAGATCTCGACGATCGTGGCATTGCCCGGCCGCCCTTATTTGAAGAAAGCCGCACTCAGCGTGAGAACTAATGCCGACATCGATTTCAATTACTCCTCTCCCTTTCCCGACTATCGGGGTCGTCGCCTATCGACGACGGCGGTCGCTCGACGCGACAATTACCCCGACACCCGCAGATGTCGCTTATAATGTATTCGAGCCGACGGAGCTAGAAAAAGCAAATGGCGGCCCAATAATGCGCAAATGGCGATTGACAGAAAGTCGCAAATGGCGGCCGCCGAAATCGCTGGAAAACCCAGTAGCGGGCGTTCGACGTTCGCTACAATAATAATAATAATAATAATAATAATAATAATAATAATAATAATAATAATAAAATAATAATAATAATAATAATAGTAATAATAGTAATAATAATAATGATAATAAAAAGCCAGACTATGTGTAATAGTGCACAGTAACAAATCAACATTGGTAAAATCGCTCCATAAATAATTGTGTTTCTACTTTTTAGATTGTACGAACCTTCATGAGAAATCTTCTGGAGAGAGCGGAAGGGGACAAGCAGAAATCAATCGCCATTCCAGCAATCGGAACTGGAAATCTGGGAATTCCTCACAGAATTGTCGCTGAAATCATGTACAGTGAAGTTGAAAAGTTCAGCAGCCAATGCAAACCGAGAAATCTGCTCGACATTCGATTCATTGTTTACGATAAAGACAGAGAAAGCATCATGGTCAGATTGCCGAATTTAATCTATCTCCAATCTAATCTAATTCCAATCCAATCCTAATTATTATTATTATTATTATTATTATTATTATTATTATTATTATTATTATTATTATTATTATTATTATTATTATTAATTAATTAATTAATTAATTAATTAATTAAGTTTGCAACGCTCTAATGGTCACACCAAAATGTTAATCTGAGGCGCGGGTACTCGGCCGCGAGGAGAAGATGCAGTTATATAATTTATCCAAGTGATTGAAAGCCAAGGAGAAATAGTGAGGTTGAGCCCCTTTTTGAAGGAAGGAAGTGAATTTGAGCTAAGAAGAGAGAGTGGCAGTCGATTCCAAATTGGGGGGGGGGCAGAGACATGGAATGCACGCGAGCCCATAGCTGTTCTGCATTGTAGCCCAGGTAAGAGAGCCGTACTTGATGGTCGCAGGCAACGAGGAGCGATGTAAGTAGTTATTAGTGGTGAACGGCAGGGAGGTGTGCTGGTGCTGAGGGCGTTGTAGGTCAAACAGGTCCCTTTAAATTCTAGTCTGAATTCATCAGGAAGCCAATGCAGCTGATGGAGTAGGACTGAGTAGCTTGTTGTAGTGGGACACACAGCACTACGTGAGCTAAGGAGTTTTGGATTCGTTGCAGCCTGTTGAGTTCAAGATCTGAAACAGAGGCACGGCTAGGGGAGTGCATGGGGGCATGTGTCCCCGGGCGCCAATGGAAGGGATGCCAAAGTGAGAGTTAAAATAAATAATTTTACTCTTAATTTTGATGCAATTTTAACTAATGAATTATTTATCCCAAATCTATATAAATAAAGACAAGACTCTGTCTGTCTGTCTGTCTGTCTGTCTGTCTGTCTGTCTGTCTGTCTGTCTGTGACAGCGATGTTTGACCGGGATGCATTTCTACAGCTTTGGACCTTTTCACTCCAAATTTTCACTCCAAATCTTCACTACTGTCTCGGGGTGGGCATTACACACCCAGTGTGAGGCTTCGCGTCCCCCGTTTTCACCGCTACCATGGTCTCCCGGGCCAAAACCTACCCGGGCAATGCAATTTTAGCTGATAAAAAACTTACACTCAACCTATTTTCACTCGCCAGATGGCGCCGCCGGGTTAATCAGCTACAGTACGGATTCGCTAGAGGGATTGAAACTTTCACTGAACTAAACCCGGCCAACGCCAGGTTAAGCAGTGTTTTGTTGCTTATTCGCTAGAGGGATTGAAACACCCAAAACGCCGGGTTAAGCAGCTTCGCGTCCCCCGTTTTGACTGCTACCATGGTGTCCAGGCCCAAAACCTCCGAAACCCGGGCAACGCCGGGTTCACCAGCTAGTTAATTTATAAGATTTAATTTTGGTGTCCAAAAATATCAAGTATATGCTCATTACTTACAAACCAGTTGTAGTGTATGATTTTGGCACCCCATTGAGCACTAAGGGGCACTATGTACCATCTGTATTTTTAATATTTCATTTCCTTAAAATTTAAATTGCCATTTGATGTATTTGAAAAATGTGAAATAAACAAAACAGGGAGGGGGTGCCAATTTCTTAGTTTGTCCCTGGGCACAAAGTATCCTAGCTACGCTGCTGCCAAGAGACCCACAAAAACAGAATTAGCGTAATCTGTTTTCGCCCTTATTACTTGCCCCCTTACCAATGTGCACCCGTATTAACATGTAATCTGCTTAATTTAACCCTTTAAATTGTGCATTTTTGACTGTACTTGATTGAGCGACCTCAGGAAGAGATGCTATGTAAATCTGTGATTACAATTATAATGCACTATTTTGATTTGTACCTAATCAATAGGATTCCTTACCTTTTTTGTGTTACCAGCATTTCTACACTGTTGTTTGTTGGGTTTACATGTTTTAAATAGGCATTTGAAGAGAAAATATATGATTTGCTTCATGAGGATAGTTCCAGAGGAGCTGCTGCAAGTTATGCCCCACCATTACAAATGGCGCCTTCCGGTGCGTTTTTTCCGCCCCCCGCATCAGCATCTTCTATGGCATCTTCAGGACCAGGTAGTGTTGATTGTCTTGTTTCAGCATCCCAACAGATGTTGAAAAAGTGCTATATAAATTTTAATGTTTGTATATTATGTATATATAAATAAAATAAATATATGTATTTATGAACATGTTAATCGATGTGTGTGTTTATATACACATAATTATTAGCAATAATAATAATCAATGTGTGGAACGGTATATATAGACACACACATATTGATTATTAACAAGTTAATTTCTTGTTGAACCGCATTATGTTAGGGAATGTTCTTCAGTTGTTGGATCTACTTTTGTCACGTGTGTGCTGTAGTTGAATGATTCTTCTTCTCCAGGACTGCATCTATGAGAACCACTCATGATACTGGCGTGGTATGGATATCGATCTGATTATGGCCTGATTTTGGAGCGCTTTCTGTTGATACTTTGTGCATTAGACATGGGTGTGATAGGTGTTACTAATTAAGAATTAGCAACAGTCTTAAGTTTATTTATACTAAAGTAAACTAAAGGTCCCATATTCCAGAGTGGACTGTTGGGGAGGCGCTCATTTCCTGCTCTTTGGCTCCTAGACCGACAATGGACACATTCCTGGTTGACATTGAAATCAGAAGACATAAACAAGACGTGGGACCAGTGCATTGCAGGATATTCCATTTTCCCCCAGTTCACGTTTACAAATTGACTACTGCCATTGGCTGTTGCTTTATTACTACTACTACTACTACTACTACTACTACTACTACTACTACTACTACTACTACTACTACTACTACTACTACTACTACTACTACTACTACTACTACTACTACTACTACTACTACTACTACTACTACTACTACTACTACTACTACTACTACTACTACTACTACTACTACTACTATTATTATTAGCAAAAGGATGAAAGGGTGTAGAAAACTACTTTAAATAAAGGAGAATATTATTATTATTATTATTATTATTATTATTATTATTATTATTATTATTATTATTATTATTATTATTATTATTATTAATTTGTACCTGAGGCATGCATAATAAATTGTCTGGAGACTAGTATTGACATTTGAAATGGCTACTTCTGATCTGATTTTGGCAGAGGGAAGGTAATCCTATCCCGAGTCCTCCCAAGTCCTCTTGCCTCCCTCACCGTTTCAATTCTAAATACATCCACCTTTGCCATCTGACTGTCTGCCTGCCTAACCCTTTTGCATCTTGACCAGAAACCAATTTTTACCTCCCCAGCTTATCGATTTTGTTTTGACTAAACGCCCGTGAATAAGCTTGTTCTCATGACTTCGCTTTTGGGCAATGTAGAAATCTTAAGATTATGATTACTGCAAAAAGTAATCGGGTTGAATTGTGGAATATTTATTGCTGGTACAGGACGACAGTAGCCCTGTGAATATGATGACTTTTTAGAGGACCATGCTGGTGCGATGGAAAGAACTAGACCAATTGGTGGCCCACGCAAGGAGAGTCAGAAGCAGCCCAAACGAAGCCAATCTCAGCACTTGAACAGGATCATTCTCTCCATCTACGCACTCTCTGAGGAAGCTATTGATGAAGTTGTGAATGACATTGAAGATGTGATCAAAGAAAACATCTTCGACAAAGTCCTCGATAGTTTGCAGGATCAGGAAAGCATTGCTAAACTTGATCCAGAACAGGTGAAAGCAGACACTTCCTTGTCACCGTCCTTCCGCAACCCTCAGTTCTATCTATAGTCAGACCTGTAAACTTACAATCTTACTTATTTACATGATTATAGCATACTTGCTGCTTTACTTACATGTAGACTTAGAGATGGATGAAAGGAGGAAGGAAGGGGTGCATCAATGTCCATATATCGCAGTTACAAGGCGTTGCAATATGGCTTTTACACTGTATATTTAAAAATGCATTAACGTGCAGTAATATGCATTAAATTAGTAAATGTGCTGAATAAATGGTCAAAAACTTGTCTTATTCAGCTGCCAACATAGGCTGTCAATTAAAATATAATTTCAATAAATTTTAAAAGAATTTAAATATAATTAAATTATAAAGTGATTATTTGTTTTAAAATGAGACCACCTCATTCAGATCCATAATGGGTCTCTAAAATACACGAGGCAAGAGTACAGCTTATAAAACACATTAAAATATAATTAAAATGTAAATTAAAATATATGTAAAATATAATTGATTGAAATATAATTAAAATAAAATGGTTGTTTACTTTAAATTGGCAGAAAAAATTATTTTATTCAACACAGACAGCCAATAAACTGCCAGAATAGCATGTCCAAATAGGCCATGCAAGACTACAGCTTATAATATTTATTAAAATATGATTAAAATATAAAATATATTTTAAAAATAACTTAAATGTAATTAAAATATAATTACATTCTAAATATAGCTGCAGTAGTTAGTAATAGCTGATGACGTCATAGATGATGTGACTGAATTCGTAGAGATAGTCGTTTGGAGGTGGAAGTGAATTCGTAGCGCCAGTCGTTTGGAGATGGAAGTGAATTCGTAATCGTAATCGTAATCTCCAAACTTCTAAAGCGCCACTCGAAGGCCAAGCGCAGGACACCAGCCTATTCACGAGCGCTACGTCAGATCAGAGTGGGTTTCCAGAGAGTAGTCCAAAAGAGGTCCAAGTCCGATTTCCAGGGTACCAGATCAGAGGGTTTCCAGAGAGTGGTCCAAAAGAGGTCCAAGTCCGATTTCCAGGAGGCCAAACCAAATCAAAGGGGGTTTCCAGAGAGTAGTCTAAAAGAGGTCCAAGTCCGATTTCCAGGGTACCAGATCAGGGGTTCCAGAGAGTGGTCCAAAAGAGGTCCAAGTCCAATTTCCAGGAGGAAAACCAAATCTAAGGGGGTTTCCAGAGAGTAGTCCAACAGAGGTCCAAGTCCGATTTCCAGGGTACCAGATAAGGAGAGGCAGAGCAGCTGTCAAGGCGGGTGTCGTTTACGGCGAGAATTATTGGAAGGCGGAGTATGAGATGAGTCAGGGTAGGAGTATTTGAAAAGGTGAGACTTCAGTTTTGAGTGGAAAGCCCGGGGGGTGATAGATAGAGGAACATGAGGATGAGGATGAAGGACGGGTTGCAATGATGATGGAGGCACTAAGAAACTGCGAAATTCAGGGGATAGATCATTCCAGAGGCGTGGTGCTGTGATGGAAATGGCTCGGTTGGAGAACTTGAGGTGAGTAGTGACTGGGGGTCGAGAAAGACTTAGATAGGACGATGATCGGGTGGAGCGGGTTGTCTGAGTGGTGAAGAGATCACGAAGGTACTTGGGCTGGGAATATTGTAGGGAGTTGTAGGTTAGTGATAGGACTTTGTAGTGGATTCACTCTGGGATTTTTAACCAATGGAGTGATTTGAGGATGGGAGTGACATGATGATATTTGGGCGTTCTAGTGACAGCTCTGGCTAGTGAGTTTTGGATAAGCTGTAGACACTTGATTTGAGTGGATTCAAGGTTGAGGAAAAGAGAATTGCAGTAATCAAGCTTCGAATAAACAATGACGGTAGCAATGGTGGAGGCAGTTTTAAGGTCGAGCATGGGTCGTATGCGTCGGAGGTCACGAATGTGCATGAAACAGGAGCGCGAGAGGTTGGAGATGTGGTTAGAGAAGGAGAGGTGCGGATCAAAAATAACACCAAGATTGCGAGCAGGGGAGCCAGAGGTGAAGGTGAGAGACGATGAGCTAGTCGAAAGGTTTATGGAAGGATCAGGGATTCTCTTGATTTGATCAAGAAGGCCTAGGATGATGAATTCAGTTTTGGAAGGGTTAAGGCAGAGGAGATTGGATGACATCCACTGTGAAATAAGGTTAACCACGTTGAGTAGTTGTGTGATGGCGGTGGAAAAAGAGCCTGGAGAGAAGGATATGAAGAGTTGGGTGTCATCAGCATAGAGATGGTGGTCGACAGAGGAGGATTTTATGAGATGACTTAAAGGAGTGGTATACAAAGGATGAAAAGTAGTGGACCCAGGACGGAACCTTGAGGGACACCACAGGAAAGAGGGAGGGGTTGTGAGCAGTGGCTGGAGGCTTTAACAGAGAAGGATCGGGAAGACAAGTAGGACTGGAACCAGAGTAGAGCAGTGCCAGAGACGCCAAACCAAGAAGATAGTATCATAGTCGTTGAAGGAGGAGGCTGTGATCAATGGTGTCAAATGCGGCGGAGATATCGAGAAGACAGAGGCAAGAGACTTGCTGATGGCTGACGGCAGAGACCAGTTTATTGTACAGAGAGGCAAGTAAAGTTTCTGTGGAGTGGTGTTTAGTGAAGCCAGATTGGTGGGGGTTAAGAGGTGAATTCGAAGAGAGGTAGTCATTTAGCCGAGAAAGGACAATTCGTTCTGTTAATTTAGATAGAAAGGAAAGATTGGAGATGGGACGGTAGTTGGATAGGTTTTCCTTGTCAAGGTTTGCTTTCTTGAGAAGGGGAGTGACAACAGAATGCTTAAAGGCCATAGGAAAATAGTCGGTAGAGAGTGAGAGATTGATAATTTTGGTGATTACAGGAACCAGGACAGAGGCACAGTCTTTTAGAAGAGAGGTGGGGATAGGATCAAGTTCGCATTGCTTGTTAGGGAGAGAGTTAAGGAGGATTGACACTTCTGCTTCAGAGGCAGGAGAGAGAATTGGGAGCAATGACTGAGAGGTATGAGGAGTAGAGTTGAGAGAAGGAGGTGAATCAGTGCTGCAGGAGGCAAGGGGGGTGAGTCTAGAAGAGATTGTAATGAAAAGCGAATGGATGAGATTTTGTCTGAAAAAATGAACAGAATGTATCAGCAACAGAGGAGGATGGAATAGAGCTAGGCAGTGGGAAGGGAGATTTGCGATGAAGGAGAGTGTTAACAGCTTTCCAGAGATGTCTAGGGTTTGAGGCGCTGGAATGAGTGAGTGAGGAATGATACTTCTTTTTAGCAGCAGCGATGAGTTTATGGTATCTGTTGGTGGCTGATTTTAGGGTATTGAGGGCTTTTGCTCTAGCTGTGGGGTCAAAAGTGTGCTGGTAGATGTGTTCAAGACGCCTACAGAAAGTTTTAAAAGCGTGGAGGTAGGAAGTAAACCAAGGGTTGCTGGCGTGTGAACTGGATTTGGTGGTGAGTGGTGCATGAATGTCAAGGAGGTTGGAAAGTGTGGAATTGTAACAAGAGAGCAGGTCATCAAGGGAAGATGGAGGGTTTAGAACCAATGGTGAATCAAGAATACCCTGGATGAAGGCCTGGCGGTCAATGGACCCGGTGAGACGGTAAGAATGAGAAGAAGGAGGAGGAGGAAGAGGGTTGATTTCAAGGTCAGCCATGATAAGATAATGATCAGTAATGTTGAGGACAGAATGTGATAGCTTGGGAGATAAGAGGGAGGCAGCAGAGGTGATGAGAAGATCAAGGGTGTGATTCTTAACGTGGGTCGGGTTGGGTAAGGTTGACTGAGGACAGGAGGTTAAAAAAATCTGAAGCAAGAGGGTCAGAGGGGTTGTCTACATGAATGTTGAAGTCACCGGTTAGTAAGAACTCGTTAGGAGTAGTGGCAGCAAGAGAAAGCAGGGAGCCAAATTCATCAAGGAAGATAGATGGTTTGAAGGAGTAGGCAGACGAGATGGGAGGGCGGTAGATACTGAAAACTGTGAGCAGGTCGGAAGCAAGTCGAAGAGTTGTGGAGGAGCATTCAAAAGAGCGGAAAGTATGGCGACAGGAATTATTTAGGACAACAGCAGGTTCATGAACCAAGAAAGCAGTGCCACCACCAGAGATTTTAGCAGATTTTGAGGAGGAGGTGATGCGTGGAAAGCTTAATAGGGTGTAGCCAGGAGGCGTGCAATCAGAGAGATGAGGGCCAGAGGACGAAGTAGAGATCCAGGTTTCTTGTAGGGCAATGAGATCGGGTGGTCGAGAGCAGGTGACAAGATCACTTAAGGCAATTGAATTTCTGGGGTTGAGATATGACCGAATATTTAGGGAAAAAGAGTAAAAATTTCTTTATCAAAGACCTAGATGTATGAAATGAGGAGTGTTTGCTTGGACCGGGATTTGTTTTAATATCACCGGAAAGCAGTAGAGTGAGCATGATTTGACGGGTGTTTATGCCAGAGAAATAAACTGGGCGATGACGAGTGATGAGGAATGAGGCAGAGGGGATGGTGTTGAAATGAGAATATTGTACAGTGGCGGTTGGTAGTGCAGAATTGGGGCACGAGAGGTGTTCAGGTCCGATGGGATTTAGAGAGAGAGACGGATGAACAAAAACAACAGTAACATCGACGCAGAGGTAGGCATTGTGAAGTTTTCAAAATGGCCGAAGACGCAAATACACAGCACGAGCGTCTCGCGGCAGATTAAAAATTAACCTGAGGTATGTTAATTACTATGAACATAGAGCTCCAATGACTGAAGGATGCAAATTCATCTCTCCCCAATAATCAGTTCATTGAATATTTTGCAGGTTAAAAGAATAAAAGATATGAAAATCACATATCCAGTACAAATTGAAGTTGAGACGGGTCGTGTGAAACGAATTCGAATTCGTGGTTCTCCACGGGAAGTGACGTCGGCGACTGATGAAGTTTACAACATCTTCCAGGAAGTTCACAAGAAAGAGATGAAGCAGAAAGAAGAGGAATGGATTGCAACCATGGTGCGTTTGCAAAAGAAGTCTCTTTTCTTTCTAATGAGGTTACTGTAGGTGTAATAGTTTACGTAGTTGAAGGAGGAGGAGGAGGAGGAGGAGGAGGAGGAGGAGGAGGAGGAGAAGAAGAAGAAGAGGAAGTGAAAGGTGAAGAAGAGCAGTCTCTTAAGCTAGCCTTGAGATAGCAACTTCTTTTTCCTAGCCTCATTATATGCGGGTAGGTGGCCAACCATCTCCATAGCTGCTTTATCTTCCCACTGACGGTGTACAGTCAGTGTGCTCATTATAGCCGAGTTTGCTTTGTGATGCAGAGGGAGCGAGATCTCAAAACGAACTTCTGCCCTGGTGGGAATTTCAACCCTAACCTCTCGTTTAGCAGTACAGCATGCAATGTTCCCTCTAAGCTGCGCGCGTGCGCGCGCGCGCACGGCATTTCAAACTAGCGCGCACAACATTTCATCCTAGCGCACAACATTTCATGAGCTCAAATTTTTATTTTCAGTGTTAAATTTTGCCCATTGTTCCAGCTGATGACATATTTAATCTATGATGTTCAAAAGGCCAAACAAGGCTTGTGTTAAGAAATGTCTTCCCGTGTAGATCTCGGCCTCTCTGCACTATTATAATAGCCTGTATAGGACGGACGCTTCATGATAGGACCTAATTGATACAGACAGCAACAGGTGTATTCTTATGTGTGGGGTCTGTCTAAGCCACCCGCGATGTGTCAGAGTAGTGGACCCACAGAAGAAGCGACACTCAGTTGTAAACACCAATATGCAGCCAGGCATGATTCGGAAGCTTACAACAGCTGCATCCCCTTTAAACGGCAAGTCACACATCTCTGACCCATGACCGAGGGTGTTCGAAATAATACCTGCCTTGTTCGTCTCTCTTTCGCTGTCTCATTCGCTCTCTCTGGTTTCTCTCACTCTGTCTCTGTCTCTCTCTACAAAGCCATGTGACCTGTACACACTACATATGACTGCAGATTTCCAGAAGATGAAATACTCAAATTGAAAGTGAGCTATGCCTGTTGGCGGACACAGAAAGTTATGATTTTGGGCAAACCGAGATTGCTAGATTTGCAGTGAAATACTGTAAACTACTTGACAAAACTGGCGACGAATACGAGACGCAGGCTTGCCAGTGATGTAGTACTCGAGTCCGGCCAAGGACTCGAGTCCGACTCGAGACCGATTTTCTGCGGACTCGGACTCGGACTCGGACTTGGACTGTCACGACTCGGACTTGGACTCGGACTCGAACCCTGGACTCGAATATGACTCGCTGACTCGTTTTCCGAGTCACAATTTCTGGGCAGAACAGGTAGCTGTATTGCCATATCACGGCTAAGACCACCCCTCATGCGAGAACTGACGTGAATACCCGGCCGACCGGCGCTACAAGCATTAGCCAGAACAGGTGAAACTATTCCGTTTGAAGTGGAGTATCATGAATAGGCTGGGGTATAAGACAGAGAGTCTCTATTTGGCCTGGTATAGGCATCTATAGGCCTATAGGCATAATCATTTCCTACCAGGAGACAATAGAAACTAATAAAGTGAAGTCGAGTATCATGAATGGACTGGGGTATGAGTCTGTTTTCGGCGTCGACGGGCACATTTATAGAGGCTAACACCGTGAAGGGCATGATATTGAACCGAATACTAAAGATTGTCGATTTGTTAATATATCTTCAATCGTAATGCTAAACTGTGCATGGAAATATTAATTTATCGCTTCGAATTAGAAGAAACTTTCGTATCACCCTTTCCAGTGAAGAGAAGGAGCGAGGACGTAACATGACACGACTGCATTTGTGGCATTTAGGCCTACAGTTCTAGCTGTTCCTACCTATACTGTACTTAATTGTATTTAGCAGTGGAATAATTTTTTATGTATCATCATGATCGTGCCAGATTATCGAACAAAACTTTATTTATTTTAGCGTTTTTAATGTGAAATTTGGGTAAATTACATTAAAAATTCTTTCCGCATAGGGCCTAAATAGTTCTGTTATATTTCTGTAGCATTGAATGGCGTGGTTCAGTGTATTTTGATGTGAATGGACTTGGACTCGGACTCGGACTTGGACTCGATCATTAGTGACTCGGACTCGGACTCGGACTCGAACACCTCAGGACTCGGACTCGACTCGGACTCGGCTTAGATGGACTCGGACTTGACTCGGACTCGGCTTAGGTGGACTCGACTACATCACTGAGGCTTGCAAGCAGTATCGTGACTTTAAATACATTGCAATTGAAAACTTTAAGGTAGGAATTTTCAAGATATTTGCCGATTCACCTAGCATGTAGTGTGAACGTGGCTTCAGTCTTATAAATGCAACGAAGACAAAATGCGTCATCGATTTCAGGTTGACTGTGTAATCAGAATTAAGATTTTTATTCTGGTCAAGCAATTGACCTGGATCACGTGTAGGCCTATGCTCTTTAGCAATCTCACAAAGACAGACGCGAGAAAATCTAAGCTTAATTTTGGGGTCTTTTTATAGCCTACCCTCCAAGGATTTTATAGCCTCGTACAGACGTGAAGCAATTGTTTAGGAAACAACTTGAACCATGTATAGTGTATACGCTGGTAATGCAATCGTAGAAAGCAGTATTGTGAATCGATTTATCTTATAATTTTAGTTGCTATGTTGATTGGCGTCATCGGATGTTTGACCGGGCATGAGGGAGTTGAAGAAGTTGTGCTTGTCAATTACATTTGTTCATGTAATCATCAATTTGAAATGTGTCTAGGCCTAATTCCGCAATAATTACAATTCTATTACAATGTTGTCACATTCACATAAATGCTACTTACTTACTTCAACTTGACTTTAGCCTTTTTCGTTTTATATGATGCGATTTTCTAGGCTTTTAAGGTAGGCCTAAGTCTTATGGTGAAAATGGAGGAACAATCCTTTCTAAACGCCTTTGGTATACCCCAAATGCCCACCACGCCCACGCCACCTTCACGAGGTAACCCCACTAGGAACAAATAGCGCAGTGGACGACCGAGTCCTCGCCGGTATAATCGAGTCCCGCGAGATAAGCAGTCTGAAAGAAGGACGATGGAGGACATTAACGCAGAAGATGGTGTCCCAGTAAAAACAGCGATGGAAAGGCAACGAGGAACCACCTCCCTAAACTTCTCGAGTTGCCTTTAGCCATTCGAAGTTAGAGCCTGCCCAGGGGTAGAGAAATTGAATAGATGTACAACCTTGCACGTACAATATATTTAGTAGGCCTTAAAGATCACAAAATGTTGCTGCTCACGCGGTACGCCAATGCGCGCACGGCGGAAACAAATTAGAGGGAACATTGACAGCATGCTAACCACTAGACCTTCTTGCACCCCAGTTTGCGTGGCTACTGTTTAAAAAAACTTACTGCCCATCATGTACAGACCTGGTTGCACGTGATGCTGTGTTTATCTTCTCGTACTACTTCTGAACCCTGCTTGGTCAGCTGCCTGGCTTCCTGTAGAAACCCTTGCAAAAATTATTCCTACCTACCTTCAACCACTAACGTCCTCACATCCCTGCCTGAATGTTGTGATCTTCAGGTATGGGTTTTGTTTGAGCCACAGTGCAGTATTTTCACGGGCTGTCATCCATTCCCTGTTGCTGCCCAGAGGATTGTAACCGACTACCAATGTTTTCTCCTATGCTAGTCTCTTTTTTCAAGAGATGTCTCAAAACTTACTGTTTTTCATTGGTTTTGAAATATCCGGATGTCTAACTGCTCTTCATCTGGAGTCTACCTAAACACGCCTCAGACTTGCATTCCTGTGTGACTTTGCATGAGTTAAACATTTTCCTAATAATAATAATAATGTTTCAGTCATTTGTCCAGTTGCACTGAGGTCTTAACAGTTTCATTTGACATGCGTTTCTCTAAACTTTAGGCTTATTGGGAATTTGAAGATGAAAATGATTTCAAGAAATATCCAAACGAAATCAACGCCATCATCGAAAAATCCTACAGAGACAGAAAGCCGTACGCAGAGTGGGAGGAAGAAAATGCCAAGTACAGACTGACTTTCCATACAATGGTGGAGGAATTTATGACGAAGTCGGGAACACCTCCCATCAAAGTCAGACGTATAACCAAGGGTGGTTACTATTTGTTCCTTCTTCAAACTGGCACAGAATTCTTGTATGTGCGTATGTATCTGGACTTTTATAGAGCGCATTAAAATTTTAGGAATCGCTCAAAACGCTATGAACATGGTTGTATAAGGGATCTGAACAGACATGCCTTAACATAGCGAGAAACAGAAACTTGAGCGGAGTTTAAAGGGACAGCTCGAATGTCAATGGGAAGATTGTTCCATAGGGATGGACCAACAGGCAAGAGTGCTTGATGCACTTGCGTTGACGTAGGGTACAGCTGCGAGGGACCAGCAGATCTCCACAGGCGTAAGAACAACGCGACCAGCGACTTGACTGAACTGAAACCAGCAAAAACAGCTCTCGTCTGTGTGATGGAGCAAAGCTAACCAAACAAGTCTGGCCATGTAGTAGGATCTTGAATTTGATTCTGCCCTTGATAGGGAGCCAGTGGAGTATATCACTCATATACATCTATAGATGCTGAGGTGTGAAGCAATTTTGGTAGATTGGCCATTACCCGAGCGGCACAGTTCAGGACGGACTGGAACTGACGCAGCCTGAATTTCGGCAAGCCTGCAGAGATGGAATTGCAATAGTCCAGGCGTGACAGTGCTAATTTTTAATATTTTTCCACAGAGCCACATGCAACCTCTTTAATTTTATATATGTCTTGTGTTCTATTCTGTAATCTAGTGATTGCAGTTTAGAGCTTGCTGTAACGTTGTCTCTGGCCCACCCAAATGCTATTACCTGTAGGGCTGAATTAGTTAAGTCACGGTCTAAGGATCTACAAAGGTAGCCTGTGAATGTTAGGAGTCAAATGTAAGAGAACTATAGACAATTATATTAATTTAAGTGACCAGCATCTGTGACCAGCTGCTCTGAATATAAAATTAGTATAGGTTTGGGGTTATTGTTGCAAGTTTGAGACTGCATAGATGATGCTGTCGATAGTTGATTGGAGAGTTCAATTTTCAACTGTAATCGATTCCTTTCGGCTGCTGCACATGCGCAATGAACGTTCCGAGAAGTGATGTGGATGAACGTTCCGAGAAGTGAAGTGGACAGAATATACGAGAAGAAAATTCATCTACTACAACGAACCAGAGGGAGGTTAATCTAGGCATAATATCTGTTCATAAAATTAGAACAGAAGCTGGTCTAAGTAAAGCAGTTAGGATATCTTAGATCTCTTCTAAGTTGAATGATTTCACATTGTTGTATATTGACATTGATGCATGTTTATAATATATATGTTTATAATATATATTCATTATTTACATAACTGACTCATGTCATTCGTTGATATTTATAGCCAGACACTCCTTAAGATGCATTTAGGTCTGTTTAAATCCAAAGTTATCTGGCGCATGATTGGTGCCTAACTCCTTAGCATTTAGTAGAGCTGTACCGATAATGCTTTTTGCCGATTATTCCGATACCGCGTATGGCCGATTATTGTAACAGCCGATACCGCGTATGAAGCCGATTATTTTATTATCGCCCAAAAATTACGCATACGAGGTTTTATAAGGGTTATTAAGGAGTTTCCAGTCCTGTGTATAATAGGTCCTTGGTTTCTATGGTGTCTGCTAAATAGTGCTATGCTAAATATAAATCAATAATAAGAAACAAGACATAGATACTTGTGCTCATTTTTCTATGTATAACGATTATTGTGCAAAAACGTCAACTGTAAAATAATTTGCATCGGCGCCGATACTTTTTCGCCGATACCGATTATGCCGATACCTCTAATAATCGGTCCGATTACGAATGCTCCCGATGCATCGGTACAGCTCTAGCATTTAGTGTTATCTTAGGAGACGTTTCACTTGCCAAGCAGACTGTGTAACATCTCTGGAGAAACTGTTCTTGCATACTTGTCAAGTTGTCTCACATCTGAGATTGGCTGACCTTGCAAGACAATATAAAGTGTAATATATAAATTAAATAAATAAAAAGTAGTGTAATTCGTGTATTGGAATTTTTTTAATGCTCCATATAATTGGTTAGGAAATCTAGTTCATTCACAGTCAAGTTATTCTTCAAGAGTTCGGAAATGGCCCACATCCACTATTATATTATTTGGGATTATAAGGCGCCACTTTCTCATGGCCAGAAGAACAAACCTCAAGAAACCTGTCACTAAATTACATGGTGCAATTCTCTACTGAAATTCAAGGGCAATAATTGGCTTGATGTGGGGATTTAGTTTCTAGAATTAATCACAGTTGGTTTAGTTCGGTTTGTGCAGTGAATATTCTTCATCTGTTTTCTAGAAATAGATGTTCCAGCCTGCTGGGAAACTTTGAAAAATGACGAGGTGTTCAAAAGATTTCCACTCAACAGGCATGATCAGGAATACAATGACATTGTAAAGGCCGTCTTGTCAACAGCTCAACCTACAGTCCCTCGAATAGTTATGGTGAAAAAAAATAAAATGCACTTAATCAGTAATCAATAATGAAAACCTCTAGAGTTCAAAAGCATTGCTGCCATACTGCAACTTTTCACTAGCGTGCCATCGAGCAGGTTCAGTTTAAATTATGGCTTTTAGTTTTCAAAAGGTTACTGTGTATTGTAAAACAAAGCTCCCATGTTGTGCCTTATGGTAATGGCTATATGGAAGCAGGGGCGGCGATCTTGTCTGAGAGGTGGGGGGGGACAAGTCGGCCAGGGTCTGGTCGATGACTTTTTTAGTAATTCATGTCCCAAAAAAATTTCTTAACTTTTTAGGAATTCATCTCCACAAAAACTTGATGACTTTTCTACGAATTCATCTCCAAAAAAGTTGATGACTTATTTTTAGTCATTCACCTCTTTTTACAACTTTTTCTGGGTCTCCCACCAATACTGTGTGATTACCTTTTTTACAAATTCATCCCCTACAAATTTCATTACTTTTTTTTAAATTTCTTCTTGCTTTCTCAGAATTTTCGGGGGGGGGGACACTTCTGCTCAAAAATAGACCTTTTTACCTCATCTCGTCAAAAATGCAGTGAAAACCCACACGTGCAATTACACTTCTTCGCCTTTTTTCCTGTTTCTTCAAAATTTTGGGGGACAGATGTATGGCGTGTCCCCCCACTCTTAAAGGTGGGGGACTCATCCCCTCTTCCCCCCATGATCACCGCCTATGTATGGAAGTTTAAAGGTGGTGATGAACTTCTTTTGAAATTAAACTGCAAATATGAAAGGAATATTCAAGGAAAGTTAGGGTATGAAAATTATGTAATTTAAACAATAATTTTTACCTAACTAACATGCACTTCGGTATGAAGAATAAGAGACAATTATTATTATGTGAATATTATAATGCAAGTTGTTAATATAACTAAATACACCGCAAATGCGCTGGTTGTGCCCGGCCAGGTCATGTGAACAGGATGTGAACAGGTAAGTCCAATTTCTTCATGAAGCTTTTGTTTAACCACTCAAAGTACAATACTTTAAGAGAAACAACTGATGCAATGTCAACTGTAACGTCAAAATTTGACGCCATGTCACACGGTATCATGCAAGAGTAACTTTATGAACCTAAACAATTTTGAAGAGAAAGCACTTTCAGGAAGTGTCGCACAAACAATTTTGAATATCTTTTCTGGTTTAAAAGTTCTGCGTTAAAAAAACCGCTCCGGGGTAAAATCATCCCTCCCCTCGCAGTTACGACATGAGGGTTAACGTCAGAAGTCAAAGTTGAATCAAAGGCAAATAAACAACTGGTACGGAAAGTTGCTGGTTCAGGGCTCCCAGTGAATGACTTAAAATACAATACTTACTTTATGCTTTGAATAAATAGTACCTGATTAGAGAGAATAGGGTAATAGATTATATTAAATGATGTTTTCGGTTTTTAATTTCGGCAGATTGAGCGCATCCAGAACAATGCACTTTACAAACAGTACATTGTACGTAAGGCAGCGATAGGCGCAGCAAATCCAGACGCCATGGCACCAGCGCAGATACTCTGGACAGCATCAACCGAACTGGGTTTAACCGAAGCTACTATGGAAAAAATGGTTAGTTCAAAAAAAAGTTTATTTTGTAAGCAATTATATCAGTCAGCACTATGTTGCACTGGCGGCGATGTTGTTTCACAGGTGGGTGGACACTGTTGAACTGATCTGGTGAAAAGAGTTTTGAACTCATCTGCTCAAAAAAGAGGTCAAAAAATGTTTTCGCATTCATGTGCGAAATTTTTTAACCATTTTTGGAACAAAATTTGACAACTTTTAGGGGGGTTTCTTCAAAAAGTGGGGGTCAAATGTATGGTGTGTCTCCCCACTCTTAAAAGTTTGGGGGACTTGTCCCCTTGACCCCGCCCATGCTATGTTGGTTTTACCAGCAGAATTTTTACTAAACCTAAATGTCTGTTCAGTCTGCAGTCCTTGCTGACATTGTTATGGTTAGTAATGACTACAAAATTTTTGCTCTACATGTTTCAACAATTAACTACCAAATTTTGCTCTACATGTTTCAACAAAATCGATTCAGTTACTAATTCATTCACTCATGCCTTATATACTTGTAGTATCTATTTGAGAAATCTGCATCAACACCCTCGTAGCCCAGGCCCAGTCCCAATAAATGAGAACAATTTTAAAGTAAAATTGTCATTATTATTATAATTATTATTATTAAGTATCCCATTTTAGTAGTTATTATTAAAATGATTCAAAATATTCAACTCTACAACTTAAAGTATAAATTTTCTCTTGTGGACACGAATCATTCAGTCACTGATATGCAGTAAGATAGTCTGACTTTTTTATATTAATTTAAATCTTTTAAGAGTAAGATGAAATTGTTTTCAAGCAATTCAAACAAATTTCGTTTCTTCACAGTAAGATTAGGAACTATGGCATTTACTCAGAATTAGGCCTACTTTAAATAACCGTAGCAATAAGCTTGAAAGCAGTGTTTCATATTTCTGTTAATTAACAGCGGTTATGTATGGAAGAGGTGTCTACTTTGCCAAGAACTTCAGCTACTCAGCACAAAATACATATTCTCCACCAGATGCAAACGGTTACAAGCACATCTACCAATGCAAAGTGCTAACGGGAGAGTATGCGGTGGGGAATCAGAGCATGATTGTGCCACCATCAAAACCTGGAAGTACAACCATAAACTATGATTCGACTGTGGACTTTGCAACTAATCCGACGGTCTTCGTAATATTTTACGATACACAAGCCTATCCTGAATATCTTATCTACTTTAAGTAGAAGTTTTGAAGAATTGGGACTTCTAGATGAACTTTTTAGAAGAACTAGTTCTTCAAAATGAACTTGTGTAGCAACCATTATCAAGACATAGCATCATATACCATTGGTTCTTGGTGATTGTGGTGGCCTTTTTCAAAATTTGATCTTAAGACGTGATCCGATAAAATGAACATATGCCCTTCCTGTATCAAACTTGTTCCTTTTTGTACATTAAGAAAAGAAAATTAGTTTCGAAATGATTATTAGAATTTTCCATTTACTGCCTCATATAACCAGTTATTGTTTACTGCTAAGTGATTTACGAATTGTGTAAGTAAGGTTATTTGTGTTATGAACCATGACGTTTGGAAATGAACTATGTACTTCAGGGAAGAGTGCTCAGTGACATCTTAAACATATTTTATACTTTTTTTTATTTTAAGCAAAACTTCAAGATAACTTTGCTGTTTGCTTATTTCTGTTGAAACTACATAGATATATGTGTGTGTGTTTTGTATGACACTTTCAAATTAACCGGAAAATATATAAACAAAAGTGTATGCTTCAAGACTATTTAATTAAGACATTTAACTACCTCACAAGGGCAAGATGAAATTGGCAAGATGATTCAACTATTCTAAGTGGTTAAAAGTATTTTAGCCAGTCTTCTTGTCCTCGAGACCAAGGTCATGGGACGATTTAAAAAAGACTCACGATTGCTTGAAAAGCTGATGTGTGCCAGCGACGTCAGCACCTGTAGAACATATTTTTTTACATGGCGGAATTTTATGAGGCCGGCAGGGCACGACTTAGTCAGAAAATTCTGAGCGAATTGGGTTTTATAAAATGCAACCGGCATTTGGAATAACATTTCACATGATGGAGTTTTATAAATATAAATTCCAAATTCTCTGCAGTCTGCATTTAGAGTTGATTTACTTGAATAAAATAAAAGACTCATATTTTCATTAAAATAGCGAGTAGTCCGACTTGAGAATTTTTTAGTAAGGAATAGAAGTCTGGTTATGATTGTGATTTTTGGTCTTGGTCTCGGTCTTGAGGTTCAAAGTCTTATTCTCGAGGTTTTAGGTCTTGACAACAAGACTAATTTTAACTATTTACAATGTATTTAAGGTTATGTGTACATTCCATATTGTGACATCGTTTTAAGTCATTGGAATCATTATTGTGTAATATTTAAAGTTGTTGATTGGTCATTTGTATGCAAAGCTGCTGTATTGCCAAAGTCTGGCTGGGTGCTGTAATCTCATTAAACCTTAACCTAACATTTAGTTATTGAGATTCAATGTTGATTTTAAATATGTATAAATTTTTGAAAACTGTACTCGACTATGAATACACCAGCATAATGAATATTCAATTCATTGGGTTAATCGTTCAGAAATTTATTCTCATTGACTTGACTAGTCGATTTATATTTATAGAAATATTTTGTTTAATTTGTTGTGTTTAATTATGGATATTAACAAATCTGATTCTATTACTTTGTATTGTATTGTATTTGGACATTTATAAAGCGCTTCCATCGGGAGAGACATTCAGAAGCGCTCCCAGTGCGAGAGACCCGTGAGAAGATATAAGCTTTAAGAAAGGCAAAGGAGGAAGAGACACTACCAGAAAGAATAGAGGAACAAACAGACGGAGGAAGCTCAATCCATAGAGCAGGCCAATGAAAGCAAAGGACCCGGATTAAGCCATTGAAGTCCTGACACGAAGAACCAGGAGGTCCAGATGGTCAGAGTTATGAAGAGGTGTGGGCGAGGAATTAAATCACATGAATATTTCAGAGCAAGACCAAGTTGAGCCTTAAAGACAAGAATGAGGACTCTGAATTGGATGCGGGCAGAAAGCGGGAGCCAGTGGAGTTCTTCTACCATAAAAGTGACGATGTGAGAGAATCAAGGAAGACGGGCAATCAGTCTAGCAGCGGCATTAAGTAGGCCTACAGACTGAAGAGGAGCAAGACAGACCTTAGGAACACTTATAAGGAGTGAATTGCACTTAGTCATGTTGAGAGCAGACAAACGCATGAACAACTGAAGTGAAAGTTGAAGATGAGACTGAGCGACATATAGCCCTAAAGCGCCTTAGGTGGAAGCAGGAAGAGCAGCTGAGTTTGGAAATATGTTCAGTAAAGGTGAAAGAGCTGTCAAGAGTCACACCCATATTGTGAAAGCTAGACGAGAAAGTGAAGAGCGGAAACTTTTTTGAGAAAGCAAAGTAAAATCAAGTTTCTGAAGTTGCTGAGGCATGCCAAACCACATAAATTGGGTTTTGGACGAATTGGGGAAAAGAAAGGGATATCAGCCATGGTAAAATGAAAAGGACAAAGCCAAGAACAGAGTGCTGTGGAACTCCCAGTTTAACAGGGACCCTCTGAGTTCTACATTCACCAGAGAATCATTTGAGTACGATCAGACAGGTATGACCAGACCGCACAAAATTATAGTATGGTCGTATACTTCATAATCTGCTACCACGCAAGAAACCTAAAAAATTATGTAATCCAACCTCGGTCTCACAATAGAGTGCTTATTCCACTTGGCAATAGCATGAGGAAAATTTTCATTGGGGGAATGTTGTACTCTTATTGATTATGATGCTGTTTTTTTTAACTTTTTAAATCTGCATTCTGTATGTATGTCTGTTTGATGTATGTACATTACATTTTACACTGGAGTGTGAATCTCTTGCGACCGGTCAAATAAAGAATATACTTACTTACTTACTTAGTTAGTTACTTACATAACCATGTCGAAGGCTGAAGAGACATTGCATAGCGCCAATGGAGTGAGTTCAGACCTATAAACGGCAGAATAGATTTCACAAAAGAAAGGAAAGGAGGGCAGTTTCTGTGAAGTGGTGAGCCTTAAAGCCTGACTGGAACGGAGGGAGGATACCAGAATGTATGAGATAAGGAAGAAGTTGAAGAGACAAGGTGTTCAGAGGTCTTGGATAGAAATACTTGGCACATTAGTTTGGAGAATTAATAGATGTTCCAAGCCTTTTTGGTTCTGTTTGCATATAGGTAGTCAATAGTATACAGGGATCTTTAGCCAGTCGAAACTAATGGGGTCCTTAGCCAGTTGTAACTAAGTATGGGTCCTTAGCCAGTTGGAACTAAGTATGGGTCCTTAGCCAGTTGGAACTGAGTATGGGGTTCTTACCCAGTTGGAACTAAGTATGGGGTCCTTAGCCAGTCGAAACTAAGTATGGAGTTCTTAGCCAGTTGTAACTAAGTATGGGTCCTTAGCCAGTTGGAACTAAGTAAGGGGTCCTTAGCCAGTTGGAACTAAGTATGGTCCTTAGCTAGTCGGAACTAAGTATGGGGTCCTTAGCATAGGCGCCGACTTTTCCTTTTGTCTCTAGGTGCATGTGTCCTCTTTCCCTTCCCCCTTCCCCCTGCCCCTTCCCCTCCACTCTCTGTCCCTTCCCCTTAGGTAGGTGAGTGTAGCGGATTTTCGGTGAAAGAAAATTGTTTCTTGTCAAGGGAGGTTAGAAAAAATAGTGGAAGTCCATGACGTTCGGACGTTCCAGTGTTATTAATTTATTATTTTGAATAATAAATAAATAAATAATTTATTTATGTGCGCGCTGTGACTGTGAGATCATGCAATGTTGGGTATTTGCCTTGTAGTTGTACTTCTCATGTCCTTAGGTGTAAAAAATTTGAATTTAAGGTCCGAATTCTTCTGGGTGCGACGCACCTACTGAACTTTCTCTCTGGGTGCATTCGCACCCAGAGAGAGTTCCAATTCGGCGCCTAGTTCCAATTCGGCGCCTACGGTCCTTAGCCAGTCGGAACTAAGTATGGGTCCTTAGCCAGTCGGAACCAAGTACGGGTCCTTAACCAGTCGGAACCAAGTAAGGAGTCTTAGCCAGTCGGAGCCAAGTAAGGATTCTTAGCCAGTCTGAACAAGTGGAACTAAGTATGGTCCTTAGCCAGTCGAAACTAAGTATGGAGTTCTTAGCCAATTGGAACTAAGTATGGGTCCTTAGCCAGTTGGAACTAAGTATGGGGTCCTTAGCAGTTGGAACTAAGTATGGGTCCTTAACCATTCGGAACCAAGTAAGGATTCTTAGCCAGTCTGAACTAAGTATGGGTCCTTAGCCAGTCGGAACTAAGTATGGGTCCCTATAGACAGTCCAAACTAAGTACAGGGGTGGCCTGACAAAAAGTCATGAACAAATGTCATAAGTATAAATGAGTAAATAAGTGTTTATTTTAATAATTGATAATTTCAAAATCAAAATTGACTAAAAAGGTGAATTGTAGTGTCAAGTGATTGTAACAAAACATTTTCGAAAGTAAAAAACCAGGATTAAAATTTTTATATTCACAGGCAAATCTGACTATTTCTAAAGCAAAATCTGACTTCTTAATACTACTACAACGCTGAATAACAGTGTCAAGTGATTATAGTGTTTGTGTAAGTTGTCGAAACATTTGTATTAAAAACTCTTGCAATGTCTCCCTAATAGGCAATGGGATTACTGTAGTCTGTAACAATAGTGTAGAGAGCTTCACTGATTACCACATAAGCCTTCTTCTCCTTTCATGGTTGAACTCCAAGATCCAGTTGGCGACGCAGGAGTTCCATACTGTGCTGCTCTTGCTCCAGCTTACGCGCAAGTTTGGTTGTTGTGGGATGGGAAAACCCAAAAAACGTTGTTGAAAGCATTGTGCCAACCTTCCACGGCGTTCTTGCTTCGAGGCAAATGTCTTCCAGATAATCGAGAATGCATTCGAGGTCATGATAGACTGGTTGTTCGATTAGGTTTTCTAATGTGCAGATGACATCGACCGGCGGAATGAAGGCAAGTGCAAGTAGACGCTTCATGTTCATGGCAAATTCAGGTTCATCGCTATATCGTGTTGCTAAGCCTTCACTCTGTAACTTTCTCCAAATGCATTGTCAAAAATGAAACATGCGCCCGTTGATTGAAGCTGATGGAAATGTCGTTTGGAACCATGGGCGGCGATCATGGGGGGGGGGGACGGGGGGACATGTCCCCCCACCTTTAAGAGTGGGGGGACACGCCATACATTTGTCCCCCCCCCCACATTTTGAAGAAACACCAAAAAGGCCAACAAATGTGATTGCGTGTGATGGTTTTCACAGCCTTTTTTGACCAGATGAGGTAAAAATTCAATTTATATGGAGAAGTGTCCCCCGAAAATTCTCAGTAAGTAGAAAGTAAGAAATAATTGTTGTTATGATGACCTTTTTTAGAACGCCATGTCATCGCCAAAAAAATTATTTTCTACAAAGTAAAAACAGTAAAGAAATTTTGTGTGTGTGCGATGACATGACGTTCTAAAAAAGGTGATCATATTGGTAGATTGGTGCGGGATGAATTCTTAAAAAAGGTAATCATCCAGACCAAGGCCGACTTTGCCCCCCCCCCCACCTCTCAGACAAGATCGCCGCCACCGCTGAACACATTTCCAAACTCACTCGCACTTCCTATTTTCACCTAAGGCGCCTTAGAGCTATCCGTTGCTCTGTCTCAACTCCAATTTTCACTTCAGTTGTCCATGCATTTGTCTGCTGTAGACTTGACTACTGCAATTCCCTCCTCATTGGTCTTCCTAAAGTCCGTCTTGCTCCTCTTCAGTCCGTTCTCAATGCTGCTGCTAGATTAATTGCCCGTCTTCCTCGATTCTCTCATATCACCACCTTTATGGCCATGGGTGGCGATCCCGGGGGGTCGAGGGGGACAAGACGCCAGGGCTCGAAGTGGGACGGTATGAAACGGTATGCCATACCGGCACTTTCCTGGCCGGCCGAAAGCATACCGGAACTTCTCCAGGCGAAAAATCCATACCGGTATGGCCTAAAAACATATCGGTATCGACGGTATGCAAGTCAACGGCGCCTATAATAACACCTGTTCTTACTTACATTGTCTAACAATTATAATTTACATCATTGTGCATAGACAGCCAAATTATTTGTAACGACTTGGCACATCTGGATTAAGTAAATTTAAATATTTAATTCTGATTAGATGCTACCTCTGGCAGGTATCACGTAGGCCTACTCAAAACATACTGGGTTAATAGCATATTTTAGCAATCCGGAATGCTAATAAAAATTCGCAAAGCCATCTTGTGTAACTAGTAAAACTTGAGAAAAGTCAGTTACTGCGCAATTATATAAGCCATGCAGTTTCGTGAATTTTAAATAGTTTCTTACGACGAAACCCTTGACAAGAAACCAGTTAAATTTCTCCGAAAAGTGCTAGAACTCACCTACGGCAATGTAGAATTCAAAAAATTTTCCGGGGGAGATCCTCTGGACCCCCGCTTTAATGGTTTGGAAGGGAAGGGAAGGGAAGGGAAGGGAAGGGAAGGGAAGGGAAGGGAAGGGAAGGGAAGGGAAGGGAAGGGAAGGGAAGGGAAGGGAAGGGAAGGGAAGGGAAGGGCTAGAAGGAAAAGGGAGGGCAGGGAGAAAGTACGGGAGGGCGGGGGAAGGTTGGGGGAAGGGAAGGGAATGGGAGAGGAAGGGAAGGGAAGGGAAAGGGCTGGATGGGGAAGGGAGGGCAGGGAGAAAGTGGGGAAGGGAGGAGAAGGGAGCATGAGGGCAGGGGAGGGGAGGAGAGAGGGAGGGAATGGGAAGGGGAGGAGAATGGTTCTTTTAGCCATACCGGCACCTCTTGTTTCCCACTTCGAGCCCTGCAATACCCCCCACATTTTAGAGTGGGGGGACATACCATACATTTGTCCCCCCAAATTTTGAAGAAACACGAAAAAGTCATAAATTTTATCGCGCGTGAGCGCGAAAATATTTTTTTAGAATGAATTTTATCGCGCTCACGAAAAAAATTTGTTGACATCTTTTTGACCAGTTCGGGTCAAAACTCTTTTTTTGACCAGATCATTTCTAAAGTGTCCCCCCCCCACCTGTCAAAGAAGATCGCCGCCACTGATTAAGATAGTTTGAAAGTATGGTTTTCAATCTTACGCCGAGATTCATATTGCGAGGACTCTCTGTTGAAAAGGCGCTATATAAATCTGCGATTACAATAATTACAACTACCACAACGATGAGTCACCTCCTGGTAAAAATCACCTGCGTGTGGAAAATACAATTCGTTGTGATGTCACGTGACGGTGGCTCGTGACCTGATAGCAGGTATTTTCCTGTAATTCAACTTCAGTGAACCTGAAAGTCAGGCTACAGTGCAGAGTCTCAAGAGATGAGGAATGGCCTGGTATGTCTGGCCCTACGCGTAAATACGAATATTAAAAACTGAAAGAACGCTAAAATCCTGCAGTGAATTCCAAAGCTTTTAGCCGTCAACGAGGAAGATCGAAAGAATAAGACTGTCCTGGGGCGAGGCACGATAAGGTTAAATATAGGCTAGAAAGCAGATAATCACTGGACCACATATCGAGCATACATAGTCTATGGTTATGTCTAAGAGTCTGTGCCACTCTGTGGGTAATGGGTATAGGCCCTATGCTATAGAATATCAAACGTTGAAGATATTAAAGAGCATTACTTCCTTCATGATAATGACAACAATAAACCTAACAACAACAACAATAGGCCTAATAATAATTATAATAATGATGATCACAACGACGACGACGACGATGATGATGATGATGATGATGATGATGATGATGATGATGATGATGATGATGATGCCAGTTTGGTCACCGTCTATAGACCGTGCCAACCTGAGATTAAAATCTTTGAATGAAGCCAGCATCGGTCGACGAATGCGACGACTGATGCCACAAAGGGCGCAACCAATGGTGGTAATGAGTTAAGGCAGCGGTTCTCAACCTGTGGTCCGCGGCCATCTTCCTGGTGGTCCGCGAGCAAGGCCTACAATTTACACTTTTTACAAGAAAAAGCATGCAAACAGACAAATTTTGTCAATTAAATTTTTTTTAAATATTTATTAAAATTAATAGTAAATAATAAGTAAAATACTGAATCTTATCAAATTTCTTACTTTACACTACCATTTTATATAAATTCATAATTTTATAGGGTCGCATAGGCCTATGTGCACCAGTGACACAATTTTTAGTGGTGGTCCGCGGCCGAGACACAAAATTTATAAGTGGTCCTTGAGTCTCAAAAGGTTGAGAACCGCTGAGTTAAGGAACCCATTCAACAACCGTCGTTTCAGGACAGGCTCGAATCTGTAGGACAGCAGGAGAGAGAGAAAGATAGACAGACAGACAGACAGACAGACACAGACAGACAGAGGCAGACAGACAGACATGCCGAAAGATACAAGCAGACAGGCAGGGACAGAGACAGAGACATGCAGATATTATAGAGCCTATGCCGAGACTAAGAAAATAAAGTCGCTAACAATTCATGCACAATAGGCTACATATGGCTACCGCTCGGGGTTAGGCTAAAAGACTGTTCTTCTATTCTCCTCCTCCTCCTCCCCTCCTCCTCCTCCGCTTCTTCATCCACTTCCGCCTACTCCTTAACAATTGACAATTAGTTATTTTTATACCTATCGTAAAAATTAATTAGACTTTATTATTGCGATCAACAGCCACCGTGTAGTTCTTACTGATTTAAGTCGCTTGAGGCGCTGGTGTTTCTCCGTAGGCGGTTTCTCATCAGCGCGTTCCCCCTTCTCATTCTTCCCCTATCAGTGGAATAACAATTCTAGTGGAAAATTCCACTGTTCTGTTCCGTCTCTGACTCGATCGCCGCTGCCCATCCCACGTGGGCTCTTGCCACCATTCACAGCTTAGCTGACTGATAGCGCCCAACGTGACGCAGCGTATTCGTTAGTCCGTCAGAACTTTGGCGCGGTTAGGCTGCAATTGAACGCTACGTCACTGTCTCGACTGCACGCGCGCCAACAAGCGATCGAACCGCACCGAGTCGGGTACGAAGAGATAATGACTTCACTGGCAAAATGCCATTATTGTGTTCTAGGCCTACATTCTTGGCGGTCGCTTCCTGGAATATGTCCCACCTAACTATCGAACGTAAAAGTCCATAACTGCGAAGACCTGGGTCCAAATCTTAAAAAGGGGCCCCGCTTATGTACTGTGATAAACTACAAACAGGACTTATTTCCACGGTCTGGTCTAGTAGAGAAGTGTTGCTGTGCTCAGCCCATCCTCCTAGAACTGTTGCATAACAACCTGCTACATGGACTCCTCAGCCTCTCTTCTGTTCAGGTTACGCCACTGTACCCAATGTTTAAGTATAAGGTTGGAATATATCGGTTATGGGGTTGCCAAAAGTCTCACATCCAGTCTGTGTTTTTCAAGTAATGTAATGTACATCTACCAAATTTGCTCCATCCCATTCCCACACGAAAGCCGGGGTCAACTGGGGAACAGGTTGTATTATTCAGTCCATCATCATCATCATCATCATCATCATCATCATCATCATCATCATCATCATCATCATCATCATCATCGTCATCGTCATCGTCATCGTCATCGTCGTCGTCGTCGTCGTCGTCATCATTCCTGACGCTAGCCTTTTAGCAGCGACGGGTACGAGTAAACAATCGCCATTGTTCTCGGTCATTTGTCAAGTCCATTGCTCCCTTATTGTCCCTATATATAGAGTGTTTGACCATGTTACGTTATGTTCTCGTTTATTATTGTCTATTCAGCGTACGTATCTTGGTCTACCTTTGTTTCTTTTCCCATCGAATCTTGAATGCAGTGGCGTCTAACCCCCCCCAAAAGTAAATGGAGAATCAACCCCCCCAAATTTACCCTCTGAAATACACATTTTGGTGTGTTTCTGAGATTCTGCAGTGATGGGAGAGACGCCAATCGTTTTTGATATGACGGCGTCGTAAAATAAACGAGACAGTTAGGCCTACAAATTACTGAATTACTGGATGACTTAGCTGAATGTTTTCTACTTTAGGCCCTAATAGGTGCTCAGTTTACGTCTAGACTGACAGTGCCCAACGAGAGTCAAAGCAATTATCGCGCGTAGCGCAAAAAAATTTTTTGGGACCTTTTCGGATTTTAAATATTTTTACTTTGTTGGATTTGGCTATATTATCACACAGGACAAAAGAGCTATCATGAAAAAATGCAACCCCCCACTTTCAGTCAAAATATGTCAAACCCCCCCACTTTTGAACTTCGATGGAGATCGTTCTCCACACTCCACCATTGGTAGACGCCACTGCTTGAATGTAGTGCATTATGTGGAATTCGTTTAGTTACTTTCAACTAAACTCTTTTATCGGTGTAATAGCGAAATTAAGTTTAGAACTCTCAAATTTAACGGGGGACCAGCAGTTGATATTTTTGGTGACGCATTGGACATACGCTTCCTCAAACGGCAGCCTGTTGTTTTCACTGTTTTCTTGATAATGCTCCGCCTCTGAATCTGCTGACTTGACCGTTGACACCTGACCTTTGGACCCTGCCTGTCTCTGCGCTGGGAAGCAAACAATGACCCCAATGTCAACGGTGATCCGGGACTAAACCTGACCCAGTCTTCGACCCTGTGCCCAAAAGATTTTGTTTTTGTCGATTGCGTATTTAAACAATACAGGGTCTCGTGTACGATTACGTGTTAATCAAGTATTTACCGGACAGTATCAACGATTTGTTTCAAATTAAAAACAATTTACGTGTGTGCAATTAGGTATTAGGCTACACTGCCAATGGCAGTCCCGTCACCAGGGTTGGTGTTACCCAGTGCGGTAAATCATGGTGTCACCCCATGGACCTCCTTCCTGCCTTAGTCCTTAACAAACCATAAAGTATCCTTAGTAATTTTTGTGTATTAATGCTACTCCTAGATCGCAATTCATGTACATCACCACAGAATAGATAAAGCTACGCTATAATCTGCTCCTATTATAGTTTATTTTCAAAACGTAGGCCCTATGTAATCATTGTAAACACGTAATTGTAATGCGTTTGCGTTTGTCAGATACAAATAAAGGCTACTTACTTACTCAGTGGCGGCGATCTTGTTTGACAGGTGGGGGTTGGGGGCACTTTAGAAATGATCTGGTCAAAGAAAGAGTTGACCTGAACTGGTCAAAAAAGAGGTAAAAAAATGAATTCATTCTAAACAATTTTTTCACGCTCACGCGCGATACAATTTCATGACTTTTTTGGTGTTTCTTCATAATTGGGGGGGGGAATGTATGGTGTGTCCCCCCACTCTAAAAGGTGGGTCTTGTCCCCATCGACCTCCCGGGATCGCCGCCCATGTACTTAACTCTTATGGAGGGTCAAAACAATATTTACAACGGTTGAAATTCAGAAATCATATTCGGGCTGTAAAATGAAGTTTGTCACTTAAATCTGAGAGTGGAGCAAAGCGTAAATCCTTATTGTAATCATAAACTCGAAAATGTAGCCGTTTGAAGCTTCGAATATAACCAGTTAAGAAAATAATACAAATTCCAGTTAGTGGAAAAATACTGCACCTCACACGTGCCGATTTCACCATTCAAAGCTATTCATATATTACACGTCGATGCTTACTCACTCCTGTGCAATTTTCCCCTCTGTCAGCGGCCCGGCTGCGGGCAGGTCGCCGCAGCCTATTGAGCGCACGCACAGTCAACCTCGTCTGTCTGCTTATCCTTCTGCGTTTCTCTGTCTCTGCCTACATGTCGCCGTGTGTTTACGTGCTATTTATAGACACGGGCAAACCAGACTCGCGTGGACCTGGCGGTGAAGCGATAATCCCAGTCGGCTGGAGGTCGGTAGTGTCCCCCCGCAACCAACGGCCCAGTCATAATCGTCTAGTGGAAAATTTCGAGCACGGAGGTATAAATGGACGACACATTAGTTGTCACACGTGATTGAAACTGAACGAGTACGGTATTTAGATATTGGTGTCAATTTCTGCGACCAGACTGCGCGACTTGACGAATAGCCTGGGATTTCCGAAACTAAAACGAGTTTGTTAAAGTAAAACGAGTTTGTTAAAGTGGAGTTTGTGAAGAAAAGACACCCAATCAACTCTTAATTAAAAGAAAGAAGCACGAAAAGTACGTATACAGTTCCCGATTGATAACATTAATTGTTAATTGATAATATGAATGAGGATATAACATTGCTTGGACTAACTAACACTGAGAGGTGCGTTTGACATGACAAATGACCGAGGACAGTGGAAAACTTTTATTCGTACCCATCGCTGCCAAGTGGGTGGCGTCAAGAACTGATGATGATGAAACTTAATTGATTGTAAGCAAATCACTCGTGTTTGCACGTAGGATTTAGTGCAAATGTAAAACAGGGTTTTATTGACGCCTGAGAAGCTTGTCTTGAGTACTTTTAATTTAATTTTTGAGTTTACCGTTACGATTACATCTACGTATATGGCGGGGTATCCCAACTGGGAAAGGCTAGAAGCAACACTGGGAAGTTTAAAACAGAACTTGAAAGGGCAGGGATTTGTCTGCAACTGACTGTAGAACGATTATAGGCCAGAGTACAGTGGGTAACCATCCCAATTCACGGCATGCGCACTCTTCATGCTCCGCCTTCTGACCTATATTTTCCGCCCTCTGACCTTTCCCTTCGAAAGTGAATGTAAATGGAATTTATGTGCAATGTTATTCTTGTGAGATTAGTTTAAAAAAATTCTTTGTGAAATCTTAAAGCGTGTTGAAAGCAAATTGAGAATGAGAAGTTATTTACTTGCCAATGCCTGACTGGCCATTGTGTCCATGATTGTGTCAAAGCACATTGGCTGCTTTGGTTTCACAATTTCTTAGAGCTGAACCGGAAACAATTTGCATAAAAAATCAATCAAGTAGTATATTAAATTATACTTAAAACAACAACAACAACGTTGTTTGGCATGTCATTATTATTTTTGTATTACTTTTTTATTGTGTGCTGTTCTGTTCCATGCCTAAAAAATTAATTTGCCTGAATACTGAATACCGGATAATTAGTTGATTATTATTATTATTATTATTATTATTATTATTATTATTATTATTATTATTATTATTATTATTATTATTATTATTATTATTATTAAAGTAATTCATAATTAATTTATGGGCACGGTTGGGCCTGGGGCTCCTGCATAATTGAAATGACAAGGCCCCAAAATGGATTACTGGTGCACTGTTACATAATTACACTGTAATTTGTAATAAAGTATTGTAGTCATCTACTTTGTATGGTGTAACATTACAGTGTGTTACATTCTAAATAATTAACTGCATTTCTCTATATTACATTGTCCAGTGTTTTTTATTTATTTTAACTGATAATCACAGAGATTTTCAAGTACATGAAAAATAGAGGAATATATATTATTATTTTACATTTAATATATATTTGTGTTTATTCACAAGCTCACTGTACAAACCACTGTAAGTTACATTGAAACATTGAAACATGACGGTAAAATTATCTTGTTGAACACACTTCTTGTCAGCCTGTTAGGCATCCACTAATTTTTCTGCTGCCCTCTGGGGAGTGGAAGACTGAATCGACCTAGAGGTGGCTTGCGTAGGGCAATGTAATAGTTGAGGGCTAATGAACAACCGAATGTTGGATTTTAATCACTTTGCATATATTGGTATATCATCATCATCATCATCAGTTCCTGATGCCAGCAGTTTGGCGGTGATGGGCACGAATAAATTATCTCCATTGTCCTTGGTCATTTTTCATGTTTATTGCTCGTGATAGTGTTAGTCCAAGGGATTTTATGTCCTCATTTATATTGTCTGTTTGAATTTGTTATTGAAAATTTATATAGCACCACTTCAAGAGTGACTCATCAGAGATTTCATTTATATAGCATAGTTTTGGTGTGCCTATTTTTCTTTTTCCTTAAAATCTTGCATTTTGGTATATTCTTGTACATAACCGCGTTATATTGCAGGGTCAATAGCCATCTCTCACATGCCATCATGTCAATAAATTTGTAGGCGGTCCATATGCAGCGGAACTCTGGTCCCGTCTGGATATGCCCTTGGAGTTCTGTTTAACTGGAGGCCATCCCTAAGATGCATCATGTATCTTTCGGATTTGGGACAATTAGAGATGATGATGGTGATGATGGTGGTGTTGTTGATGGCGATGATGATGATGAAGATGACGATGATGAGGTGGTGGTGGTGGTTGTGGTGGTGACGATAATGATGATGATGCTGACGACGACGGGAGTGATGGTAGTAACTAGGGATTGACCGGAAAGAGATTTTCCACCGGAAACCGGAACCGAGTATTTGGATGAACTATTTGCCGGAAACGAACCGGAAACGAACCGGTACCATTTGTTCCATATGCGAAGCTTCACATTTTCAAATTTTCATGTTGTTGTAGCTAGCCCTAAATTAGCGCTACAATATGCGATGCCATTTTCGGATCCGTTAATAGTTAATACATTTCAAGAAAATGGAATTGAATTCAATGGATGTTTAATTGTTTTAAGGCTGAACATTAATAATTTTATATACGTAAGTTTATTAAAAAAAATTCTGAAAGAAACAAATTTTTTGCAACTATTTGCGTCTACAATATTTGCCGAGGCGAATACTTCCGGAAACGGGATTTCCGGCCGAACCGAGTATCCGAAACGGTTTCCGGTCAATCCCTAGTAGTAACGACGACGACGATAATGATGATGATAATGATGACAGTGGTAGTGATGATGATGATGACGACGACGACGGCGGGAGTGGTGGTGGTAGTAACGACGACGACGACGATGATGATGATGATGATGATGACAGTGGAGATGATGATGATGATGATGATGATGATGATGATGATGATAATGACGGTGGCGAAGAATGATGAAGGCGATAACGACGACGACGAGAGTGAGAGGGTTTTTTGGGTTGGGAGAAATCCTCAAAGGGTCTAAGGTGAGCTAGGGTAGGACAAAGTGTTAGGGAGGGGCAAAGTTGATGTCAATAAAAAAACTTTATGTTGGTTTTTATTGGGACCGAGTGATATTGCTCAAGTTGTCCGCGTAGGAACTCCCGTCGTTGAAACATATCGGCCGGTGTTCAATTTCTTCGCTGGACCAAGTTGTTTTTGTGGTAGTAAAACATTATGTTTCCCACCTTGCGATTAACCAGGCCAAGGGTCTAGGGTTGAGGAGCGCGTGCTCTGAAGCACGTAGGACCTGCTCTGAAGCACGTAGGACCTCGTCTGGGACCACTGTTGGGATGCTATAAAGAGTGGCTGAAGATGACCTAAGCAGCTGCCGGTCCAGTTTTATCTAGGCCGTATGTGTGTGTTTATGTGTTTATGTGTTTGTTTGTGTGTTTGTGTATATAGATTATCTTCAGATACAGTTTCATGTTTTTATATACGTGTAATAATTAGATATGTAAGCATACACATGATGGATTGATGGATCTAAGAACATTGAATTGAGAAATATACTTTGCTGCTTTAAGAAGACTTGGAGGGTGCAAGTAAGGGTTGATACTAGTGTTGGGGCGGCAGGGTTGAGGGTTACTGAACAACCGGATATTGGTTTTTTAATGGTAAACACATGTAGGGTAAAAGCCATTTCACTTGCCATCCTGTTTACACAAGAGACATTAATGTACTATGGGCTTTTTGGGGTTTGGGGTGGATGGCTAATTAAAAAGGGTGGTGGGTGATGTCAGTGGCTCATTTTAAGGACGGCCTGTTTGGTGGTCTCCAATGCAGTTGTTAGTTGGACTTTTTACAGCATGCCAGGTGCTTACCAGTATGCACTCTGTTTAGAAATACACTAGCTGTTTACCAGTATGCAAGCTGTTTACCAATATGCAAACTGTTTACCAGTATGCAAGCAGTTTACCAGTATGCAAGCTGTTTAGAAATAGCAGCAGTTTACCAGTATGCAAGCTGTTTGCCAGTATGCAAGCTGTTTACCACTTACGGAAGCTGTTTACCAGTATGCAAGCTGTGTATAACTATGCAAGCTGTTTACCAGTATGCAAGCTGCATATAAAAATATGCAAGCTCTTTTCCAGCATGCAAGCTGTTTGCCAGTATGCAGGCTGTCTACCAGTATGCAAACTGTTTACCAGTATGCTAGCGATTTACAAGTATGCAAACTGTTTACCAGTATGCAAGCTATTTACCAGTATGCTAGCAGCTTACCAGTATGCAGGCTTTTTACCAGTACGCAGCCATTTATAAGTATGCCAGCTGTTTAGTAATATGCAAGCCATTTACAAGTATGCAAGTTGCTTACTAATATTGATGCTGATTACACTCCTCCTCTTCCTTCTCCTACTTTTCCTCCTCTTCTTCCTCTTCCTTCTTTTGCTCACTTTGGTCGTTGTTTGTTTAGAGAGATGTTTACACTACTAGTCAACAACGCCATTCCGGGTGCAAACAATGCCTGGACATACTGGATCGAGCACATCATGAAGAAAAAGGAGACGTTTGGGGTTCGAAGGGCGGCCATGGTCTCCAAGAAGGGGTTTATGTCGGCCAATACATCCCACTTTGTTCTGTCTGGGCCGGAGATTCAGGTAGGGTGGCATTTGTTGTTTCCTGTTGGTTGTTGATGGTGATGATGATAGTGATTGTTAATGATGTTACTGTTCTGACATTGACTACAATGTTAAGGGGATGATGATGATGACGACGGTGGTGGTGGTGGTGGTGATGACGACGGGATGATGATGATGATGATTTTCAAACATTTGGAGATTTATCCTACACCTTTGGATGAGCAGTTTAACCACTGCGCTACTAGCAGAGGAATAATGTGTTGAGTGAGACAATTATCAGTGCCAACCCAGTGGCCTTCAGATCCCAGATGTTCAGATGTTGATTAGTCGTCCTGGATTGAGGATTTCCCATATTACATCCATATTGTACTGCAGAGCCGTCTGGGCCAGTTTCTCTCGGAGGATGTAAACCAATAAGCAGGGAACCAGCTTGTTTCCAAGCGCTCAATCAGTAATTAGATAAAAGTGGACCGGTTAGCAAATGAGGACGTGGTCTGGGATACAGGCCATATCGATTAGTATAGAGCTACTTACATGGTTCTCTACCACGAGGACACAGGAGCGACAGGCTATTTAATAAGACCTTGGACAGAGCGCAGAAGTCCAACGCCAATTCTGTTTACGCGTGTAACCCAGAAACATGCTGACCCAATTATATGTGTGTAGCCAATCAGAAGCCAGAGTGTTTCGCGCCTGTCCGTAACGGCCCTTCGGTCCAACCAATGATGATGATGATGACTCCAGCCAATCAGAACGTAGAGTTGTATTTACCCTCGTTCATTGTAGAGGGTGTGTCGTTACGCTGAGCTGGTCGCACGTGATTATGAATGAGGTTACTGTTAAAAATTGTTCTGCTGACTGCATTTTAATCTGGGCCTTGTTCTTCGGTGTTTATTTTTGATATGATCTGCTTAGGATTTAGCGACTGGCCAATTGGTAAAGCTAGGTGACAGGCCTATTGGTAAAGCTACGGTCTTTCAGCACTACAGCAGAGTTCAAACACTGGTGCTCAGTGCTTTGCATTTTGGACTCTGATCAGAGCTGTACACGTGAACTCCACATTTATAAGCCATGTTTTAAAGAGCAGAGCACCAGTTTATCCACGAGTGCTGAGGGGTTGTACAGAAATGGGAATGATTTATTCTCACCCTTTGCACCCAGAGAACTAGATGATGATGATGATGATGATTTATATAATATATACATTATAATAATGCATTTATGTATGTACGGCATGTGGGTTTGTATGTAGCAGCATGTCTAAATGCATATGTTTGTAAGCGTACATATTTGTATATATGGATGGATGGGTGTATGGATGGATAGATGGATTGATGAATGGGTTTATGGATGGATGGGTGTATGGATGAATGGATGGATGGGTGGGTGGATGGATGGAAGTCTGGGATGGATGGATCTAGCGTGTAAAGATATCTTATGGCTGCCAGGGCCGTTGATGTCGACTATGTGCCATAGAACACGCAGGGGTCCTTCTGTTAAAGACTGTTTTTGTAATTTGTCTCCAGTTGGCTAATGAGTTCCCGGTGGAAGGGTTAAAAAAGTTGTCAGCACCTCAGACTTCCATGGTTGGATGTATGTATGTCTGTGTGTATGTATAAGTATTTATATAGCACCTTTTGGGATGTATTAAAAGTGCTCTATGTTGGCACTGTATGATGTAGAAATGCAGAGCGGTTCACTTGGCTCTGTTGTTCGGTCATAGGACTTTGGATCAGAGAATGCCTGTAATGAGGTCAGCAATGTCTGACTGTCGAATTTGCAAGCGGGCAGTTTGTGGCCTGCGTGTTCCGGTGATTTTCTGGATTTATGACCCGAGCAGACTCCGGTCGTATTTCATGATGTTGTTGAGTTGTCTGGATTGCTGTTGTATGCTGTCGTCTCCTGACTTTGCAGGTGTTGTAGTGAGGAGAATAGAGGATTTGTTTGAATAAGGAGGACTGTGAATGAGCTGAAGGATTGAAAGAGGAGGATATTGAATTAACAGTTTGTAGAGGGTGCTTGTGTAGGAGGAGGAATTAAAGAGGATGCTGATGGAGAGGATGGTTTTATAGAGGAGGCTGAAGGAAGAGGATTTAAGGAGGGCGCTGATGGAGGAGGAGCAGGAAGAGGATTTAAGGAGGCAACTGTTAAAGGATGAGGATTTAAAGAGGACACTGATAGAGAATGAGAAAGAGGACGATGATGGAGGAGGAGGAGTATTGGAGGAGAGGGAGGAGTTGTGTACTATTGTAGTCTATCCTGTTTCTGTACCCACTTTGTCTGTTGTTGGACCAGAGTTGACTGATGAGGGTGAGAATCTTGTAGTTCGGGGTACCAAGTGTTTACTTTCAAGTAAATCAATCGAGGTGATAAACTGGGGCTTCTTCTCGCGCTCAGGTTATTCGCATTTGTCTAGACTCGTTGCATTAGGCTTAGACATGTTGCTTGCCATCGTATCATGACTGGCTTTTCCAACCACAGCTGATGCAAGCATAGCGGCGCGTGACTTTAGTACGTTCGGCCTTTAATACTCAATGAATTCCGATGTGAATAATTATAAGCATGATGTAGGGTTAGATATTCATCCATCCATCCATGAATACTTTGATTTTGTCCTTGAGAGTTTGTCCTGCAGTAAGACCTAACTGCTGATCTACCGGCTTCTTGGAATGCTTTGTCGTCTGCTCAAATGATTAAACTACGGTGTTATCTTTTAGAATTTGAGCTTATCATAGTTTCGGGCTGTTTACTATCAGTGATTACCTGATCAATTCGCTGTGTTTCATTGATTTATTAGTTCGATAAGTCTTTGAAGTCGTTCTAAACCTTCTTAAGTATAGCTCAGATGAAGGTCCACATAAAAAACTCTTTTTGTGTCTTGTGTCGTTAACATGGCTTGACATAAGAGACCTCCCTCTTTGAAGTAGGCCTTTTCAAAAGCTCTTTAACACTGAGTGACCTCTGTAGAACAGAAAATTAAAATGGAAAGCCCACAAGGTATATTTTTTAGCAGCTTTAGAGCAATCTCTTCAGCTAGAGGCAGCCATGGGTATGGAGTATTAGCGACTTCACTTTTCTTATGCTTGGCATATGAAGGCAGGGGTGACCAGTCCTCTCCCCACCATCTCATCTTCTCAGCAACAGTATACGGTCAATGTACTCATTGTAGCTGAGTTGACATTGGGGCAGAAATTTCTGCCCTTGCAGGGACTTGAGCTCCCAACCTTTTGCTTTACAGTCCAGCAGAAGATAAAGAATTCCTTTCTCTGTGTGCATGGGTGCGTGCATCTGTGTGTGTTTATGTGTGTGTATCGATATGTGTCTCTATATCTGTTTGTGTATCTGTGTGCATGTATCTGTGTGTGTCTATGTCTTTCTTTGTGTATGTGTGTGTGTGTGTGTCTGTCTGTCTGTCTGTCTGTCTGTCTGTGTCTGTCACACAATATACAATGACTGTGTATGTGTTTGTATCGTTTTGTGCATGGTCTAGAGTTTTGTTGAGCGTCTTTTTGGGATTTATGCAGAGGGCAAAAATTTCCTTATTTATCTAAATTTCCTTATAAATTTTATCTTACTTTCCCTATTTATCTTATCTATTGCACTTGATACAATATGCCATAGGTTGCAAATCCGAATCAAGGCATAAAACAAGCATGTGTGAACGACTTGTTAAGGGTTATCGTGCAGAGTCCTCTGAGCCGCCTTGAACACACAATCGTTAGGTTACGGTCCAAGTTCACTACTGTGTGGCACTGTGCTGCACAACAACAGATCACATTGCCACACAACAGATTTTTAAGTTAAATGATAATCCTTAAGTGGGTGCTAATTCGATGAAATTGTTTTGAACCTTGAGAACTAACCTACTGGCATGGTTAACTTACCGGACCACTGTGCCGAACAATGGAGCACCCTACCACGTGATAATGGTGCGTTTGACCCACTTAGTTTACTGTGTACTTCTTAGAATCATTCTAAATCTGTGCATGTTTTTTAAACAGTCACTGAACGACATCTTCTGCAAAAAGGATCCGGAGAAAGTCCGCCTCGATGATCGAACGTACGTGATCCGTCAACATGACGGGAAGCATCTCGTGGCATTCAACGGAGCAAAGTATCTGATCGTCTGCCCTTCGAAGACGATGTACATTATCGTAGAGACGGAAGGAAGGAAAGACAAGGTGGATGAGCTTGTTGTGTTCGTTAGGGGACTCTGCAGCAAGCTGTCGGCAAAAAACTACTGACACACGTTGTAAATGTGTTGTCAGTGTGTCTGTTTGTCTGTGTTGCTTCTGTGTCGGTGAAAACATTTTGGCATGGAGTGGCCACCAATGTCTTCAACCTGAGGAACTTGCCACTAAAGACTGCATCGTTTTTCTGAACAAAACGTGGACCATTTCGTTTAAACGACGTTTGCGAACCATGGCGCTTATAGTGTTTACTCGAGTCGAGTATTGGTTTTTTAAATAAGCTCTTCTGCGAGAAGTTTGTAGACTGTTTTGTGTTGTGATGATTCTTTGCGCTTTCATGTTATATTACTTGCCGAGGGACCATTGATGACTGTTTTTCCGTTGCGTGTGAAACTTATTCGATGTCCGTGTTGAACAGAATCACTTACTTGTGCATACTGTCATGCTTTGAGGAGTGTTGAATATGTTTAGTGTCGTCTTTGAAACGGGCATAGATAGGTTCACGGACGTTTGCCGTGAAGTCTCAGATATTTCCCAGACAGCCTTGATGACAGTGGCGCTAATGTCTGTCGAAGAGGTCTGTGGACTTGTGCCATGTATTGGTTTACAACAAAGTATCTTGCTTGATTTGGAATCAGTCCTTAAGTCAAGTGCCCCATTCTGACAAAACAGCAGTTTGCAATACTTCTGATTTTACCGGTTTTCTGAAGGAACAAAGTCAAGATTTGTGTCATTATTGGATTAATTCTGGTGTTAAGTTTTGCAGAGTATTCAATTTAAATGTTTTTGTTTATTGTACAAGTAGTTGAATAAATCCGGTGTTAAATTATGTTTCGGGTGAGGTCACATATCTGGGGTGTAAATGTTTTTTTTTGGTTGAGTTCTTTCATTTTTTTTCTTTCTTTATACGAGTTGTACAAAGCGGTTGTAAATTGTAAGGATTAGTTGCATAGTCTTTTTTATAATATTTTACAAGAAATCCGGTCAATTTTATTAAATTTAATTTTTTAAGTCTGAATTTCTATCCGGTGCAAGGTTGGATCTGGTGAATTCCTCCATCCCAAGAAATTATGCAAAAGATACAGTCTGAAATCGTTGAGGCCGAGGTCCACCCAAAACCCAATGGGGAACAATAATCGCCTAGACTCTAAGGACCCATAAACAGAAACTGTAGTAGTCGACTCTTGGCCAGTTTACACTATTAAACTTAATGGCTATTTCGTATCCTAAATTTTTACCACCTCCAGCTAAAATTTCACAAATATTTAAAACCTTTCAGCTGTTGGAACAATAATCCGAGATTCTACATAACTGAAATTCACAAGAGCCCGGAGTTATTCTTTAGCTATAGAAATGAAGCTTTGCCCAGACCTAACTCGGTCGAAATTGCCCTTGGAAACTTCCAGATCCACCCATGATCCTTTCCTGCTTAAATACCCTTGCAGCTGGGTATCTGTTAACAGTAGCTTTGTCATTAAGTATTAAACATTCATTTGAATAATGCTTTGTGCTCTTGTCTTCCATTCTTCTGAAAGTTTCAGCGTTTTGTTATTCATCATTTCGTCATTGATGTAGTCGTATGTTTTGAGTCGAACATTTGTCTGCCTAAACTGTTTTAGAGATCAAAGCGTGATACATTTGAAGTCTTGATAACGGTGATTAGATGTTTTTTGTATATGGTTATTATTGTGATCTGTCAAAGTGAACGAATAGCGTGTAACTATTTATGCAAAGTTTTTTTAAGATGTACACTTTACGAACAATGGCTCATCATCTTCCATGACCTGCCACAACTGCTTTGTTTGCGAATTTTTCGATACACGAAAAGTACTCGACTGGTGGAGATGGTTTTACTACGTGACAGTAGACTGACTGCCTTACATTTAGAACTGTGTCATTAAACTGTCGCCAACAACTGACACGCTGTCATTAATGAGTCATCATTTTCTGTAGGAATGTTTCAAGTTGGCTTTTATGCCACTTGTGAATTTTTTTATTGTGTAAAATGCCTTTAACGCGTCAAACCATTGTAAACTTGTTATGCAGAAGACTTAACTGTCTTTTGTTTACTTGGTGATGTAAACGATTGGGCTTTTCTGAAAATCGAAAGGCGTAACATGTGGTTGTTACTGACACGGTTGTTTGATGTGGGGGAAATATCAATATTTATTGACGAGAACACCGTGAGTTCAAGTACTCTTACTGGAGTGATGTATTGTAATGTATTCTAGTGTGAAAATGGAAATTACTCGAACAGATGATAGTACTGTCTCAGTGGACACTATCAGCTTTCACCAGGAAGTTAGGCGAGAGGCTATTAAGCATTGCAGATTAACTTGCAGTGGTTCTAACACAGACTACACGTCTTCTGAGCCACTTCAAACCCTTGTTATGTTATTGCTAAGGTACCGGTACTTAACATACCAGTGAGGCGTCAATGCCAAGAAGAAAACTGTGGGGCAGGGTGAATTGCTTTATCCTAGGTTAGAATCCACCTAATGCTGACCATATGCGTGGAACTACTATCTAGGTTTTAATTAGTATTTTTCCTAAGCAAAGCATCTTTCAGATTTGCGTCTATAGTTCAAGATATTAAAAATATATATTTCCAGCTGCCCAGGCTTTTGAGGTGAATTCATAAATTAGCACAATATTTACCGTTGTAAACATGTAAGCCAAAGTGCGGTTATGCAATTGGTATAATAAAGAATATAGTCACTTACTTAGTCAGATTAGTAGTGAGAAGTGATAATAGACAAGGTTTAGGAGCGGTGTACTTTGCAGCGATCTGGAATCGGGACACAAAGCTTTCTAAAAGTTTTGACTTTTAATGCATTAACAGCGGTTTTTCGTAGTTAACAATAACCGTATTAACATGATCATTGCTACATTGGTAGCTTAAAATGCTGCTAATATTGCAATGACGAATTGTTAAGAGCTTTGAAGTATTTTATAAGAATGCTTTGCATGCTTTATTTAATCTACAAGGCTTCTATATTGGCTTTATCACAAGGCATAAAACATCTGTCGATGGTTGCTCCAAGCAAAACTAGTTAGTCATAACTTTATCAGGAGATAGAAGTTATGAATTTGAGAACTGTGGTGGAATTTTGTCTTGTGGTGAATTCAACCATTTTGTCATGCAGTGGCATTTTGACCATTTTGTCTCATCAAATTTTATGCCAGTTTCTTGTGTGTCTGAGACGGTGCGATGTAGGGCCGGCCTTGCCTTAGTGACACCCCAGACAAAGTATATATTTTGGCAGCCTGACCCCACCTAATTAAAATAACTTTTTAGTTTTTAATTAAGCCCCACAAAACACTAAATCTGAAGGCCTTATTACTTCTTGACTCTTGCAAAACAAGTCTAATCACAATAGACCTGTTTCTATATTTGTAGTTTATGTAATCAAATAAATGAGTTTGAACAGTTTCTGTCAATAGTGGAAAGTGATAAATTTATCGCAATTTTTCTAGAATAAGTTTTTTGCTTACCCCGGTAAGTTATACTTTTCTTTCTTTAGTCTTTGCAGAATTGCTTATCATTGAAACAAGGATAGAAACAAATCGAAATCATAAAACACAAGGATAGAAAAAAATCAAAATCATAAAACACAATTGTGCGAAAATGGCTCCCTTGAATTGTGGTGCCCTAGGCAACTGCTTACTCCATCTAGATCCAAATAGACCTCCGGCCGTGAGGAGATGTTTACTACTGGCCTTGGCGATGCCCAAGGCCAGTGGCCAACGTTCACAAGCAGATAAAAAAGCGTATCTAGTCTTTGACGGATTATGATTCTAACACACTGCATCTCAGTTTTTACTTTTGCATTGTTTATTATTTATGCCAGACTTGAAATGTAAGTTGTCTACTTGATCAAAATATGTTTCCATGTCGTGGAAAACTGGAATGCTCATATGAATGATGGATGTATCAATGTATAAATGCATTTTTTCTTTGTATTTTTTATGCTTAAATATTTGGTAAGAGGTGTCATTGGCGTCCCCCAGAGTGAAAATTTTCAGTTTAATTACCACAAATACTGTCTTAAATAAAAATCAGTTGATGTAAAATTCTGTAAGCAAAATCCATTGTGAGAATTAGTTAATTTAATTTGAGTTTGAAATATCCATAGTGCAGATCAATTGATAAATTTTCTCTAAAACCATCTGCACTGGAAATTACTTGCAGAGAATTGCCAAAAGTTATCCACATTCAATGTTGTATGTTACAAATTGACGATTGCTGAAGTAAACCGTCTAGTCACATGTTCACCTTCGTGAGCAAGTTACCGCATGTGGTGCGAGTACTACTGAATAGCTTACTTACTTATTTTATTACTCTCCTCTACATGTTTCACGATTATTCATTATCTTAAATGCTTCATTTTTGTTAGTGTGAAAAGCCACAATGTGGAAACTAAGTGCTCAGTCATATAATATGTTAGTTTGTGTTTAACAATAAATGCTATATCATATGGAGGATAAAATGTTGTGTCATAATGAAGAGGACTAGTGTCACCCTCCTAAATAAACCAGGCCTGAGACTGGTACCACCCAACTGCAGCAGTGGCAGAGTTTTATATACTATTTTTGCCAGAATAATCAAACTGTATTTAGTGCCATCTTAAATAATCAGAAAAGTAATTTAAAACACCTTGATTTCATCTTCTACATAGCTATTTTAAATGAGTTTCTGAATTGTACTGTTCTATTCACTGCTTTGCTGTTGATTCAGATTCTGGGTTCAGATTCTTGGTTCAGATTCTGAGTTATGGTGCTTGTGCAATGATCATCGTGCTCCTATAGCAAGGTGTGTAACAAAATATGTGATGTGTGTAACTAGATACGTAGATAGCAGCTTTTGAAGGACTTCACAATGCCTCAATACCTATAAGCAGAACTGATTCATACTCCGTTATGAAGCTTTCTCTAGCACCTTTACTTCCTGAGACTATGCTCTGAGAAATGATTATAACTGGAGCTTTCTCTAACTGGATTATAACTGGAGCTTTCTCTAGCACCTTTAAATAGAAGATGGGCAGTCCCATATGCTAACCAAGAAAGGTAGCCATCATATCAGGGCGGGTGGCCAGTCCTCTCCCTTGCCGCCTTCCCACTGACAGTGTCCTACTCAGTATAGCTAATTTGGCTAAGGGGAGCAGGTAGAACCAAAATCTCTTAGCAAATTTCTGGCGGGAGTTGAACCCCGACCTCTGTGTTGGCAACTCAGAAGCTAACCATTAGGCCATCGTGAACCCCTTCTTCTAGCGCCTTTACATCGATGTATTGGAGGGGGAGGGATTTGTTTTGCTGCAGTATAATACGTTGCATGTGTGTTTTGATTTTTGTTTTGCCCAGCTGTTTAATGATTGACGAAATCAATTGATTGATTGATTATTCATGTGATGTGGAGGCTGTTTTTCTGCGCTGAAATGTCGAGCGGTACAATGAAACCGTGATCATTATGAGATGATCATACATTGAAATGATCATTTTCTGACATGATCATGTCTTTATGATCTTGTTTTGAAGTGATCATGTTTGTATGATCATTTTCTGACATGAACCTCTGTTGAAATGATCATGTTTTATATGATCATGTGTGCAAATTATTATGATTTGAAGTAGTGATCATGATTTTAGATGATCGAATTTGAAATGATTGACCTCGTAAATCTTTTGTGTCTGTGGTCTTTATCTTTTGGTCCTGCAATGTGTTCGTTAGTCGCAGGACACAAATGTTTTGAAACTGCTGGAAATTTTAATGACTGTGATGCCTATTCCAGGGTTTTTTGATCGAACATGAGTGTATTTACCACAAAGTATTGTCATTTACGACTACTTGCCTTGCCGCAAATAAGTTACATAATCATGTATGTATTTGACATTTTTTCGGTTGGATTTTGTTTTAAATTTACAATTTGACTGCGTTGTGTAAGAAGTTTTTTCCAGTGTGAAAAGTTCCGTTTAAGGGGTGGAGCATTTTGAATCCAAAATTGGTTTTTGATGTAACATTTGAACCGTGAAATTTTTACTATCTCTGGAGTCTGATATTGACATATTCCTAGATGTTAAGTGGATGTGCAGAATAAATGATCATAACATACATTTGAATTTGTTATTGCAGTGTTTATTTTAAGGTGAAATGGCGGTGTAGTGGTATGTTCTGTGCCTTGTGACCGGAGGGTCGCAGGTTCGAATCTACCTCAAGCCATTGCATAAGCGACCTTGAACAAGTTGCTTATCCACAATTGTCCAGCACTCGTGAATAGGCTGGTGCCCTCTGCTTGGCCTTTGAGTGGCGCTTTAGAAGTTATTACGATTATGATTCCAAATGGTATATTTTTAGATAAATTGCATTGCATGGGTTGACATCCTCTGAAACAAGTGCTGGTGCATATAAGACTATAACCAGATGTGAGGTTAATGTGTGTTTGAGTTGCAGAAGAGAATTAAATTTCTCTTTATTGGTAAGCGTGTTTGACCTCACCTCCAGTTATAGTCTCGTGTACATACTCCATTATAAAGCTGTAAAACCTCTGTGCAACTTGAGTCAGTAGACATTTATTACCTCAGCACAGTCTAAAGTTTTAAGACACAAACCTAATTTTTATCCCTTGTTTTAAACCATACCCTCTGCTAGACCTGCAAAGACCATAATAATGCTCCATTGCTAATACGCTAATACTAAAAACAAATGAAGAGAAATCTCATGGCGTCAACTCTTCATGTGACGCCAGTTGCGCACTCATTGGCTGGCCAATTAATTAATATACTGGCCGCAGGCCTGCTGCCACAGGCTTCATGAAGCTCCTGGCCGTAGGCCAGCGGCCGCTTCCAACTAATGAATATTCATGAACAATGACGTCACTGTGTACAAATTCACTGGCCAACTAATCAATATACTGGCCACAGGCCAGCGACGAGAAGCCTCACAAAGCTCCTGGCTGTAAGCCAAAGTCCCTTTCCAACTAATGAATATTCATGAACAATTACGTAACTGTTTACAAATTGGCGTGTGCATTCAAACTTCATTCAATGTAAATTTAAAAAGTACTCTAAAAGGCTGCTCTTCTAAACTGGCGGCTTTAAACATTTACTTAGGTGGCGAATACGCGGAAACGAACGCCTCTAAACGGACCAATTTCATTAGGCCTCGCATCCAGAAACATATACACGCGAATGTTGTACTATAGAACGATGGTCCTACATACGAAAAGGCAGGATGGGATCGAAGTCACAAAATTAACCTGAAAATAAATGTAAGCGTTTGCACTGTGTATCCTTGAATCGTAATCATAACCACTTTTGGCACTACGGGTAATGGCGGACTTAATTAAGCTGGTGCCATGCGCCTACATTTAAGTAGCGCTTGAGTTTTCCTGTTCATGATGTAGAATTGATGCTTCAACACCCTGACTTAATTTTCTGTGTAGCATATGCTTCACACGTGCTTCAATATTTGTTTCAACTTTTTCGAGTTAAGACTACCATTTGAGGGGCTTTATTTGGTGTGCCGGATTGCAGATGCTTTAAAAGATTTAAGACATAGGCCCTAAGTACTGTTCAACAAAGTTTTTTCCTATACGACAGTGGCGCCTCCGAGACTTTAACCGGAGTGTGAGAATGTGGGTCACCCACGTTTACAACGGCAGATGACTATTTGATGACCAGACATTTCAGGGTACAAGTGAGGGGCTTTATTTGGTGTGCCGGATTGCAGATGCTTTAAAAGATTTAAGACATAAGTACTGTTCAACAAAGTTTTTTCCTATACTACAGTGGCGCCTCGGAGACTTTAACCGGAGCGTGAGAATGTGGGTCACCCACGTTTACAACGGCAGACGACTATTAAATTTTTGATGACCAGACATTTCAGGGTACAAGTGGAAATGGCACACGACGCGCTGGTTTGAAGACAAGAGACTTTGGGCGAAATCTATTCCGAATTATTGTGATTGGTTCACGTGACCAGAGCACGGAAATTTGTTTTCTATGTCGTTAGTAAAAAACAGAATAGCGCAGCCTGTATACCCTAAGTACTGATCTTACGATGTTCCGCTTATCTTTGTTCAGAGAAATGTTTTGTCCTAATCGCACTGCCTGAATTTCTCTTCCACTTCCTACAACTTTTTTCTACCAAAGCAACAGGATACTTTAAAATTCATCTAAAATAAAGTGCCAACATTGAACGGAGTCGGAACTATTTTCGGCCCGATAGCCCATCTGTTACCACACCGACCGAACCCATCCTCATCATGTGAGGTATTACACTGAACGAACAGCTGCTTGTGCATCTGCACGATTACGTAATTGTTTGTCCAGACTCTGCATAGCTTTAGACGTGGCGCTTGCCCTTGGATGACTCGCTTTTCCAACCATAGCTGATGTAGGCATTGAAACGCGTGACTATAGTACGTTCAGCAAATAAAATTCCACCGAATGCGGATGTGCATATAAATCGTGCCTGCGTAAGCGGTCCACATTTTCATGGGGTTGCGCGGTTTAGTGCCTTGGTTAGCACTTAGCACGCAGGACTGTCAACCCAAAGTTAAGAGGTTGAAATCCCCGCCAGGGCTGAAAAATATTATCAAGGTTTCTGATCCACTTAAACCTCTGGCGAACTCGGCCATTTGAGTACACTAGCCGTACAGGGTGGGCGAAGTTCAGACGGCGAGGGGAGTGCTGTATGGCGGGCGAATCGATACTACCCAACCGATACCCGCTAATCGCTATTCGAAACAAAAAACATAAACTGCATGAAATGCGATGCATCACCGAACCATTGTATGTGTATGTATGTATGTATGTATGTATGTATGTATCTGGGCTTTATATAGCGCATTATTTCGTAAGAACCTCTGAAGAGCTCTGTGATGTATGCATGTAGGCCCTATGTGTGCATAAAGTTATATGTATGTATATATATGTATATATACAGTGCTTTTTTTCTAGAAAAAAAGGTTCCGGAACGGAACAATAGGTTCCGGAACGCAACATTTATGAGCGGGCTAAAATCACGAGATAAACGGGATTGGGTGTTGGTAGGGGTCTGAATAAACTCTGAAAACAGTTCAAAAACACTGAAATTAAATTAAAATAACAAAATTATTGTTTTTATTATTAAAATCAAAAAAATATTTTTAGTAGCTGAAAAAGGTGCCGGAACGCCGTTCCGGCTCGTTCCGGCTCGTTCCGGCTGAAAAAAAGCCCTGTATATATATATATGTATTTATTATGTATGTATGTATGTATGCATGCATGTCTCTGCTCCGTGTATCACCAATCCATTTTCTTTGTCGCATTCTCATCGTATTCATGCTCTAGGCAGCATAGATATTTTAAATTCGTGGTTTCGTTGCGTCAGTTTTTTCGCCAACGGTGTACTTGCATGGGCGGGACTACAGCCAGAATTAGCGCCTTATCGAACCATTGTGTCTGTGGAATTTTCCGTACTTTCTGCCGGAAATCGATTGTAGCATCCAACAATTCAGACAGACAATCGTTTCACATTGAATATTAGAGGTTAAAGTGTGTGTTCTGGCACCTTGTAGTACACATGTTAACGTAGCACATAAATATGTTAACATATCACACACATATTAACGAAGTGTTAGGCCTATACAGTGGCGGCGATCTTGTTTGAGAGGTGGGGGGGACATTTTGGAACTGATCTGGTCAAAAAAGAGTTTTGAACTGATCTGGTCAAAAAAAGGTCCCAAAAATTTTTCGCGCTGACGCGCGAATAAATTTCTTAACCTCAGCGCTACAGAATTTGCTGACCTTTTTTTTGCTGTTTCTTCAAAATTTGGGGGTCCGATGTATGGCGTGTCCCCCCCACTCTTAAAGGTGGGGGGTCTTGTCCCCCTCGACCCCCGGGATCGCCGCTCATGGGCCTATATGTTAACGAAGCACACATGTTAAGGAAGCACATATGTAACGTAGCACACGTGTTAACGTAGGACACACGTTAACAAGGTTCTGAAGATGATTGTAATTTGTGGGGCTATAGGACTAAATGATAATAATTGTTGCGATTGTACAATGGCAATTGTCTAGGATAGGTGTGTAGCAAGCGCATTTTCACAGTTGTCCTTTAGCTATAATGCCCAACTTGACATTTTATTAATGGACTTAATCCGCTTCCGCTATTAGAATCTAAAACCACAAAGCTGATTCGAGGGTTTATTGATGAATATTGAGGCAAATATCGCGTCGGGTTTGGTTTCCAAGTAGCCTACAGATGCATAACTATTAGAAATTTGCTTTAACCACTACTGAAGCGCTTGATAGAATTTAATAAACGCTACATTCAACTTAACTGTAGTCATACATACATGTGTACATGCATACAATAATATGCCTACTTACATACGTACATAATTATATGCATTCTAATAGTCTATACACCCACACGAATACATGCATGAATATTGCGTATACATTAGGCCTACATTAATGGCCTATTAGGCTATTTCTCGAAAATTTAACAGCCAGGTTTTAGATTCCTGTAACCACATCCTACACGCTAGCCTACTTGTACATAAATAGGCCTACACGTTAGACAACTTTTCATGGTGGAATATTCCACACCGCTGGCCTACTTACTTATAACCGCGTGAATGGCTGTGGAAATTTACAAGCGCTTGTGTCGTCATCAGTGACGAGGCCACGTGACCCCAGAGATATGATCCATTGAGCTGAGATCAGCGCCTCACGAGTAAATCAATCACGACTAACATGCAGATAGCGTATGCAAATAATACCCACTTGGTTTGTTTTAGTCTCGAGGACACAAAAATCGGACAGCTGCCAAGATATTCAGTAGCACTCGTGCGATCACTCTAGCAGTAATCTTACCAATTAGAGTCTTTGACAGCTTTGGCGAGGAATCAAAATCCGCCGCTTCAAGCCGACAATCCGCTTACTGACCTGCACATTGATTAAAGTTCGTTATGTCCCAAAATACATATTAATAGATTAAATAGCTGCTTGTAAGGTATTTAGTTATCTTAAGAAATGTGGCATTCCCTCACCCTTAGGTAGAGCTAAATGGCTGTCATCGACAGATAATGCGATCGTCCTTGGATCAGACTCTGTGAACCTTTCGGGTAAAAATTATGACTTCGGTCGAGGAAGTAGCCTACTTGGCGTATCAGACTAAGTAAGATTAGGCTTAATAATCCAAGGTCATTATTATTATTATTATTATTATTATTATTATTATTATTATTATTATTATTATTTTATTTTTTTTGCCATACAGGATCCCTCAGGGACTTCAACATTATTTAGGCCTACAGTGTAGGATTGTCTGGAATTGGCATACCACTACCACTACCACTACCGTTGTTATTATTATTATTTAGTATTATTATTATTATTATTTATTATTATTATTATTATTATTATTATTATTATTATTATTATTATTATTATTATTATTATTATTATTATTATTATTATTATTATCTTTTAACTATAGCTCTATATCAATATCCTATTTCAAAGCCTGATGTAACCTATTGCCAAGCAGATGTAAGAGCTGTACATGCAATTCCTGACGTCATATTCTATTTTTATTCATTCTATTTTTACTACGTCCGTAGGCCTACAGTGCGTGCTTCTTTTCTTATTTTGTGATCCTGTTTCTTTTACGAATCAAATGGGACAAATTTTTCTGAATTTTCCGATTACGTGGCTAAGTATATTTCCGACGTGGATATTTGCGCTAGAGTGGGCGAATAGCACGATTGTTTTGCACTTGAATACATAATATTATGGTTCGTCCGCAGTTTGGCTGACTGCCAGAATGGTTGAAAACACAATGACGCACCCCTGTAAGTAGGACCCGTTACAGACGCCGTTTAGAAGTAGAAGGCCACTGAGCTCAAGGCGAAAAAAGAGGCCTTGGCACATCCCATTCACCGTGGAAACACGCTGTTGCCTGTGGAACGGGAAGCTGAAGGAAGGGACCTTACATAGTCTACAGCCACACGGATGACACGCTGAGGTTAACAAGACAGAGGCATGTTTGGGGTGGTCGACCCTCTGACACAACCTCGCCCCACTTAATCCCTCCCTCGTCCTCGCGTTGTGGGGTTAACACCAATAAACAGTGCTTTTGAAAGGTACTCCGACGTTCTTAGTGGTACTTGAGAGGAGGGATATAAATTTCAAGATACATGTTCATTATAGGCCTACATGCGTGCTTATGTATACCTAAATACACAAGCAATTACATTTTGTTATACATACATACATAGACCTACATTATATATACATACATACATACATAGCCCTACTAGCCGTTAGGAAGTTCAGAACGCCATTACGTATTCAAGCGATACACGTCTGGAGGCTGGACTTTCTACATACTAGACAGCGCACCTAGCCTCACTTACCGGCCGTGGTAGCCCGACTACTAACATCCCCGACCCTTTGGATTTCGATTGGAATGCAACTCGTTGTCGAGCAGCTGCGCATCTGATGAAAAACCCATCTGTTGCTTGCTGACGTGATTGCGCTTCATCGTAAACCTGTCAACTGTAATCGAACTTTTATATAGCGCCGTTATAGAGCAAAACAAAATGTCATATATTTATATAAGCCCTATGACGTTAAAATTAATGTCGTTAAGGACTAGACTATTACATCAACAAAACAATGTAGGGCCTACGGTAAACGAGAAAACTCCCAGGGTCATGCTACTGAGGAGTAATACTGTAGCCTAATGGTGATAGAAAACAAGGAACAGTCTCTAAAGATAACCTGGGGCAGCCATAGACATGAAGCTTTAGCGACTTCACTTTTCTTAGCCTCGGCATGTGAAGTCGCCGTCTGATCTCCACACCGACAACGTTCGATCAATGACAATGAGTTCGTTAGCCTCTAGGCCTAGGGGGTGCAAGTATAAAGCAGAAATCTTGAAAAATTCTTCGCGGGGGATTTGAAGCCCTGACGTTTCGAATGAGAGTAGCCTACAGAATGCCACCCACAAGAAATGCAATTAACAATAATCGCCTACAACATTCCATTCCTGTTAGGGGCCTATAAGCTTACTTCCTCTTCTACTTTCCGCTGCTTGAACATCATTCATCATCCGCCGTGTCGTCTCTGTGTGAGGTCGGTTTCCAAAAGTTTTAACAGCATCAATTAAAGTGCCGTTCACGCCATTAGAAAACTTTTGCGCAGTTTTGGATGTCGTTTTGCATAGCCTACTAATCACGTGGCTTATTTCAGAGACTTAGGCCCTAAATCTCGGGCTTGGCATGGTTAGTTGCTGTTTAACGACACTGTCATTACAAAGATGATTAGCCCTCCTCCTTTCTCCAGGCATGGGACTGGCACTGCCAAAGTACGGTCAGTGGAGGAGCAATTAAAACATCGTCTGTACTCTGTACACGCTACCTTAAATGGTGTAGCACCCCGATTAACAAAGGGCGGCGGCGGTTAATGATCTCCCCGTATCATTGAACGTGAGCAGGGTCGTATAATCGTAAACAACACATTTATAAAGCGCTACTCTAGAGCTAAGCGCAGGGCACCATCTCATTCACGAGCGCTGTGTCGTATCAGAGACAGTGTAGTCAGAAGATCGATGTCCACTGGAGGATCGAGGTCATAGCCTACGGTTGCTATAGAGAAGTGTGTACATTTACATGTAGGCGTCTCTATAAATCTGCCTGATAAGTGCTGTATTGTGCCATACGAACGGTGAGAACTGTTAAGATCTTCCCATCGTCGTGAACGGCCTTTGATGCCATAAGATGGTGGCGTTGAATTGTTGGCGACCTGGCTGCCCAACCTTTGGATTTGGACTTCGAACTGAGCTCAACTATTCCAGCCTTACTGGTTTTGTTTTTGACTGTGCTGACCTACTTGTTAAGTTGAGGCTTGTTCCCACGACTTCAAATTTTTAGCCCTGAAGACATCCAGATTCCAGACAGTACGAGCCTCCCCATATGGGACTCGTATAGAGCCCACACCCCCACGTGGGTCTCAACTAAATCTAATGCCCATGAAAATGCTTGCAGGGCGGTAGCTCTTATACACGGTGGTCTTCCAGGTCGTGGGGGATATATGCCTTAAACCCACCAATAACCACCGTAAATTTGCCATAGATATACCACATAGGCCCTAGCTTGTAAATTATCTGTTACGTAGGTCTAATAGCAGTTATTCACATTTAAATTATGAAGATTTTCAAAAATAAGACCCAACATGGTGCTTTTCTTTAAGACCAAATGGTGCATGAAGTTGTACATTATTTACATAGTTGTAATGAGCACCATAAATTGAGTGCAGCTGGTCTGGAGCAGTTGTTATCCAAGATCAGTGCCTTGTTATAGATGAAGTCAAGTAGTTATAACATATGCCCCAGGTCCTAAAATAGTGTGGTTTCTGACACAAGTGCGCAGTTGAAATTTGTCCCGTGTGCTGGCGACTTGTCCGGAGCGTGCAGTGTGTTGTATGAATTTTTTAGAGATTAGCTCAAGTCAACTACATGCCATTTCCTTTTAATACTTGACATTTGCTTACAAGTTCAATTACCGTTTGAGCATTTAACGACGATTGTCAAGTTGAGTATTTTAGGCACTGATATGACCACTTAGATTCAGTCTTTAAAGATATGATCAGTCCAAAGAGTCAGGCCTAAGTTGTGTTACACCAGTGCTGTCCAACCTTTTTGACACCACGGGCCACTGAAACAAGTATTAGTGAAGCCGAGGGCTGCACCAGAAAACTCAAAATGCAACGACTAAAATTTATTGAAAATTTCTAACTGTCTTAAAATTTATTATGAATGGCAATAATTATGTAATAATAGCATGTAAGCTTATGTATGGCATGCTTTATAATAGTCCAGTGCCAAAAAGTATATCAATAAATGTTCAAGCACGTTTTTAATGAGATATTTGGCTTTGAATTGTGCTTGCAATTTTTTAATTTGCGGTTGGTATTCAGCTCGGGCGGGCCACTTAAAATCAGCTTGCGGGCCGCATCTTGGACAGCACGGTGACGTTTCCCTCACGGTGACCTTCCATCAAATATAGGACCAGTGTATGTAAACAGTATAATTCAACATTTACAAAGCGCGTTTCCAGTACCTCTTCGTTTGCAGACATTTCAGTTTCAAAAGGAGTTCAGTAGAGGTCACAAGTGGCATAGAGTGATAGCTCACCGCATTTGCAGTTGCCTTTTCTAGAATATTACAAATTATATAGAAGTTAGATGTATGGAGACACTTCGATAAATGTTCAGGATAGCGAGATGGTTTCTGACGAAGTGGGTAAACTAAGGCATGTATGAAACAGGTTTTGGCAATTTTAAGAGGTCGAGTATGGATTTGGTAATTTGGCCAAAAATCTTGTTTGAGAAATCAGTGTTCCCGATTATCAATCATGACTTCTAACCTAGTGGCTAGGAGACAAAGAGCAGTTCTTAAGCAAACTTAGACAAGCAGCACCAATATGAAATTCTAGTGACTTCATTTTCTTAGCCTCAGCATACGAGGGCAGGTGGTTATGTTGACACTGTCAGTACTTCAGCCTAAACGGCTGAAGTACTGACTTTATGGTAAAGTCCACTGGGGGGGGGGAGGGAAGGATAGTGAAACAAAATCTCCAAGGATTTGAAAGAATTCCGAGTTCACAGTCCAACATGATCAGGTTTTTGAGATGAGTTTACATTAAAAAGCAATCGATGTTAGTCATTCAAAGAATAAATAGAAGAGCAGTCCCTTAAGATAACCCTGAGGTAGCCACGGGTATGAAGTGTTAGTGACTTCATTTTCTTAGCCTCAGCATACGAGGGTGGGTGACCAGTCCTCTCCCGTCTCGTCTTCCCACCAACAGTGTACGGTCAGTGTACTCATTATAGCCGAGTAATTATTAATGGCCATCCTAAGGTCGTGTCAAAAGGTCAACAAGTCCCACTAATAGGTTCACCTGCTTATTTCTCGTAACAGATTTCATGACGGTATTTGCAACAATCACACATCTCAGTTTTTGTTAACTTTCCAAGTGCATTGTTACATGAAATACTTTTCTCAAAAAGCCATGTCCGCATTATGACGCGGTTAAATTTGTTAAATTCATCTGTACATACACTTTACCAACTCCACCTAGGGGTACCTAATTTGTTTTTAACAGATTTCAAGATGGGATTTCCAACAAGAACACGAGTTTCTCTTAACTATGTAAATGCAGCTCTATGCCAAGAATTTCCTGCAAAGAGCCACATCTGATTATAAACTTGTTAAATCTATAATGAAGAAACTTGTTAAATCTAAGTGTGCACTTTAGCAACTCGATCCACCTGTGGCAGAACTTTGAATCTCCTTAGGGTCGATATTTGCACAGCATTAACACCAAACTTAACGAAAGCAACTAAAAAAGTTTCCCACTTGTTAATTAAACAATTGCGCCCTGCAGAATTCAACGCAGTCCACTCAAATGAGCTCAAAGTAATTTATGTTCTTTATGTTCACGTCTTAAACAACAACACATGTAAAGCAGCAGCTAGATAATATATCACTCCAACTTTCTACTGTCGCTTTATACAACAAAGACAAATTGACCCGAGTCCTGTTGACATTAAACGAAATACGATATACATATACACATCACAAAACACTCGTTTACCACTCAAATCTAAAACCCAAATGTCAAGCAAGCCTCTTGTCTCTGCCAACCAACACTGTAGACTAACTCCTTATAATGCTGCTTTTGGGAGTCAGTTGTGTATGTAAGTGTATATGTGGCTACTTATATAGCACCTTACATACATGTATTAATGTAAACACCTGTTACAGTGACACAACATCCTGAAGGTGAATTAGATTTGGGACCCCATGTCCCCGACCATGTTAATCTAGACATATACCCAGATGTGCACTTTATCGGCTTTCAGAACCTCACAACATTTCTTCAACATGGCTATCTTCTCATGGGTGTCTAAGAAGATGTCTTAACGCTTCAAGGGCTGCGAAGGAAAACAATAGCATTTTAAACCTGCAAAACTACATCCCTGGGCAGTTGCATTCATTGGGCCCATGTTGTGCCACTGGTGGCCAGCCAAGGGACCAATTTGGGCCAAAAGAAAGTGGTTATCAGGTTCCCTACCTTACAAGGTCGTTAACACGGCTTAGGACAAATGGATCCAGAAGGGGGCAAATTTGGAAGATTGCTCTTCATCACCAAAAACTCTTACAACCTTTTAACCCTTCCGGTCAATTTACCCCCATCTCACCGCTGTCCAGACGCCCGTACGACTTGGCTCCGTTACATTCGACAGACTTTGTCTTAAGCAATTCGACACAGTTCAAGGCTTCTGAAACAGAAAAATTGATTTGGTCGAATCAGCAGATGCACACAAGTGTACTCCTATATAAGAAATACAACTTACCAGTCACTATTTTAAAATCCAGATTGTACTTTTTTAGCTCAAGGTTTTGATATTTGGTTTCGATATTTTTTCACACTCGCACGCACACATAATCAATAAGCAGTCGATTCCACTGATTTTTATGTATTTCGAAGGGGATTATATTTGAGTAGAGAACAAATTTGAAACCCAAAACTGGTCTTTAATCAACTTTTGTACATTCAGATAATGTTATATTCAGGATATCATTGAATTCATATGGGATAAATTAGTGGGTGCACAATTTGCGTCGTTTTTCTATAAAATTTATCTCGAATACCACTTTGTGATTAAAACAATGTTTAAAACAATGTTGCTAACCATCCAGACAGGGAACGAGAATGAAGCCACAACAACAAACCAACAAGTCCGAGACCAACCACAAGCCACACGCAAAAATCCATAGTTCTTTATCGTTTCTTAAACTCAAGGCCAACTCAACACTAGTTGATGTGTTGCATGTACGACAGGTAGTGAATCGTGTTGCTAACGGCTTGCGTTTTCAACTGCAGTCCTCTTTGCATCGTGTGCAGATCTCCACGAATCCCCCCGAACATGATCAGCTCGCCACGTCCCTCAACCAGCGAGTAGAAGATAGTTTCTTCCGGACTACTGACGCAGTCCGGTTTCTGGATCGGCAGCCACGAGATGGTGCTGTCGCTTAAGACGCGGCTAAGGTCCACTGTGTGTATACAGATTGGGTGTAGCGATGACCTTCGAAGGGCAAGGTCGGCGCTTGGGCTGGGCAACTTGATTGAGTGGGGCGACGGTGTTAGTCGATTGCTTTGTTGTGAGGCAGCTCGAAATTTCTGTTCGTACTTCTTGAGGGTTTCGAGCTGGTGCTGGCGGTTCTTCATCGCATTTGGCCGGACGCAGGGCATGCCGCTGCGAACGGGAGGCGAGAGACTGGCGCTGGTGGAGGGCGAGATGGAAGCAGCAGCACTAGAAGATGCAGTCGGGGTGGATGAAGCACCAGGAAGGGGTAGATTACTTGAAGATGGCGAGGAAAAGGAGCTGGGAAATGAGGCTGGTGAGGAGGAAAGACTAGCAGCTGAGTGACAAGGACTGCTGGTTTCAGCACGAGCAGACGAGGCTTCAGAGCCGGATTCTTCACACGAGCTGTCCAACCTTTCACTCGAACTCGACGAACCGTGCTCGTCAGACCCGTGTCTCGTTGAGGTTGAAGGAGTGTCCTGTGATTCAGGTTTTTTCGAGTCGGCCCCACTACCAATCTGGTCTGTCTTCTTCTTACTGGGAATACGCAGCTGGTGTGGAGGCGTACTACGCCTTGATGCCGGCCGCCGAACTGGTGGAGTCGCCAGAGCTTGTGACATGTCCCATTTAAACACTTTGGGATTCTTGCTCAGAATGACCAGTTTGTCTCCCACCTGTGATAAAATGCAACGTGTTTAATCTCCGATTCATTGTTTAATTAATTTTCATTAACGTTTCATTATTTTTCAATCTTCAAACATGTTATTGTCTTTAATTTTATATTCATTATTTTAATTCATTTTCATTACTGTTTCATTAATTTTCCATCTTTGAACTTATCCTCAAAGCATCAACCATATGCAATCCAGATTATACTTCAAAAAATCAATTCCATGTTACATGGTTGACCATGTATCGCAGAAAGTATGAACCTCACAAACATCAATCACTGCATGAGGGCCTCCACCTCCGTCACCTGCAATAGACGGTGTTACCATAAAAGACGGTTGCACGCCAGGATGGTATGCCAACTGTCAGAACGTCATCTCTCCAATGACTCCTCAGAATCAAAAGTCTTCATGGTAAAACCCAGGGGACAACAGCCTCAATGACGTTCCAGGCAAAGTATATATTTTGGTTCCCCCCCCCCCAAATGAACAACATGAAACATAATTTTTGTGAAACTGGTGCCCCCAAAATGTGATGCTCCAGGCAACTGCCTGCTCCTCCTAAGACAAGGGCTGGCCCTGGTAAAACACTGATGTAAAGTAATATAATGTAACAAAACATTTATACAGTTTCGTCCAAGTGCCTCTAACAGACCTGTTACCTGTGCTACAAATGACAAATTCATCTGCAGCTAAATGATGCTGGAACAGCTGGGAAACATCTCCACTGGCAGACTCTCACAAACACCTAGAACCCAATCAATAAGCTTCTCCATCAGCCAGTTGACATTAAAACTAGGATGTTTTTCAGTTTTTGCAGCAGCAACTGACCTTGCAGGCTGGATGACACCAGAGCTGAGGTGCAGACAGGTCAGGATTGGCTATTGACAGCTCCTGCCAGCTCCAGGGGCCTCCTCCACTCATGTTCAGAGTCAACAGCCAAGAATCGGAGAATTGCTACAACAGTCAACAACACCCTTTTTTAACCTTTCAGATCATCACAGACGCAGATTAACACTTGATCACTTTCTAATCTAATCCAATCTTAAATTAACACCAGATCACTTTCTAATTTAATTTTAGATTAACAATCGATCAGCTTTTAATGCAATCTAACTTAATCATTTGAGATATAGTAGACTAGTGTGTAACGTAATCTTTTCTAAGACTAACGTGAGATCAGTTTCCAATCTAATCTAATCTTAGATTAGCACTACATTAGCACCAGGAAGGGGCATAAGGAACGATGTAACACCACGCAGGACCACTTACAACCAACACCTACCATCAGCACCACATACCAGTACCAATACCACGTCCACCACTTACCACCATGTATCATCACCACCTTCATTGCCATGACCACAATCGCCATCACTGCCTCCACAATTACCACCACCAAACCCACATCAAGAGTGATAAATCTTAAAAGGGATATAAGGTAGTGAAATGATAAGAAGGAAAACTAGGTACATGCTACTTCAGTGCTTCTCAAACTTTCCGAGGCTGTGGACTGGTAATTGTTTTACCTGCCATGCAAAGGACCAATGCTTTCCAACATTCTCTTAAGGTCTACATATATGACATATATATTTTTAAACGTCATACAATTGTCACTGTTCACTGAAAATATGCTTCTGTTACTTTTGCATGTTTGAAACTTTTATTATGTATGACCACCATGTTGTGCTCTCATTTTCTAAGCTTTACATCTTAAGAGTACAATTAAAATTGCAATTCCTGTTATCATTTCACGGCCGAATAACCAAGCAGTCGCGGACTGGTACCAAGCCGTAGACCACAGTTTGCGGATCACTGTGCTATGTTACATTTCAAAAGGATTCACAACAGCAAAGAGAATTGAGCAGTATAAGACTAACCATGTTTGCGCCACCACAGCCACCAAAGATGAGAATGTGCTGCTCGTCAATGACAACCTAAGTTACCAAGAAAACATTGCGTAACAGATGACAACGCGAACCATCGAATTCATAAGATCAGAGATACACTAAAGCTTCCTTCTTACGCTACCTTCACGAACCAACATCACATTACGACACAGTTCTAAAGAGATTGTAAACCCAAGGTACAACAGCTTCAATGATGTTTCATGCAAACTGTATATCTCAGTGCCCCCGATCGAACAACATGAAAACATAAAACACAATTTTTTTAAATTGCACCCCTAAATTGTGCCACTCCAGGTAACTGCCTGCTCCTCCTATACCAGGCCCTGGTAAAACCACCGATGTAAAGTAATATAATGTAACAGAACATTTATACATTGTGCCAATAGTGGCAACTGTTGGTCTGCTATGGGCCCAATGTGTTGGGTCGAACAAACGAAAACAAAATCAAAGCTGCTCTGTGCATCAATGTATTGCCAGAGAAGAACAGCAGTAGCTTACACACCTCTTTAAAGTCTGTTATTCACCTACAAATAGCTTGATACACCACTTCCTACACACCTCTTTTTAACAAGTCATTTGCCCATAAACATACGAGAACGGCAGCCTCTGACAAGTGTTCTTCTGTTGCCCTCTTTTGCCAATAATTATATAGAATAGTCCCTTATACTAACCACGACTCAGCACCTGAAATGACTCGGCCACTGCTGTTTTCAGGTGGTGCCAGTCCCAAGCCTGACATTAGGGGTCCACCGGAAACCGCCTCGGATATTCGCCTCTGCCGGAAGTATTCGCCTCGGCAATTATTGTAGACGCAAATAGTTGCAAAAAAATGTTCTTTAAAAAAAATGTTTTTTCTTTAAAAACTTATTCAATAAACTTACGTATATAAAATTATAAATGTTGAACCTTAAAACAATTACACAGAAAACTTCACAACTGCACAGAAATGACTACAATTCAAATTGTATTACCGTATATACTCGCGTACAAGTCGACGTCGCGTATAAGTCGACCCCTAAAAATTTGACCTTGGATAGGGGAAAAGTCTATGACCCGCGTATAAGTCGATGCGTGTTTTTACGTTTACCCGGTAAATCTGGACATTATTTAGCCCTTTCCAACACCAACTAAACCCACGATTTAGACCCTATGATGAGACATGTGCACAGCGAACATGTGCGTTGACCAAAATTGAATGTTACCCAACAAATTATCTACCAATAATTAAGCATTTTCTTATGAAAATACCCTTTAAATTACGAGTTGGCTATTTACAAGTTAATTTTCGCCTCTTCCTGACGTTTTTCAAATTATTGCGGACCTATAGTTTCCATTTTGTGGAAGTTACTTTCATCAAGACAAGAAACCAAAAAATGGATGAAGGCAAAATATTATAGCGCTATCAAAATTTTTAACAACCTAAACTGCCAGTACTATTTGGCAATATTTGCGGTTTCGAACTTCAAAACGTCTCGGACTATAAATTTCAAGTCATCCCCGTAGATGTCAGTTTTGCCGTCAGTCATCGATCGATCGCCGAGTCCCTGCTTAAATGACGTCGTTTTGCAAACCGTCCATGGCGGTAATAATATAATTGTACAATGCCGCATCTTCAAAACAATTGCTGTACCATATCTCTTGGCAAATCGTTTGGGCCGAGCTTCTCCCATTCACAAGGCCAAGCAGGTTTGTCCATCATTGTTAAGCTTGATACCATCATCATTTGATCCAACTGGATCGGTCAGATACGCGCGGAACATGTCCTAATAGGCTACTAGCATTCTTCTTTTCTAGTGACCTGACCTCGCGTTACACAGATGCAAAATTGCAACCAATCCTTTATTCAAACTTCGAACAACCAACATTTGGAATGAAGTTTTACAATAGTCTCTTATAAACCTCATTTTGGGCATTCTTTCACTATTGCTTATAAATAAACATTCGCGTCAGCCGTCAGGTGATAAACATTCGCGTCAGTTGCGTCCCATCGGGCCATCTGCTAGACAGCTAATGATCACAGTGACATGCTTTAATTATGTCCAATAGTTTTGACCTGAACGGTACTTTCTCTTATAGCGTTTACAGTGCAATTCCCAGGCAGGTCAATTTTGGCTTTTTCTGAATATTGCAGAACACGAATTTACGGTCATAGTAGAAATGCGCTATAAAATAAAAAGATTTTGCAGAAAACGGAAGCCGTACTCAGCCAAAAAGAACAACAAATAAGAACTGATGTTGACGTTCATTTGCCGGGATTTTTTCAAACTTGACAGAATATTATTTTATTCTATCGGATATTTTGCCAGTATTTTGCTAAAAATTTATTCTTTTGTAGTATAATGTAATATTATGTCCTTCACGGATGCGTCATGCGATGGCTCATTGTTGCACCATGCGGTATCAGAGGGGTATGTTGTTATCCGACGGGTATGTTGTTGACCTCCATTGCATGTTCTTGCTATCTCCGATGGCTAAATCTTGCGATCTTGGTTTGTCCCACGTATAAGTCGACCCCCCAACTTTGGACTTTCAAAATTGTCCAAAAAAACTCGACTTGTATGCGAGTATATACGGTAGTCACTTATTACAAGTACACAAATTTATGTTGATAATTTCTTATTACATGAAAATGTGAAGCTTCGCATATGGAACAAATGGTACCCGGTTCGTTTCGGGTTCGTTACCGGATCCGGCAAAAATACATCCTAATACTCGGATTCGGTTTCCGGCGGAAAATGTCTCACCGGTGGACCCCTACCTGACATACCATAATACGAAGAGGAAACGCTGACCTGTGAGTGACTGTATCTCGGACGAGGTTTGTTGTGGCTTGTTGGTTGCTTCCTCCAAGTCATCTCCTTCAGATCCAACACCAATATGTCGTTGCAGCTGCAAAATTCAACATCTCCATCATCAGACAAAAATTCATACAGCTCCTGTATTAAATGTTGCAAACTGTAGCACTAAATCTGCTTACGACACTCCACGCGTGTAAACACCAAGTCTGGACTTGTGACTGTAGTTGTAATCGAGCATTTATAAAAGCACCACTCAACGATTCAGAGGCGATCCTAACCCCAGTCAGTGTCGGAATTGGCAGCCTTGAAGGTAGCTCAAGTTATCATCTCACCATCGAAGAAATCACACATAAGCTTCTGCCAACACAAACATACGATACTTAACACCATTGTATGTTGCATGCACAAATCATTCATCGACTCTTGAAAATTGATACCACCACAGGGATGCTGTATACAACAGATTATTATTATTATAATTACTATTAATTATTATTACAAACATTTTTAATTTCTGATTAGGTAACTTCTGCAGCCAATATCAACCTGTTTTCAAATCCGTGTGAGCCTCCGAAAACAACCATTGAGTCCCCGATGATGCTTGCGCCGTGTCCTGCTTTTCCCTCTGGACAGTTCTGTGATGTGACCTGAGTCCAATGATTCAGTCCCGGATTATAGAGATGCAGCTGGTTGAAGAATCTCGAAGCCTATCGCGAAAAATGTATGCGATATAATGCAACACGATATTTATGTAGATCATTATCAAAAGACCACAACTACTACATACTGAATTCAATTAAATATCTATTTGAAGAATTTTGATGCCTATTAGGACTTATAATTGGACATTAATCTGAAGTTTTATCTTAATATCTGACTCATGTCGGCTCCATATCTGACTCATGCCAGTTTCATATCTGATGCAAATGTTTCAAATAGTGAAATGACATTTGTTTTACATCTGCCTCACAAAGAAATGAAGCCTCATTCATAATAACTTTTGCTAATCTATTGAAAAATCTGTTGCAGATACAGGGAAAAATCTATAGCATAGAGCATGGGACCTATTCCAAGGCGTTCAATATAACAAGATCCTCATGGATGCTTAGTTGCTGTTTAACAATGCTATGTCATAACAAAGATGATTAGTGTTTCCCTCCTCCTTTTTCCAGGCTTCAGATTGGCACTGCCAGAGTATGAGCAGTGGCGGGGATCCTCATGTTAACTACAACTGCTTATAAAAGCATGGACATGCTGAAAATCTTTACTCACTGCATCTGAATGATTGGTGCTATAAAATTAATCTAATTAGATGAAAAAATATTAGATTTTATTAGAATCAGATGGACCACACACCTGATGGAACGTAATCGGAGTTGGATAGCTCCACCCGCCGAATAGAATCAGCGAATCTCTGTAGGCGACCATCGTTGCCCAAGCTTTGGGAGATGGATACGAACCTGGAACACAAAAGCTATTGTCTCAAATCACTTCATCCTATCATGGACATATTACCAATTTCAGCTGACAGTCAGAGTTTCTTTGAATCAATCGATGGTTGAGCAAGGAATAAAAGGTCAAATGATGCCTTGGTACACTAGAAACTCCTTATAATCCCTTGACACATTACAAACTCCTATACCAATTACAAGGTAATAATGTGACAGCGTAATAATAATGCCATTTTATAAAGTCCAATTAAATATGGAATCCATGTCTCCTAACCACTCCGTATCAGAAGTTGCACTATAGTGAAGCACATTATAATTAAAGTTTAGGATATGGCAATGGTAACAATAATAATAAAACCTAGTAACAACAAACTGGACCCTCACCTTATAAAAGGCTGCAATGCAACCCACAACTAGAGCTTCTTCTCTCGATATTTATTTTGCCAGTGGTTAACACCATATTATTCAACCACAGTCCTATTTTCTCAGATCTGAGGAGTTTACTTACTGAGGTACTATATAAATGAACCATTACTGGTTTACACGCTGCATCATAGCCAAAACACCTGACGACTTCTCGTAAACGAGTCCACACTGTAATGTACTTTTATTGCAATGCTTTGCATACCTGTAGCCAGTGGTCTAAACCAACGCCCCTCAACCAGGTCGAACTTCCAGAGGTCGTTAAAGGTCGTGGCCGTAGAAGTGCAGCCGCCAAAGATGTACAGAGCACGGTCGTAGTAGCAGGCGCTGTGCGAATACCGTTCCGTGATGGTCGGACCGCCGACTGTTGGTTCGTGCCAGCTCCAGATCAGACTGCCAGTCGACACGGCCTTCTGGAACTGCTGACAGTGGCGGTTGATCACACCTGCCAACAGATGTCATTTCAGTTCTCTGTAATAATGCTCAAGACATCAGTTAATGGTTGCACCTAAGCAACATCACTGTCCAATACAATACATACACAGGGGGTTATTACATAGATATATTAAAATTTGTGACATTTTGTTATGTGTTTTGAAGTTGTTGTAGAACACTCCTTGAATTCATCCAGAATCATACATTAATCATATGCAAATTTCAAGAAAATGCACTTAAAATGAAGTTTTTCCAAATTTTAATCGGTTATTGAAAGAAATGCCGATTCTGATAAATTGGATTACTGTAGTATCCGGTGCTATCCAGTTTCCGGATAAGAATTGGTTACTCCCTACCCATCATGCCCTCTTGTGTGTTTGACAGCCCTACTGGAACAGTTTCCCAATGCACTTATGTAATGTTGCCTTTGACTCTGTGCAGTAAGAAAATGAAGTCACTACCACTTCAAAACCATGGCTGCCTTTCAGGCTAGCATAAGGGACTGCTCTTCTTTGTCTAAAGGCCAAAACAGAGACTGGCCAGCAGTATACATATAAGAGTTACTTCAGTACATACAAACGGACTCCTTCCTTTTCATTGACACTTATTAAGTGTTTTTCAAAAATAAATGTCTCGTAAGAGTACTGCTTACAGTGCTTAGTGCTTAATGATAACTTACGCTAATGGGCAGCATGTCTTAACACAGTGGTTAGAAAATGCAGTGAAAACAGTTAACAAGCACAGATGGCTGACCTGTAACAACGGCATGCCATCTCCGACAAACCAGCATCATAGACTTCAAGTCACGATACGGAGACGTCAGGGTGAAAATAAATTCCAAAATCTCGTCCGGCAAACCGTTGATGTAGCACATAAACCGAGTTTCATCCATGTTGCTCATGTTGCTGGGGAAGGTAATTGTTAGACGCAGTTGAATCCAGAACAGAAATCGTCAAACTTTATTTAAGTAGTCTAAAAATGCAACATTGCAGATACTTAAAATGTGGGTTCCTTCATGAGCTTCTTCAGTGCCCTCTGCACATCCTCGATCTAACACAGTCCACAGACTCTGAACACCAGAGTTATTTCAAGTACTAGTGTTTCAAGCACAAATACTTCCTGTAGGTCTCAAATACAAGTACTTTTGTCTCAAGTAGTTGTTCATATGCTGTATGTTTCTATTTCAAAGAACCTTTGTTACATGTAAAATCTTGAGTAAAACTACTTTGGTCTCAAGTGCGAGTATGAATATTGAAAACTGCACTCGAGTTGTACTCAAGCACAAGTACCAAGTACACATCTCTGCTGAATACAGTGTCAACTGTCACACCTGCATCGATATCTATTCATTAGGTTCTGTGCAAGTGCGAGGGCCTTCCATTGGTGACGTTTATTGACACCTGAACACTGTTTACTTACCGATTACCTTATTTCTTCAAGACCTCATCGCCTATTTGCATACCAGTGCTTGTTGTGTCATAAAGAAAAACGGTGCTACATTAATTGTCTAGATAAATATACATACAATAATATTGCATAATACCAGAGCTAAGAAAATAGCCCAGCACTTTTGTTTTTACATGAATTACGCTCAGGCAGACGGTCTTCGACACCAAACAGCCAGAGACATGTACGTTTTAACATATGCATCTGAACAGATTTAAAGAGCCTTCCAGGACCCCTCCCAAAGGTGTGCCTGTCTAAACCACATGGTTTTGTGAAGACACAAGGGGAGGGGTGATAGATGAATGGTAACACTCTGGCCTAAAAAGCATTAGATCTTGAAAAGTCATGGTTTAATACCCTCAAGCCCAGTCTAGGTCGACTCAGCCTTCCACTCCCTAGGGGCAGCAGTAAAATGAGCAGACACCTTACAGGCTGCCAAGACGTGTGTTAATTAACTTCTTGATGATTGTACCATCATGTTTCAATTGTTTCAATGTAACTTACTGCGGTTTGTCAGTGAGTGTGTCAATAAACACGAATATTATTATATTATTAATTTTAAACTTTTGTTTTTCGACAAATGGCAAACCCCTAATACATAAACCGAGTCTTCAGACGCCAACTCCAGGTTATCTTTTCATTTTCAATTCTTTTGCAGACTGCGTGATTACTGAAGAAAAGTCAAGGTCCTCTGTACCAAGAGGGACTTAGGGATATGCTAATTTCCTTATCGCTGGTCCTTGGTCTGGCAATGAACGAATCTTGAAATCCTGGACATGGGACCAGCGCACCACAGGACTTTTTATTTTCACTTCACAGCATAAGTCCGAAACCAAATTATACTGCTTGACGAGTGAAGCGTTGCATACACATTACAGAAGTGACATCGCTAAACATTGGAGATGCTGCCTTATCACATATTAAAATATACTCAAAAGGAGCTACATCAACAGGTCGCCTAAATCAGCATTGTAGGGCAACTCATTGCAACAGCTGTGCTTCCCAACCCGGTCCGTAACATCTGAATTAAACCCGACACCGTCTTCTAATATTTCGTTTTACTTGTCAAGCTGATTCGGTAGTATGCAGTCTTTGAACCATCAACAATGTCATCTAAAAATGCCAAAATAATTTAAGGGAAACAGTTCCCAGCGTTGAATGGCGATGTTGCGCAGTATCAAATCTGTTTATGAAGCACGCCACACATGCGCCAATGCTACTATACGTCTCAACTCCCAACTGCATCGTTGAGGATAGCTCGATTAAACATCTTTTGATCGAAGAAATCATAGCTAAGAGTCTGCCGACAGAAACTTACTATATTTAATCTTGATTGCGATTTTGGAAATCCTTGTGTTCAGGGTCTAACGACGTTTAAATCCTTTAAATCCTACAGCATGGTCTAACAGCCACCATTGTCACGCCTTTGGTGTTAAAGCACGAATTATGTATTAGATTCTACACTTGAGGGCGCCTAGTGAAGCGCAATCTGGCGACTGATTGAATTCTAAAGAAACGTGACACTATTATCGTAATTTATAGATTTTTATAGCGCTGAATTTGTGAAGTCGCCGGAACCAGCTTATTCACAAGCGCTCAGTCAAATCATAATCGACAGGCGGGGAAGGGTGAATTGGGTTTCAGGTCAAGAACTCAAGATCCAAAAGGGTCATGCAGGCAGATAGTCAGATAGCTAAGGTGCGTGCACCACTGTGTTTAGAGTTGAAACGGTGAGGATGAGGATAAGAGAAAGAATCGGGATAGGATTTGTGAAAGAGGAGTGTTTTCAGTTTTGAATGAAAGTCCTGTGGAGAGATAGCAATAAAGAGGTCTGTTAGGTGAGTTCGCTTGAGCAGCTGCTCGAGCCCCTTTTGATCTGGACTCTCCGGTAACCGGACTAGGATCTCAATTGGACTACTCTTTGGAAACTCCCTCTGATTTGACGCAACGCTCGTGAATAGGCTGCAGGCGCCCTGCGCTTGACTTTCGAGTGGCGCTTTAGAAGTTTGGAGGTTACGATTGCGTAGGATGGATGAGATGGGTGCTTTAATAGGCCTACTCAATATTCGTTTAATTCAGCAAATCCAGTCGACAATAACGTACGCAACAGATTAGGCCTACAGAAGCACGCACGTGATACCACAGTATAAATAATTACACAGTACGTCGACTCTCATTGCTGGCTGTTGACAAGTTTTTCTGGTCACGTGATTACGACGCCACCTTGAAAAATAGCTTTTGAATTATAGATTTAAGCTGAAATTAACGTTAAAAATAATATTGTTAATTCTAATGAAGTCCTAAATGTTGTACGTTGTAACGTTTAAAAAATATTTTATTTGATGGATTCCGGTGTATCGGCGTGTAGTCCTCAATGTTGTTTTTAACGTTTAAAAAATATTTGATGTGATTGTTTCCGGTGTATTGCCATGGTAAACGGTCTCTTTCAAGATGGTGGACGACAGTGGGCGGGGCTTAGGTATTTATAATGTCACACATTCTGACTGCAGCAGCGGCGACGAGTCGACGTACTGTGTAATTATTTATACTGTGGTGATACCGACAGAGGCGTAGCGACCGCCCTCCGTACCCTCCGACCGGAGGGGGCCCCGCAAGGAAGGGGGCCCCTAAAAGTGGCCAAAAAACCCGTGAACGGCGTGAAGTCATTATGATACTGTTTTGATACATCACATAAAACTTAGCTACGTCATCAGTTGTCTGTCAGAGACGCGTTTACACGTAGGCGCACTAGGCGCGCGCCTAGGGTCCCCATATCTCGGAGGGCCCACAAACGAATGAAAATATTTGTTTCAATTATAACAAATTACATTTTTCAATTTGGAATTATTTTAAATTTAACCAATTTTCTATTTTTACACTTTAGCATTCCCATAAAAGTAGGCCCTATCAGGGACGTAATTTCAGCTTTTTTCAGGGGGAGGGATGTCAAAAAAGAGGTTAAAAAATTTTTCGCGCTCTGTGTGAAAAAGTTTTACCTTTTTAAAGGTTTTTCTTCGAAATTTGGGGGGGGGGAGGACAACTGTGACAAAAGCTATGCAAAACTCTAGTTTTGTTAATAGTATATAATAATTCCATGACTTTGAGTATCATTTTTTTACCCTTTCTTCTTCCTCCTTTTCTTATTCCATTTTTTTCTTTTTTTTCAAAAATCAGAGGGGGGAAATGCCCCCTGACCTCCAAATGACATCCCTGGGCCCTATGTTATTGTAAAATGTATAATTGTTTTCTTCAGAAGGGTCCCGTAAAATGTTTACGCCTAGGGCCCCGTAAAATGTTTGCGCCTAGGGCCCCGTTTTCTGTAAACGCGCCTCTGGTGTCTGTTGGCTACATCAGTTGTCTGACAATGTCTGTCGTGAATCTCATCCATCCATTTATTCCTTGGTCGACCCCGTCTTTTTTCCCCCTCACCACCGCATTCCAGTTTCCTCATGGTAAGGGCCCCGGACGTATGTTCGGAGGGGGTCACGTTCATTGTTGCTACGGCTCTGGATACCGAGGAAGTAGAGAATGAGATTTAGCATGCTGTAGGAGCTTTGAGGAACGGTCAAACCAGATGAGCTCGGATTTGCTAGGGTTAAGAGACACTGATCAATCACTTTGTCCACATCTACTTTCAGGAGGGCTAAACCGGTCAACCTTTTCTGCCCTATTTTTTCTATCAACCATGTTTTAGTCGACGTAATGAAGAGAAGTTCCTCTAAGCTGAGAGGTAATATTAGAAGAATTCTCAGAAGTGAGTTTACTTACGTATAAAGGTCTTCATCACAATTTTGCAAAGCTTCCTCCACGGATAGGCTATAGGCCCCTACTGGAATAGGTAGGCCTATACACTTGTATTCTTCGATGATCATAACCACTTTTCTTTGCACAGCCGAATTTCAGCTAGTAGAGCAGACCCAGTCCAGATTTATTAGTTCACCATAACATAATATTACAAAAGCTCTTCACGGTTGATGCCAGCGATTCCGAGTTTAAGTTCAAGATGTTTTTTGGCAACAAGCAAGTTCACAAGATAACAATTAAGGTTTGCATAGGCGTTATTTGTGGGGGTACAATTAAGGGGTAGGCCTACCCGTACGGTCGTACCCCCACTTTTTGGACTGGGGTACCATATTCCACACTTTTTCAACAATGCCAATCAATATTTTATTAGTGTGCCTTCCCAGAGATCGCAGCAGTCTCCGCCTTGCTTCGTGTATGTAAGAAATTGGTCCCCACTTTTTACACCAAAGTTGCGTCCTTGATCGAAGGTTTGAGCAGAAAATCTCATATCTAAATAACATAGGCCTATAATTGAATCCAACATAGGAATGTAGATTGATCTTTTAATAATTTTAAAGTACTCTAGCTGTGTGACCAGCTTGCATAAAAATTGTAATAATTGTACTTATGCCATATTCAATTGTGGTTTCAATAAAGATTTCAATCAAAATTCAATCAATCAATCTGCTGGTGTTGACTATGGAATATTAGCTCTATTCATTTGCCTCTTCAGATTGATACGGCTCGAGGTAGTACAATCACAATACCTCAATTGGTCAAAAGATCAGAATCTGTAGCAAATAGCTATAGGCTATGGTGGAAAATTAAGTAACCCCATTGGGGCCCATTATATATGTACAGTAAACATTTTGTTGTATCAAAGGGAAAAATTATGTTAGGGTAGGCCTATGCAAAGAGTCAAAAGCGATATAGGCTATAGGCCTAGTGTATACCTATTCCAGAATAGGGCCTAGCCTATCCGTGGAGGAAGCTTTGCAGAATTGTGATGAAGACCTAGGCTATACTCGTAAGTAAACTCACTTCTGATAATTCTTCTAACGTAACGTGTCAGCTGAGAGGAACTTCTCTTCACATAGGGGCCTAATAGTACTGTAGGCGCTGTGATTGTGTGCAGGAAATATAAAAGAATAACAGAAACAATAACATAAATAGCAATCAAATCGTAAAATGTTAAGTTTAGAAGTGTAAACGGGCAGTGGCGTACCGAAGGGGGGGCAGAGGGGGCGAGTCGCCCCGGGCGGCACTTTTCCAGGGGCGGCAAAATAGGGTAAAAGAAAAAGAAAAAAGAGTGAATTTTGGATTTTAAAAAAGGCAAAAGTAGGAGAAAAAGAAAGAAAAGGAAGGAAAGAAAAAATCGTCACTTTAGTCAAGTCAGCTTGGCTTCCGTTGATCGTTAGGGGCGGCATCATTCTCAGATGTAGGCCCTATAGGCTACATTAAACACCAAACAGAATTGCAGTAAAGGAAGCGGAATCGCATTATCTAGTAAACAGAGTACGGTAACAGACTAGGCCTACATACAGCATACTTCAAAGCATATTCTTGTTATGCCGCCCTTCATAATCATAATATATATATATACATATATATATATATATATATATATATATATATATATATATATATATATATATATATATATATATATATATATATATATATACGTCTATATATCATATGTATAGATATCTACACGAATTAATGACAGAATAAAATTTAATCACAAACTGTCAATATCGCCACCACAGCATTTCACCACTTAGGTTAGTTTAGACCTCTTTTTAAAATTAATGTTAAAATTTGTCTGGTTTTAACAGAAATTGGCTGCATTATTTTGTCATTTGAAATGACCACTTATTGAAGTCTTATTCTTTCAACAGAGTTTAGTAATAGTATACCTATTCAGTTATTTTCGAATCTCGGTTACTCGCTCTTCATTTTTTACTCTGGCGTTTTTGCATGATGCTGCAGACTGCAGTTGTTTGGCAAAGTTTAGGCCCTACTAAAATATGAGAATATTATATTATTATCTAGTGAATAAAATACATTGTTTAATTTGATTGTTATTAAACTTAAGGCTTAAATTTCTACTGCGCACAGTAAGCCTTGTTTACATCATTACTGTATAGCAGAATAATTATTTATTAATAATCTTACTAAAAATATGGTAGGGCCTATGTTACTTATAATCTTTTTATAATGCAGCGCTGTGTTTTGCCTTTATCATAGATGACACAATCATTACGCTGCTTTCATGAAATTATGGCAATTATAACATAATATGATGTATTATGTATGTACAGTATGTACTGTACTATACTGTACACATCACAGTGAGCCAGCGACAGTCGCAAGTCATGCAATAAAATGTTTTTAATCTATATATATAAAGGAAAGAATCTGTCCCTCTGTCTGTCTGTAGCACGCGATCTTAGACCGGAATGCATTTCGACAGCTTTCGAGCTTTTCACTTAAAACCTTCACTGCTGTCTCGGGGTGGGCATTACACACCCAGTGTGAGGCTTCGTGTCCACCTTTTGACCGCTTCTATGGTGTCCCGGGAAAAAAACTCTCCCAAATCCGACTTTTTACACATTCGAGTCGACCTATTTTCATTCACCAGATGGCGCCACCCGATAAGATTATTCTCTGCCACCAGGACGGATTTCTAAAGATTCGCCAGATGGCGCAGCCGTAGGGATTTCACTTCACTTTAACTGGTGGTGGTGGTGGTGGTGGTGGTGGTACAGGTACGGATTCGCTAGAGGGATTGAAACTTTCACTCAACTAAACCGGGCGTTGTGGTGGTGGTGGTGGTGGTGGTGGTGGTGGTGGTGGTGGTACAGGTACGGATTCGCTAGAGGGATTGAAACTTTCACTCAACTAAACCGGGCGTGGTGGTGGTGGTGGTGGTGGTGGTGGTGGTGCTACAGGTACGGATTCGTTAGAGGGATTGAAACTTTCACTCAACTATTTCCGAAACCCGGGCAACGCCGGGTAAACCAGCTAGTTATCTAATAAAATAAATTTCAGTAAGTTGGAAATGTATAGCTAAAACGGACAATTACAAAATAAATAGGCCTACAGTGAAAAGTGAAATATCCAGAAAGGCTATAAACTGCGTAAAATAACATTGAATATGTAGGCTGATATATCATCGTTATGAGAAAATAGCATATAGAAAATTAAGTGGCCAAGGGCGGCATTTTGGGCCCTCGCCCCGGGCGGCATTTCACCTCCGTACGCCACTGTAAACGGGCTGATCAGCTAAAAATGATATCAAAAGGTAGGCATAATATTCAAACGACAGTCCGTCGTTGTACATGCGTATAGGCCTACATATAAAAATCACATGACATTTATCATGTAGTAGGCTAGGCTCTACAGCTATAACCAGTATGAGAATTGTAGAAAAAAGACTGGGGGGGGGGTAGACCTTGATTCCTGTGGAGTTTGGGTGTGCAATGAAGACTTTACTATGGGGTCCTAACAGTGGCGGATCCAGGATTTCTTGCGCGGGGGGGCAAGGGTTTCTTCTGAGGGGCGCCACGTTCTAGGGTAAATTTGTAATCAACTTTAAATGATAATAGATGTAAGCTTATATTTGAAGTATTTCCATTTGTAGTAGACCACTAGTATATACATCCTATGTTAAACTGTTTCAAAGTGAAGAAATGTTTCCTATTCTATGTACACCGTCAGTGGGAAGATGAGACGGCGAGGGAGAGGACCCACCCTCATATATCAAGGCTAAGAAAATGAAGTCGCTAGCACTTCATACCCATGGCTGCCTCAGGGCTAGCTTAAGGGACTACTCTTCTTCTTCTTCTGTTCTTTTGCACTTGGCATCGTTCCTGCCTTATTAAATTACAGTTTGATCATTTGAAAACCGAAATTTTGCAAGCAAACGTAAAATGTAAATCTGCGACTAAAATGAGGTTGCAGATGCTACAAAGAGACTTAGTGCCTACATGTAGGCCCTACATCGATAACATCATGCTGTGGAGTCTGTCTATGCGCCTCAAATTTAACCCTGCCAAATCCGAGCTCATCTGGTTTGATCGTTCCTTTAAGCTCCTACAGTGTGCTGAACTCTCACTTTCTACTTCCTCCTCTCTACTCTGCCCATCATCTTCTGTTCGGGAACTTGGAGACATTGTTGACTCAACACGTGTACTCTCCCTAAAACCTCAGATAGCCGCCATTTCTTGGATTTGCTTGTTTCACCTCAGAAGAAGCCGGCAGCTTCGCTCTACTCTGCATTCAGCATCACTGGAAACACTGTTGCACTGCCTTATCCTGACGCGACTATACTACTGCAACTCTATATGGTCTCCTTGAATGCAAACTGCTTCCTATAACCAAAATACTGCATCAGGCTGTAAGACTCTCTCACTCTTGGACTCTCCTACCGAGACCATATGACACCTGTTCTTCGCTCTCCGCCTGAAAAGCTGACATTTTCACATGCATGCTGTAGGTAATTTTGTGATAAATGTTGTAAGTTTCAAACATTGTTTGGCATTTGCTTGAAGACTAGCTCGCTTCATAATTTTATGCTTATAAGTTTTCTGCCGGTTTGCGTTTAGTAGTTTAACATCAACCATGAGGATACAATTTATAATTATATCCAATTTATTTAAGGAACGTGAATTGATATTATAAATACCATATTTTCTTCGTTTCATGGCAGTTTAATCCAATACGCGGATCTCCAATCCGAAAGCGACTTGTAGAGAATTGCCATGATAAAATTATCCAAAACGCCGTGTCATTTAGGTTTAGATGCCGGCTGCGCTAGAAATTTGATATACCGTACTACACTCTTTAACTGCCGGAATGTGTGGTAGTTTGATGATGGATATGTTTAAGCTTGGCACCGGCGATTTGAGGTATACGATATCGTATGACGTATATGACTCATATTGAGGATGACTTTGCTTGCCTGTGGGCTGTGTAGGACTCCGTTGCACTTTGGAACTTAGCCTACATCCTGAGACATTTACATGGAGAGTGAGGATCAATTCAGGGTCATGCCAATCTTCCATGTCCTGCCTATGTTGTCTGTCTCCCTACTACATACGTAAAGATAGACAGAACAGCAATACTGGGGGAAGCACAGTTGAAATTAGACCAAGCCGACTCAATAGCGATGGGCGTTGTTTATTTGGGTTAAGAAAGTGGGTTACGATAACCAAGTCCATAGCAAAAATTACGCCTATCACTATGGACATGGCTTTAACTAAACCTCGGTCATACTAGGCCCGTTCTGGCAGCCCACCATACAACCAAGACAACCAAGAGGGGCGCGGGGGGGCGAACCGCCCCCCGGGCCTATAGCTAAATCCGCCACTGGGTCCTAAGAAAGACTAGAGGGGTTGAACCCCCCAAACCCCCCGACAATTCTCACCCTGGATATATAATCCCACTATAAATACTGGCGGGAGTTTGTTCCAGAGAGATTGATATGCCAAAATGATTTGGTCCAAGCCTGAATACCTACTCATGAACCACTCGAAAACAATAGAACTCCAGTTTATCATACAGTGTGTAATCTAGACGTCTTTGGGGGGGGGGGAATTCCCCCAGGATTGATGTTTCCCCCCAGAGGCCAGCAATATTGTAATGTAGACACCTTTTGGGGTGGAAAATCCCCCAGGAAACTTGTTTCCCCCCCACAAGAGGGGGACTAGATTACAGCCTGTTTATCATACAAATATAACGAATTTAAAGACGTATAAATTATAGGCCTACTTGTATTGCATTTATTTTTGAATATCTGTGTAAGATCTATCACTGACCCTGCCATGATTCCATTAAATTTTTAGGGGATTACTTTAAATTTTACCCACTTATGAAACCTGGATTTGAACCCCTTGGTTCTTAACCACTCAACCAGTGCAACCACTATCTTTAGAGTCTCTAGGCCCTCCGAGCTAAGTTCATCTTCTGGAAGTGAGTTGGTTCGATGCTGACGTTTTTGACCTATTTTATTGCAATTCCATTTGGCGAAGATGTCCCAGTTATGGCTCATTGGTCAACTACTTATTGACCCATTTTGCGGGAAAATTTTTTCTGACTTATCTGTTGTTATCGGTTTCGTATTCTCGCTTTTCTATTTGCGTAACTGCTGGTTGTATGAATCGTCGTCATTTTCACCGATATTGAATAAATCGGCATTATTTGCACCTAGTGTTTCGTCTAGAATAGCTAGGATGGCTGAAGGAGGCGATCAGCTATCTAGTTTCATAGTTGTCGATGTCGAGGGTGACCTGAAAGATTTGGAAAATGACAGTTCGGTATACCAGTTGACCAAGGCGTATTTGGAAGACGTACAAAGAAGTGGCGGTGGCAAATTCGCATCGGATGGATTTGTCAGGAATCCAAACTCGCAAAAACTGCAATATGTTGCTCACTATGCTAGTTCAAAGAGTAGGTTTACGCGTCCAAAAATTCTGATTGAACAGCTTCTGTAGCGCCGTTATATCTACTTGAATAACAGATAATCGTATCAAAAGTGAAAGCGCGAAAGATAAATCACTGAGGGCTAAAGTTGAGAAATTACATTGTTTTCGAAGTGGAGGCCGGGGTTATCATAGTCGTCTTCATTATCAATATTGGTTATTAACATTTCCTGAGCAATAAAACTTGCAATGTGATAGCAGCACTTATATGTAGACATTGACTTCATATAACTAGACTGCCATGCGCGCAGTGTGACTACTGAAAGTGGTATATAACTGTAATCGTAAAACTAAAATTCTAAAGCGTATTTGATGCGTTGTGCATTAGACACTGCTCTTATAGAAGTTGCTAATTAATAATTAACCTTGTACATCATTGTTATTATTGTCAGGCACTGGTGGCAATGTCTCGGAGACAGGTGGTGTTCCCCACTGAACAGCAGCCAAGATCCACTGAAACAAGTATGAGGTTTCCAGTGGATCATGTGTTGCGTCCATAATCCTTCTCAACTCCAGTACAAACTCCAGTCCTTCCATGCTTCATGCACCACTGGTCTCCAAGGCGATTGCTACAAAGACATGGGTGCTAATAATGGTGCAGCACTTCCCCTCTTTGGCACAGCTGCACGGTCGGCGGCTTCACCCGCTCTGATGGATGTGTGAGCAAGATGAGAAGTGGCACAGGTGTCACCTCCCATGCCAGTCATCGTCCACATGACCAAGGGATGAGGGTGGATAAGTAAATTATTATTATTATTATTAATTGCTTTTATTGCTATTATTTATTATTATTATTATTATTATTATTATTATTATTAATTGCTTTTATTGCTATTATTATTATTAAGTAAGTATATAGTTGTTTGTTTCTGGTTTACATAGGCATGGAGAGAGTACTCAAGCATCATGAGCATTGCATTGAAGTGCATAAACGGAACTTGGTTCTGACGGTCCGACCATGTCCACCCGATCTAAGGAAAGTTGTCGAGAAAGAAACACCCTCTAGTGATGGCGAGGGCGATGGTACAGGCAACAGTTCAGATGGGGAAGGTGGAGAAGTGATAGGTAACTGTCCAAGACTTTCCGTACGTCATGATGTTCAATCTCGGATCTTTTTATTTTGTTATTTAATTAATTTATTTATCACACTATTACGTCAGTGAATCTGAATCTGGGGCAGGTGATAAGTGTGCTGACTTATTTATATAGCTCCTTTTCGGAGAGAGACTCATCAGAGGCACTCTCAACCTATTGGCAGAAAACCAGGAACAAAATAGATTTGAAGTACTTGAGGAATTATAAAGGTGAGGAATAGTGGTAAAGTAAGACCAAAGAGCTCATGTTGTAGGGTGCGAGGCAACCTATTCCAGAAAGTTGGACTCGCTAACCGCATCAAAGCTTCTGTGCTGCACTACTGTACTTTGGGCTGGGGACCATCCAGGAATGAATAAGATTACTTACAGAATGCTCAATTACTTTGCCACAGTACAGGAGAATGACTTTCAACGAGCTCTATAGTAAGTCAATGTTTTTATTTAATTAAAGGGATTGTTTTAATTGCTTCTTTGGCTGACATTGTTAACTGAATTTTTTACAGGACAGAACAGCAGCGGCAGTTCGGACATCGAAGTACTTTCTCGTGAAGGGGCAAATGGGTTTACCATTGTTGATCTCAATAAGGTGAGGTCACTTTGTCACCACGAATCATGTTTTTTTGGAGCAAATATAACCAAACAAACATATTTTTTTATCACTAGTAATGTGTGTGGCACAAGCTATGCCATCTACTTGCACAAAAGCTTCAGCATTCTCAAGTCTCTAGTCCAGTGCTTCCAAACCTGTGTGCCGCGGCATACCTGTGTGCCATGAGCACAGTAGAAGTGGGCCATGGCCGAATGTCGGAAGTCAGAAGTTTTAAATGACAATAATATCACTCAATCATAATATGCACTATCCCATACTGATAAATTGGTGCTGTCAGGTATAATTTCATACCAGGCTGAGTTATCTGTATGTGAATCTGCGTAGACCGCTGTGTGTTGCATCTACTATCCGATGAACTAACTTATTTATTCTATGTCTATGACATCATCGTTAATAAGCTTCATTATTATGCGTCTGTACGGTATCGTATTCCGGAAAAGGAACAGCTGATTGACATTGCAGCTGACAGAACTCTGCGACTAAAGTTCACAGAAATGAATTTATCAGACTTCAGGATTATGTTAAAGAAGGAATATGTTAGGTGCCAAAGCTGTCGGCATTACTGCTCCTGCAATTCTGCACTACCTGTGTGAAAAGCCATTTTCAGGAATGACACAAATCAAAACAAAACAGAGGGTGTTTAGCCTATGGTCTGTACCAGTCAGTTGAAAACGACTTAAATGAGTGTGCTTGTCAACCGCTGTTCAAGGTCGTATTGACACAATTTCACATTCTTTTCAAAGTCAAACGTCCCATTAGCCATGGTCTTTCTTTCTGGTTTATAGTCTGCTTTTAATTGATTTGTCCCGGTTATCCAGTGGTTAAAGTGGTTTGGGTGAGCAGTTGGAACTATAAAGAACAGTTTAATTTGAATGCATACATTGCCAGGGTTTTATTGTATTGTGAGCAGTGGGAACGCAAGCAAACAATTTCGAGAACAGTGGGAACGCCATTCCCATGTGTTCCCACTCACTTTAAACAACGCTGCGGTTATCTGGTTTTTAAAACAATGGCTGACAATTCCTGATTATCAGTACTGATATTGAGATAAGACATTGTTTTATCTTAATATACAGTTATAGACACAATGTAGCTAAGTGGATGAATAAACATTACTTTATCTAAAATAAATAAGTGTATACCAAATTTAATATATATAATATATATATATATATATATAATAAGTACCATAAATGCAATGTGCCGTCTCCTGAATTGTTCTTAGGAAGGGTACCATGGTTGAAAAAAGGTTGGGAAGCACTGCTCTAGTCACCACAACTATTCATGTGTTTCAAAATAATCTTCCAAAGAAGCCCATTGTACATACATAGCATTCCATATTTGGCTTATCTACCTGTGGACATGTTGCCTCTCGGTTTAAGTGGGGTGACTGGAACATGGTGGCTGATTGGTTAGAGCAGTCACCTTGTAATGTGGGGAGCAAGGGTTCATGCGTCCCCCTTCACTCGCAATTGTTCAGCGCCATTGACCATGCTTGGTCATTAGATGTTGGCACTCATTAAATGCATAGTAATGATTTCTTGGTATTGAAGTGACTTTGGCTTGATTGTGGTTTACCTTTGGTTGTTACTTTGTGCATCAAACCACACCTACACTGCTAATTACAATCACAATCATAGTTCGAGAATTCGCATTTTACGAATTTTAAGAATTTTTAAAATTCACGAATTTTAACGAATTTTAAAACTGCAGTTTTAAAATTCGTTAAAATTCGTGAAATAATAAAATAATAGAAATCTTTGTCATGGCAACGAATTTTATTATTTGTTTACTTTTCAATTTTTTAAGCAAGTAAATGTCAAGATCATAGGCAATCAATCAATCAGCCATAAAAGGTAGCTGACTGGCAACACAATAGTACTTATATTCAGTAGTTACTGTTCTACTTGGATTCTCGAACTTTGATTTCTATCATATTTGGGGTGTGTGACTGTGAGTGTCAGTCAGCAGAACGAAAAACCACCAATACCCCAGCTCCAGTGTGACCAGTCAGTCACACAGCTTGCAACAAAACATGGTTAAAAAGGGTTGGCAACGTTCACCGAGGGGTGTCTTCTAGCCTACTTCATCGTCCTCTGATTCTGAGTCAGGAACAGCCCACTGCTCCCACTCTGCTCTGGTTTCTGTATATTCGCTATGCAAATGCTGCCGTATTCGGGCAGAACAACCAACAAATTCCTTGCAACAAAAACAACACTGTATTTTGGATAACCCTTTCCTTCTCCTCCAAAATTACTACATGCTTCCACTCCGGCCCTTGCTTCATCTTTAAGAAATCAGATTTTAACAAAACTCGTTACGTTATAAACTTTTATATTGAATTTTAAATTAAATTCTAAGCAGAAGCTTAACACAACAAATCATGCCGTCATCACATTTGTTGTTGTTGCTTACGCTGTTTTTGCAAAACGCCAATGTCAATGTAAAGACCCCAAACAATGGCCCAACGAATTTTTACGAATTTTAAAATAGACGAAAAGTTCGCGAATTTTAAAACCGAAAGTCACGAATTCTCAAACTATGATCACAATTATATTATGTAGTATGCTTGCAGCATGCACTGCTTAGGGTCGGGAGTGCATCTGAATTGTTGAGTGGTGCTTTGTTTAATGTTTGATTACAGTTACAAATCAAGATTACAATTACAATTACAATGCACACAGCAAGTGCGTAACACAGCACCTATGTAGTATTCCAGAGCATACATACATATGTACTTGTCTCCAAATTCTTTAAGTCGGCTGTGTCGCTGCTGCGCCTTGATGTCTTGTGGAGTCAGTCTTACTTTTCTCCCAATTTTGTTTCGTTGTGGATATGCACAATAGCCCAGTGGTTATTGTGCTGTATGGTCAACTGTGCTATCGGGGTTCAAATCCATGCCCGAGCAGAAATTTATTCAAGATTTCTGCTCTATCTGCACCCCTAGCCAACTCAGCTGTAATGAGTACTAGAGGTCCACCGGAAATCGCCTCGGACATTTGCCTCGGCCGGAAATCCAGTTTCCGGAACTATTCACCTCAGCAAATACTGTAGACGCTAATAGTTGCAAAAACGTTTTTCTTTAAACAAAATTTCTTTCTTTAAAAACTTATTCAATAAACTTACGTACATAAAATCATAAATGTTCAGCCTTAACACAATTACACATCCATTGAATTCAATTCCATTTTCTTGAAATTATGTCAATTTATTGAATTAAATGCAATTTTAGAAAACTTTACAACTGCACAGAAATGACTAAAATTCAAAATGTATCAGTCACTTATTACAAGTACACAAATTTATTTCGATAATTTTTTATTACATGAACTGTGAAGCTTCGCATATGGAACAAATGGTACCCGGTTCGTTTCCGGTTCGTTTCCGGATCCGGCAAATAGTACATCCAAATACTCGGATTTGGTACTCGGTGGAAAATGTCTTTCCGGTGGACCCCTAATGAGTACACTGACTGTATGGCTTACGCTGTAGGTGGGAAAATGAGATGACAAGAGGGAGCACTGGCTACCCACTGTCAAATGCTGAGGCTAAGAAAATGAAGTTGCTAACACTTCATACTCGTAGCTACCTCTCAAGCTAGCTTAAGAGACTGATCTTCTCTTTCGCCGTTAGGCCATCAGTAAATCTAAATGTAAGGTACGATTGAGTGTTAGCTATAGAGTTCAAGATATGATCAAGATTGCAAAATTCCAGAGTTAACAGCACGTCTTGACAACCGATTTAATGACGATAAAAGTGTAGTGATGACAGAGGCAATACAGTCATTATTAGGACTGCCGTACTTCATCTTTTACTTATAGGGCGAATGTACCCAGTAAGACTTAAAAGAGGTGTGTAAAGGCACTGGCCGCGATCTTGTTTGACAGGTGGAGGGACACTTGAACTGATCTGGTCCAAAAAGAGGTGAAAATTTTTTCTCCCTTTCTTAGTGTCTCTTCAAAATGGGGGAAGGGGGGACAACTGTATACTGTGTCTCCCCCACTGTTAAAGGCGGGGGTCTTGTCCCCCTCGACCCCCGGGATTGCCGCCCATGTGTAAAGGACTGCTTTTCTTCTTGGTTCCTAGCAGGGTTCAACACGGCACACAGGCGATGTTCCTGCTCAACCTCAACCGTCCGAAATACAAACAAGTGCCCTTTCCAAGGGTGCAGCACCATCCCACAGTTCGGACTCCAGTTCATGTGGTACCCCAGAAAGTTTTGACGATTTGAGCATCAAGAACCTGGATCAGTGGTCGCGAAGCATCATCATAGAGAATGTTCCGGAGGGCACATTTCCTGCATTACGCCTTCTGCTGGAAAACAAAAGCATGGGTGGCGGCAACATCGTAACTTATGAAAGAAATCCAAACAGCAACCATGTCCTTGCCACCTTTAAAGAATTACAAGGTAAATTGCATTGGGTGTTATTAAAAGGTAAATTGCACCCAGTGCAAGTAGTCTTGCTCGTATTGGTGATGAATTATACCTACAGATCTCATTATTCTTTTTTGTAATTATCTTTATTTTTCAACGGATGCTGTATGTAACAGTAATTGAGTAATGAGTTTTAATTTGAAACCCCAAAAAATCTTTTAAGAAAATGTCATGCCAAACTGCAAACAAGACAGATTTCTATGCAGTTTATATTTCTTACACGGCAGTGCCTTGCATCAGAGTAGCCTACATGCACCAGTATGTAAAATATGTGCATAAGTTTTGGTATAGATATTTATATCTATCTGTTGTCAATAAGTCTTTGTGTGTTTATTTAGTTGCTGAGAGTTTTCTGGGTGCAAAGAAATTGAATGTATTAAAGCAAGTCTTTTCTGTTCGTCGTCCTTTCGTTATTGAGGAACCGAAAGATGTGTCACCTGAAAATTTGGCTGTTCTGGATTCTCAGGCAAGGCATTCAATTCATGCTGCTGATTCAGTGCCTGAAGAAAAGGAAGATGCTGCCCAGAGGGAAGTCCCTGGAAACAAAGATAACGAAGATGAACAGCTGAAGAACAAAGTGGGTAACGAAAAAGAGAATGAATCAAAGCAGAGCCAGGAAGAAACAGGAAGAGATGGAAGAGAGAAAGAAGATGAAGAACACCATAAAGATAAAGAAGAAGAAGAAAAATTGAAGAGGGCTGAAGAGAAAACTGAAGAAAAACAAACGGATGATGAAGAACAGAAGAAAGAAATTCAAAATGAAGATGAACTGCGGAATAAAGAGAAAGAACGAAAAGAAGACCAAGGGAAAGATGAACTAGAAGAATTCAAAGTACAAACGGAAAGTAAAAAACAGAGAAAAGAGGATGGTGAAACACAAGACAACATTAAGCCGAAAGAAAGTGATGATGAGGACGAGGATGAAGAGAAGAAAGAAGGAAAAACCAGAAGTGAATCAGGTGCAGCGGGTACTGCAGCGGCCAAAGAGGAAGATAAAGAGAGCAAGAGAGGAGCTACCAGAGATGCTGGTCAAAGTGCTGTGGATGACGACTCATTAAATACAGACAAATTAAGCATAGAAAATGCTGTTACTGTGCATAGTGCTGAAACTACTTGCAGTGAAAAATCTGAAGGAAAACAAACATCAAAAACTGAAAAAGCAGCAGATGATGAATATGTGTTGTTGAATCCACCTTTGGAGTTGCCTCCAGAGAGAAAAGACGAAATTGACACCAGTGGAAGTGAGCCAAGTTCAAGTCTAGACACCATGAAGTCACCAAAGTCTATCATTGTGAAGGGTGTGTCATCGCACACTGTTGATGTTGTTGAGGTTTTCCTGGAAAGTCCTAAGAAAGGAGGAGGACCAGTCAAAGAGTTTAAATTCAGTGAAAGTGATGGAGAACTATCGGTGATCTTTGAAGATGAACTAGGTATGTTACACAATAAGGTACACTGTAATAGTTTTTCCGAGATTGTGTTGAGCATCTGGTATTGCCTTAGCTTTTATTGGTCCAGGAAGGTTTTATTTATAAGACACAGCGAAATTAAGCAATATTGAGTCAGGTTAGTAGTTTAGTGATCTACTGTAATGACTTCTATAGTGCCACTGTACAACATGACATATGTTCCCCATTAGGGGACAAGCTCATTTATATTTTGTAGGCCCTTGAGCCGGCAATGGATGAATCCGAAGGTCCTGGACACGGGCCCACTGCATCGCAGGTCTTGTCAATTTCTTCCTAGCTTATGTGACATCTTTGTAAACTGTAGAATACACCGTGCCTCTGTGAGTTTCTTAAAAGGCTCTATGTACCAAATTGTACTGCTTGGTGACAAAGACTTCTGTACACAAACAACTTACCCAGGGTCGTAACACGGAGTCGAACCTGCAACTGCATGATCATTGACTAAGCTTGTTACCAACAGACCACCATGTCACAGAAGAAGTTGCTACGTTACTTGTGATAGTGACGGATTTATTATAGAACACTTATTATGTGAACCAACTTAGTAAAACTGAATCTGAGGAACGTTTTATTTTTTTTCTGCTGTCCTTTAGTTGCCGAAAAATTTCTTAGTCTCGAGTCTTTCAACATTTTGGAGAACACATTCTATGTGTGGTCACCAGAAAGGAAAAAGCAGATGGAAGAGCGTTTGGAGAGCCGGAAAGAAGCGGAAGAGGAGTGTCGAACGGTGAAAGTTCATGGAGTGGGTTCGTCTGAAGTTGCAGAATTCATTGCAGGGTTAATGAAAAATAAAAGAAAAGGAGGTGGCGCAATTGAAAGCGAATCGTTCGATGAAAAAAGTGGAATACTTATCATACAATTCCAAGACAAGAAAAGTAAGATTCCACTGCAAAACACAGTGAAATCGTGGGTCAATAGGTCATTTATAGCAAAATTTATGCAAGGGCATAGCTTTGCCACACAAAGTGGTGGTGACTAATCCCCTCTTCCCTTCCCCTCTCCCTCCTCCCTCCCACCCTTCCCCTATATACATATTTTAGTATGCTTTGTCCACAACTTTAAGGTCACTTGCAGATAACAAATTACATGTTTACATTCTGTTTCACAGCTATTAATATGTTCAATTTTTTATGACACAGGTCACAATACAGCCCAACAACAGTCATTCGGGAATCATTGGCACCTAAAAGAATTCAGAACTTTCCAAACCAAAATAACGATGTCATGTCGCAAAAATTTCAGTACAGGGCCGAAAGGTGATGGTGACTGTCAGTACCGCTTTTAAAAGTGATGGTAACCGGGCACCACTGTCACAATACAAAGTTACACCTGTGAATTTATGTAGCACCTGGTTATCTATCACTCCTGTCATTGTGTGGCTTAACATTAGAGGTTTACATAAAGGTTTGGATTAGATTAGCTTCGACTAGGTGTGGATTCTGAAGGTTGTTGGCTGATAAAGATATGTGGAGATATTAGGTGCAAAACAGGAAACTGTCTTGATTACTTTGTACTTTTTTTGTTACAGTTGCTGATCGCTTCCTTGCACAGAAGTCCATTTCAATGGCGGGTAAATCCTATGACATTCATGCTCCAGTCAAGGAAGAACCCAAAACAGAGAGCATTCCACCTGAGGAGGTGGATGGGTTCAAGGACAGGGAGGCGGAAGAATGGAAGAGTCGAACTGTGGAGGTGCATGGAATCCAGTCCCAGGAAGTTGCTGAAACCATCGTGCCTCTGTTGGAGAATAAACGAAAAGGAGGTGGACCTGTTGAAGAATACTTCCTGAATGAAAGCAGGGGCATCCTGTCTGTGAGGTTCCAAGACAAGAAATGTTAGTTTAGAATTATTATTATTATTAATATTAAACAGACATATTTAATGTGTAGAATTAGCACAGCCTCAAAGGCGTGTGCAATGACCCTGCACTTAGTTCGAATGATAGCACTGTATAATAGGGGTCCACCGGTAAGACATTTTCCGCCGAAAACCGAATCCGAGTATTTGGATGTATTTTTGCCGGATCCGGTAACGAACCGGAAACGAACCGGGTACCATTTGTTCCATATGCGAAGCGTTACATTTTCATGTCATAAGAAATTATCGACATAAATTTGTGTACTTGTAATAAGTGACTAATACAATTTGAATTGTAGTCATTTCTGTACAGTTGTGAAGTTTTCTGTGTAATTGTTTTAAGGTTCAACATTTATAATTTATTTAGTTTATTGAATAAGTTTTTAAAGAAAAAAAATTTTCTTTAAGAAAATATTTTTGCAACTATTTGCGTCTACAATATTTGCCAAGGCGAATACTTCCGGAAACGGGATTTCCGGCGGAAGCGAATATCCGAGGCGGTTTCTGGTGGACGCCTACTGTATAATAATCTAAACAGGTAATTAATTAGGTCCATTAAATTGGAAAGTTTTGAGTATCTCTAATGTAGTTAATACATGTTACTATATTACACTATTTATGCACGAATATTTGTGCACAAATATTTCTACAATGTCACACTACGTGTGCAAGAACACTATTAATTTAGAATATCAAGAGTTGCCTTATGACAATGGTTTGTATAATGAGGTCAATTCTCAAGCCGGATTAACTTTGGGATCCATGCCCAAACTACCTTATTGAGGAGTTTTGTTGAAGAAGCATGGTTAATTGAGGCTATGGCATATTATATAGAATGCATAAAAGGAATTGTAACTGAAACTTTGTATGACATCTCTTCAACAGATGCTCCTCTGATGTGTTCATAATACATTGCGGACGGCGCCGGACGTGTGATGTTTTTAGCACTTCTTTAAAATTTATTTATTTGATTTGACTATTTTGTGTTGATGTCTGTGCACAGGTGCTGAACACTTCCTACGACAAGAGGTGATCTCGGGCCTTAAAGTGCCCTATTACATACGACCTCCACTCTCTCCTGATACGCAACCAGAAATTGCAAACATAGCTGGCAATAAACCACAAAATGAAGAAACGTCTGACAAAGAAAAGTCTTCAAATGATGAAGATGAAGATAAGCTGACAGGTATATCTGAACTGGATTAGTGGCATCTTTGTAGACCAGGGGTTCCCAACCTTTTCTATGCCTCGCACCCCTTGGAAATATTTGATTAGCGCACGCACCCCCTACAAAAGTCATATCACATTTGAAGACGACTAAGTCACATTTCTATTTTTTGAACCACAGACTGAACTCATACTCATACAGTACTGTAGATGAACAAACTGAACTAAAAATGAGCTTTTAGCTCAGTGCATAAAATGCACATATAAATTCATAACGCTACAAAGAATGCACTGGGGTTTTTGCAAGTCATCATTTCCTGTTGTGCAAGTGAAACCAAAGCGCACATACTCATCATTCCATTTCCTTCTTTTTGACATGATGAAAAATGAAGGGTTAATCTGCAAACCAGCAAGAGAAAAATATGAGCTAATTTACCTGTTCATAAAGCCCGTTTTGACCAATTTTTCCTGCTCATTGCTTCTTTCAAAATAATATTATGTCAATATGACATTGCACTCAAAGCAAAAATAATTACCTACAAATGCGGGCACACTGCAAGACACCGGTTGCACTACGATACAAATACTGCTCAGTAGTATACACACAAGCACATACAATTATTACATTTATTAATATCAAGTTCTGTTATAATAAAATAAATGAGACCTCACCTTCAATGCAAACAATTTTTGTAACGAGTTAATTTCGTGACATTTGTATAAACATGACGGATTTTCTATCAACCGATAAAAAAGTTTACCTACTCTTTCTCGCACCCCTGAAATGTCATCTCGCACCCCCTGGGGGTGCGGGCACCTCTGGTTGGGAACCCCTGTTGTAGACTGTAGAGTACACAGTGCCTCTGTGAGGTTCTTAAAGGCTTTATATTCCAATTCAATTTCAATTCAGTTCTGTTTATTCAATTCAATTCTGTTTATTTCCTGTAACCATTGATTAACAATTATGCAGTAAATTACAATTATACAGAGGTTACTAGGCGGAGACCCAAAAGGGATGGGGAATCCCGCTAATAGGGCCACCTGACACGGTGAATAATGCACAGTAACTAGAGCGCGTGGCAGCTAGTTTAAATAATAGTAGGTACAGGAAAAATATAAACATGAGGCATCTTATAATATTATAATAAAGTTATAATATTATTACATTAGTTAGCTTGCATCGAACAAATATATCTTAACTAACATATCAACACTAACATATCTTAACTAACACACCCAATAATGCAAATCAGGAAGGTTCAAGTTATTTGTTGAATCAGATAATGGCGTAATTTATTCTTGAAAATGGGCAGAGAAGGTAATTGACGGATAAATAGGGGTATCCCCTGCATACCTAATGGATGATAACCGAGTGTTTGTATGAGCAAAGGGTTGACGATAAAGCTTGGATCCTCTTGTAGAATAGGAATGAAAATCCGAGGCAAGTAGAAGGAGCCCTCTATACACCACAGGCAATAGGTTATGTTCATACCGATACATAAATTCACCTATCTGAGTAGTCCTAATTTGTTCAACTTTTAACAACTTATATTCAAGAAATAATTGGTCGGTATGTGAACCGTATGGAGTACCGGCCACACAACGGATTGCTCGTTTATGGAGGATGGTGAGTCTTTGAAGGTGAGATTTATAAGTTGAGGCCCAAATTAAATTGCAATAAGTGAGATAAGGATAGATCAGAGTGTAGTAGAGGGTTAGCCGAACATGAGGTGGAAGTTTATAGGCTGCTCGTTTCAGAATTCCAATATTCTTAGCTATTTTAGAGGAGATAGCTTGAATATGATCTTTCCATGATAAATGCTGGTCTAATATTACTCCCAGGAATTTGGATGAACTTGTTTGGGTGATTGGAATATTGTCAATATATAAAGTATTAGGGTTGGTGTCACAGATTTTCCTATGAGATTTAAATAGGATATAATTAGTCTTATCTAGATTGAATATATGCATACAGACATATGCATCTTATCTAGATTGAATATATGCATACAGACATATTAAATTGCAGAGTATACGACACGTACAGCACATTTAATTATCGTGTGTGAGTACATTTGTTTATTTTGTATAAATACATTTGTTTATTATATTTAAGTATGGTATAGTATGGTATTGTATCTGGGAATTTACAAAGTGCCTCACAGTGTGAGATTGAGAGCCTCACGGAAAATGAAAAGACTAAACTATGAACAGCAGATAGGGAGAACTGAGCAAGTAGGGTCCCACGCAGTACCAAGGAGTATATTTATTTATTATGCGTGACTACATTTTTTTATATTTATTATGTGTGACTACATTTTTTATATAAATTTAAGTGCATTTGTTATTTGTTTTTTACTATAACTAACATATGTGAGTACTTTTGTTAATATTTTCTAGTATACCATAATTATTACTTATTATGACCGAATACTTTTACATATTATTACTGAGTACATTTACGTATTGTGACTGATTACATTTATGTATTATGACAGTTCATTTCCGTATTATGCCCAAATACATTTACGTTATTATTATGACCGAATACATTTACTTATTATGCCCGAGTACATATATTTACTAATGTATTATATCTTAGTACAGTTGTGATACATTTCTGTTACTATATCGAATCTGTATTTGTGCTATATTGGTAAATTTCTGGGATATTTTTCTGAACCATAGATGAACGTGAATCAGAGGTTCCAGAATGCAGAGAAGAAGGTGAGGGAAAACTGACTGAAGAACCCATAGGGAAAGTCCAAGATAAACGTGATGAATCAGAGGTTCCAGAATACAAAGAACACATGAGGAAACTTGCTGAAGAACCAGTCGGGAAACCCGAAGAATCGTCCCGAGGAGAATCACCGGTTGGAGATCCTTGTGTGATTGAGGTCCAAGGAATACCTGACACTGCTACAGATGCAGTAGTGACCATGATATTCGAAAACAAGAAATACTGTGGTGTTGCAGATGTTGAAGTGGCTCAGGTACAGATGCTGGAAGGAGGCAAAGCTCTGCTTACCGTCAAGGAACCACAACGTAAGAGTACTTACTGGTATAGTTTAACTTAGGTTTCCTAGTACCAGTTTGCACTGGCATCTTGAGAGACTTTGGAGTAGTTTCTGAGTTTCTGCAGGCGCAGCAGAACAGTTTTATCACATCATATTACACATAGACCACTTGAACTTCTTTGCAAAAAATGATTATAGGGGATAATGTAACATTTTTTACTTCATTCATTCATAGATTTTGCAGTGCTTAACACTTTAATGACGAGCATGTACTAAAGGTGACTCATAAACCAATGGTAATGGTAATTGCAGATTTATATAGTGTCACTTCAAGAGGGATTCATCAGAAGCGCTCTCGACCTAAAACAATGAAACGATGATCGAACAAAAGGGTCTTCAAGAGAAACTGAGAAACTCGTGTTGCAGGTTGTTAGGCAGCTTGTTCCAGGAGAATGGGGCCGACCAAAGCAATGGAGCTCGTCGTTAAAGTGTTAAACCCCTTGGTGCCTCTGAACGGTTCACCCTACTAGAGGTGCTTTATAAATGTTTAAATACAGTAAAATACAATATGCATTATGCAACTTGTCTCTCGGGCTCATTGTTTGATATTCAACATGCTTTTTGAACTGTATTTAACCATGGGTTGTATGGATTCAAGTCTCCTCCTCCCATAGGACGGTTACTGAGTAAGGACCTTGAGCAAAGTCCTTCACTCACAATTGCTCAGCAACATCGACTGATGCTTGGTTATTAGATAATGACGCTTAATAAATGCATAATAATGATGGTAATAATGCTTTGTCGAACACTGTTTAACTGTGGAGTCTATCGATGTCACCTGAGATTTGCACATTAGATGTTCAAAATAATAGTAATAACAATAGTAGTAGTAGTAGTAGTAGTAGTAGTAGTAGTAGAGCGCCTCTGAATAGTTATTGAGTGTCTCTGAATAGTTATTCTGCGAGAGGCACTTTATAAATTTCTAGATACAATACAATAGTGGTAGTAATAATAATATAATAATGTGGGTGCTTCTTGAAACCAAAACCTGCGATGTGTGATTTTAAAATAATTTTTTTAAATAATAATATTTAAATCATAATTAAATTGTATTATTTGTCTTTGGTAACTGCTGTCGTTTCAGTTATGTTGAGTTGCAGTTGTCTGTCGATCATGCTTTTGATGTGATATCTGTTTAATTGTACTGTACCATGTAATGCATGCGTGCATTACAAATGTAAATAACGTCTACTTACTTACGTACATGTGTGCCTGTCAGATGCAACTAAAGTCTACTTACTCGTGTTTACTTATAGATGCAAAGGCGCTAATTGACGTAGGCAGTATGAAGTACAGGAATCACACGCTTGTGCTCTCGAGACCCTCAAAACCAGAACCTGTTGAGGAAGTCAAGGAGTCGGTGCGGCCTACGTTTTCACTCAAAGATTTGAATGAAACTCCAGGTGGAAATGCGACAGGCCATGAACAGTCGATCACTGAAAGTGCGACCATTGACGTTAGCAACATTCCAAAAGATATGGGTGAAGACACACTTCAGATGATATTCGAGAACAAGCGCTATGGTGGTGGAGGTGAAGTGAAGAACATTATCTACGAGAAAGGGCAAGGGTCAGCAGTCATCACATTGTCTGATCCAGAAGGTACACCATTCATTCATTCATTTATTCATTCATGCATTCATTCATTCAAGTTGTTCGTTCATTCTTTCATTCATTTATTCTTCACTAGCAGGTTTACCCGGCGTTGCCCGGGGTTATAAGTTTCTATCCCTGTAGCGAATAAGCAACAAATTTAGCTATATGTTTAAATCCGTGTAGCGAATAAGGAAGAAATTTAGGCGACCTGTGGGGGAGACTGCTTTGCAGTCTAGGCGTGGACTGACTGCTTCGCAGTCGCCCTCTGGCGACGACTGCTTCGCAGTCGGAGAGACTGCTTCGCAGTCTCCCGTGGACTGACTGCTTCGCAGTCGAGTGGCGACGACTGCTTCGCAGTCGGGGAGACTGCTTTGCAGTCTCCCGTGGACTGACTGCTTTGCAGTCGAAGAGGGTGAAGCCGGCGTTGGCGGATTCAAGAAAACGCCAGAAATCTAGCCCTCACTGCCCTTAGTAAAGCAGAGTCTTTGAACATACAATTTTGCTGTAAAACGATGAATATAGTTCGATTCAATCGTTATTAAATTTTGTGCGAAAGTAAACAACGTCTTTATTTGCATTATTAATGACGTTGGGGAATATTCGCGCCATAAATAGAACCGCTTGTCGTTAAATGCGCATTATTAATGACGTTGGGGAATACCGGCGCCATAAATAGAAGCGCTTCGCGCTGGGTCGTCAGGGACGGTCGGTTGGGTAGAGTTTTGGGGGATTTTCACCATGTTAGCGGTAAAAAAGGGGGTAAGCGAACCCCTCCACTGGGTGTCCGATGCCGAGACCGACACAGCAGTGAAGGTTTGGAGTGAAAAGGTGCAAAATTGTAGAAGTTAAGCCCGGTCAAACAGACAGACAGAGGGACACACACACACACACAGAAATCTCGCTTTATTATATAGATTAATTGCTGCTGTTGCTTGCCTTCTCACTCAGTCACACACTAACTCACTCATTTACTCTCACTTATTCGTTCGTGGATTCAAAGTTTCTATATAGGACCTCTTCAAGATATCTATGCAAAGGCACAGAATTTTTTCTGCTTGTGATATTCAACTGTGACATTTTATTGTTATGACTTCAAAGTATATTTTAACTACCCGGTATGTCGACTGGTTAGAGCATGGAGAATATGGGTTTGAGCCTCCCTTGAGTTGGCTATGGTGTTGGTACCATGAGCAAATCCTTCACTAACAATTTCTCATCATCGATTGATTTTGGTCATTAGATAGTGCCACTTAATCTCTATAAATAAAGCCAGCTTTCTGTGTGTGTGTGTGTCTGTCTGTCTGTCTGTCTGTTTGACCGGGCTTAACTTCGTCAATTTTGCACCTTTTCACTCCAAACCTTCACTACTGTGTCGGCCTCGGTTTCGGACACCCAGTGGAGGGGTTCGCGTCCCCCGTTTTCACCGCTACAATGGTGAAAAACGGCCAAAACATCGCCCCAAGCGATAGGAAAATTACCGTGCCTGCAGTGACATTAGGCTTACTGCATTGGATGCAGTGCCTGCAGTGACATTAGGATTACTGCATTGGATGCATGCACGTGTAACAAATATCGAAGAGAAATTTATTGTTGGTAAGTCAATTTGGGGGGTGGTGGTGGGGGGTGGTGGTGGTGGTGGGGGGGGGTGTTGGCGGTGGTGGTTGGGGGGGTGGTGGTGGCGGGGGAGGCGGGTGGGGGTTAGTGGGGGGCGGGCGGGGGGGTGGTGGTGGGGGTGGGGGTGGTGGTGGTGGGGGGTGGGTGTTGGCGGTGGTGATTGGGGGGTGGTGGGGGGAGGCGGGTGGGGGTTGGTGGAGGGTGGTGGGTGGGGTGGTGGGCGGGGTGGTGGGGGTGAGGTGGTGGTGGGGGTGGGGGGTGGGTGGGGGGTCGTGGTGGGGGTCGTGGGTGGGGAGCCGGGGGGAGGTGGGGGTGGTGGGTGGTTGGGGTGGGGTGGTGGGGGGTGGTGGGGGTGGGGGTGGTGGGGGGTGGTGGTAGGTGGGGGTGCAGGGATTGAAACTTATAACCCCGGGCAACGCCGGGTAAACCAGCTAGTAAGTAATAATAAATAATAATAATAATAACGGTTATTTGATTCTCATGTTGTAAAACTGCTAACTCTTTCACTTTATCATAAAGTAAGTAAGTAAATACATTCTTTATTGACCAATTGCAATTGCACTTTGTTGTACAGACATCTAATAAATACAGTTAAGACGTATATAGCATACTAACAATATATGTAAAATTATAAAGTCGTTTTGTGCAATGAAGCATATTTGTAGTGTTCTATTTGGAATTTATTTAACACCGGTTAACAAAATATTTAATTTTTGTGTTTGTTTCCAGCTGCCAAGAGACTGTTGCATCAAGAATCTGTGCTTTTCAAGGGGTCAAGGCTGATGGTTACAAAACACGTTGAAGAAGTCAGAAGCCAAAAACCTTTCCCTCCCAGGAAACGAAACAGTGTAAAGGAACAGCCTTCGATCTCTGATCGAACGATTAAAGTTAGCAACATTCCATCAGATGTTACAAAGCAGATTTTAGAGATGACGTTTGAGAGCAAAAGGCATGGAGGAGGTGATACTGACAACGTTGTTTATGAGCAAGGACAAGGAACTGCGGTGATAACATTCAAAGACCCAGAAGGTAGTTAACTATAATTTCTTCTAGAAATGTAACTATTATATATCTAATGTCTAGTCTAAAATAGGCAACAAATTTTTGTCTGCTGTTTCTATGTCATTGGATTGACACTTGGAATTACTGGATTGCAGATCTGTTTTGGAGTGCCATCGATGGTGCATTGGTATAATGTTGCTATAGAAGTTTTAAGATTAGGTTAGATTTTCACAAACTGGAATAAACAGAATGAGTGTTTGTTTCAGTGGCAAAGACACTTATTCAGAAAGAAGTTCTCACTTACAGAGGTAACCAATATGCCATTACCAGGCCTGTGGAGGAACCAGTCAAGCGTGCAAAACAAGAACAAGAACAAGTGTCAGCCGTTTCCAGCAGAATGGTGGATGTCAGTGATATTCCACCAGAAATGACGACGGAAATGCTGACGATGTTTTTGGAGAACAATAGTGGCGGTGACATTGAAAATGTTGACTACAATGACGAACACAACACTGCCGTTGCTACTTTCACTGATTCAGTTGGTACGTGTAAATGTGTCTGTAGTATGTGAATGTTTTATAGGCTGACTGGATGGGGCATAATCCATGAAATACCAGACCATCTGGGCTTACTCAGCTGTTCATCCAGTTGGGGTTGGTTCATAGGTACCTGTATGCACTGGAATTACGAGGTACCCATATCGAAGATGGTCTCCATTATGAGTACCTGTGTCAGTTTGGAGTGTAAAAATAGCATGCGGTTGACTCCTTACTGATGTCTTGTGTGCACTTCAGCAAAAAGCCTTTAACTCCTGCAGCAATGTCTGATACTTCTCTGTAAACGCTTGTAAGTAAGCAAGTGTGTTTAATTTTACTTTATGTTTACTTAAACTTACCCTTCTGTCAATGGCGTTTAGGCCCAGGATGTGAAAGTACAGAAAGCTTCGTGTTATAGTTTGCTTTTGGAAATGTTATTGAATTTTTTACTTAATGTTAACTATTGATTAGGCCAAAAAAAAAATAATGGTGTGTTTCCGGTAACGCGACCGAGTCACTTTTTTGGCGCGACTCGGATAATTTTTGGAGAAATTTTTTTTTTCATAACTCATTTCGTGTCAGAGTTGCAGCTTTCCGACAACTGAAACCTCATTTTCTGTGCCAGAGGTGCAGAATTGCGACATTATAGGTGTGCTTACTAAGCAGACGACCGTGGGAAACCAGCGGTCTTTCAATGTAAATAAGAGCACCGTTAATTAGAGCAACGAGATGCGTTGCCCGATGTGCGGACCTGCACGAGAAGGACTTAGGTCTAAGGGTAATTAGAGCAAAAAAGAGGCTGTAAGTTCACATGGTCAGCTTTTACAAATGTGGGAGGGGTGGGGAGATAATAGACCCGAAAGTCGGCGATTCTCCCACGGTCATGCGCCAGGGTTATTAACCAAATCCATTGGTCGTATTCAATATATTATCAACATCTACGATTATCGTACGTATCATAGTATGAGTAAAGTTTCCTTTATAGCAACCAGCCTCAAGGTCAGCCTCAGCATCCTAAGCAACAAGCCCTGCCTATGGGGGAACAGTTGGTCGCAATGGCGACTGATCAGTGCCGGCCCGCTATTCGGGGCTCCGCTATTCTGGGAGCCCACCGGAATATACATACATACAACATAGATACATGCATACATGAATGCAGCCATACATACATAAATGCATACATGCACATATGCATTAATACACATAAATGCACACATACATACATATATGCGTACATACATGCATACATACATGCATACATACATGCATACATGCATACATAAATGCATACATACACATATACATTAATACACATATAAATGCACATATACAAACATACATGCATACACACATGCATACATACATATGTCCATACATACATACTACGTACATGCATACATAAATGCATACATACATAAATGCATGCATGCACATATACATTAATACACATATAAATACATACATACATGCATACATACATGCATGTATACATACAACATACATACATACAACATACATACAATGTTATACATAAATATAATATACATACATACATACGTACATAAATGCACGCATACACATATACATTAATACACATATAAATGCACACATACATACATACATACATCATATATACATACATACAACATACACCCACAACATACGTTAGACTATCGTTGATGGCTGCCAGAAAGCGATATTAATGAACTACACTTGTGAAAATATTAGCCTTCTAGCATATATAAAGAGAACATGTTTTAAATTTAATTTACTGACAGATAAGTTTAAAGAGTGTTTATTTAGTGACATCTTCTTGAACATTCTCAAAACGTAAGAAAAACAAAAAGGTGATATGGTCGCTGTGAAATGGCATTCTATAAAAATATTTAAAAAAAAATATTTTCCTACCTACCTACCCAGTTTTTTAAAACTCCGTTACTGGAAACACACCATTATTTTTTTTGGCCTTACTGGAATCACTCCTTTCCAGAAGAAACTATCCTAATTCTGCATCTTCCCATTATATCTTTTGCTGCTCCTGTTCTGAACACCATCCACCATAGCCTTGTGACCATCTACCTGCTTGACTGGGATCTTGACATGAAATCGAATCTGACCTTACCAATATTTTGTTTCGACTGGGCACCTGTGGATAAGTTGGTTCCCACAACTTAGCGTTCTTTGGGTACAGTAGAAATCTTTAGATTACAATTACAATTACGATGACCGAATTTGAGTGAAGTACATATGGTTGATGTGCTGATGTCCAAAGTCCAGATATCGTGGCAAATTGCAACAGTTGTACCACACATCCATGTAATTTAAGATGTCGCCATGGTTTAGTATAATATAATATTTATATATTTATAATTATTATGAAGTTATGATTTTGTATGATGTTATTATTTTCTAAGCTTGAAACTTTTAATATTACAAGTTCCTGTTCTTTGTTGTTCTTTCAGCTGCGGATGTTTTGATATCTGACGAAATTGTAGCTTATAAAGGAAAGCAACTTTCTTTTGCAAGGCATGTGGAGAAAGTAGGTGGAAGCAAAAATATTCCAAAAGAAAGGAAGAACCAGTCTGTGTCTTCTGACCGGACAATCTTTGTTAGTCAAATTGAAGCGAAACAAAAGGAGGACTATGTAATTATGATTTTTGAAAGCAGACGTAATGATGGTGGAAAAATCAAAGACATTAAATACAATCAAGAACAAGGAACGGCGGTCATTACTTTTGAAGATCCCAGAGGTGCGTTTACAAGTTTTATCTTTAGATTAACTGAGGTTGTACTGATAACCCAAAATTACTCTAGTTATCTTTCACATTTTGTTCCATTACTTTCTCAGACAATTCAGGCATTTCAGTTAAATGCTACTGTACAGAGAGTCCAGTTTAAAATATGTTTCATAAGTTGCTAGATAATACATATTTGTGTCTTTGCTGACCTTTAACCTCTTAAACTTTGCACACGTTTGTGATGGTTCACCTTGAATCTTGTCATAATCTGACCTAGAATAGTATCTGATTTGGAGGGTTTTTCATTTGCTTTGCTAAGGCTCTGGCATTTGTTGTTTAAGTGCAACTTCTGTGATGCTTATCCACCACAGCCTGCCTCTCTGTCGTGTTGGACTGATCATGTGGATATTGACCTGGTTATGACTTGGTTTAGGTGAGGGGCATTCAATAGTATAGCGGTTAGTGTGTTTGACTGTTAATTGAAAGTTAGGGGGTTTAAATCCTGCCAAGGTAGAAAGTTGGCTTGAGATTTCTGTCCCATCTGTACCCCTGGGCTAAGAAACTGAAGCCGCTAACACTTCATACCCATGGCTGCCTCAGGGCTAGCTTAAGGGACTGCCCTTTTTCTGTTCTTTGGTGATCCATTGGTTGATGTCTTGTGCATTAGACATTGACCTTACCGTGGTGGCTCAGTGGTAAGTTCGGCGCCTTGTGACCGGAGGGTTGCAGGTTCGAATCCCACTCTAGCCGCTGCGTACGGACCTTGGGCAAGTCCTTCACTCGCAATTGCTCGTGGCGCTTCGGCGTGAAAATTCCGGCACAGTATCAAATGCTGTAGTCGGGAGCGCCTCTGAGTAGTAGTTGACTTCGAGAGGCGCTATAGAAATATCCGGAATAAAAATTGACATGATAAAATTTAATAATTAATAATAATGATGTCATTAAGGTCTGGGCTAAAATTAACATTTTTCGGTCTTCTTTGTCCACTGTAGTCTATCTTCCAGTCTCTTGGGCCATGTGCACAGTGCGATCGTACGTTACCTTCCGGAATAACATACGCATACTGTGCGTACATTATTGAAAAAAATAACGTACGCATACCGTACGAATATGTTAAAAATGCCACAAATTTTTCTGATCATTCACTAAGAATCTCGATATAACTATAGTGTTATAAGGTACACATTCCATATGCGTAAGTGAAAAATGATCAGATTAACTCTACAGTATTGGTTTCCCCGTACGCAGGCCTAGTTATTTACGAACACTACCGAAATTTAGTATTACCAATAAAATGACCACTGGCACTGGCCATCCTATAAAGTGTGCCGTAAAATCTTAATATTCTTCAAACTAGGGGAGCCTATACATTAGACAGAATATTAACAATTTGGAATTTTAAAGTTTGAAAGTAGAGATCATTGAACAGCCACAGATGACTGATGTAATGATTAAAATTGTTTACGACCGTCAATCACCAACTATTATTGACTTTCCTTGTGCATAATGTTATGTATTTTATTTTCGTCATGAACAGATGTAAACGTACAGTAACGTACGGCATAATAACAGATGCGTACCGTGCGTACGTTATAGAAAACTATAACGTACGTTCCATACGTACGGTCGCACCTTGGCCTCGTGTATATATATATGCGTGTATCGTATTGTATCGTATCATAATGTCAATATATATCTGGGCTTTTACATATTGCCCTGGTTTTATCCAAAGGACTGTCATTTCAGAGTGAAGTCTTGTGTAGAAGAAACTTTGGTTAATGTTTTATGCATTAATCATGATTCTTTAGAAGTTGGCAGATCTGTTTAAATTATATAAAACATTATTATTATTTTAACAAATAATAAAAATTGTTTTATTAGTTGCTGCATCATTTCTCAAGAAAGAGATCGTAGAATTCAAAGGTCAACGCATGTTGATAACAAGACACGAAGACCAAGCTGCTGATGCTGGGCGTGGCGAAGACAGTGGTGATAACGCCAGTGCTAAAGAGCAACCCAGAAAGAAGTATACTGTGTCCGGAAGCTTCAACACAGTCAAAGTCTCTGAAATTCCTCAAAACGCATCAAAAGAAATGATTTCAATGTATTTTGAAAACAATAAGCGATCTGGAGGAGGAACACTTAGAGTGCTCGAATATCAGAAGGAAAAAGGAAAAGCCGTCATCAAGTTTGATAATCCTGAAGGTTTGCAGCCCATTTGCAAAGATCATTACCCTACTTCAATCATAATTTTCTCTCAGTACTTTTTAAGAGACTTGGTTTTCTTTTGTTTTAAAGATATCGACTGTAAATAATTGTTATAAGCTAAACCTAAATGTCCGAAATATTTGGAATCTTAGCACCTTAAAATTATTATTAGCAAGAAATCTCTCGATTATGATATGATATAGCTTATAACTGATTATCATGTAATTTTCTTTCTGGATAAATTTACAACTGTTCTCCTCATGTCTGCTGATCTGTAAAATTGTTTAATTCAGTTTATGTAGTTTCATTTTGCTGCAGACGGAATAGAAGTATGCAAGAGAACTCACGTCCTGTCTGGAGCAACTCTAAAGATCTCCGCTCTTGAAATGCCGCTGGATGACGTCAAAAGCTGCGCCATTGAAGTGAAAGGTCTTGGCGAAAGAGCAACTGAAGACTTTCTGGGGTTGTATTTTGAGAACACCAGCCGATCTGGAGGTGGTACAGTTGAAAAAGTGTTCTTAAACAAAGAAGCCAGAGCAGCAATCGTTGTATTCGAGAAAGCTACAGGTATGGGTCTTGTTGGTTTCGTCATTTGAGGATTGATGTTTTTTCTTTTCATAGGTTTTTTCAGATTTTAATAATTGCAAGAATTCTGTGTCTTATTATTGTTGCTGGTGCTTTGTTATATTTTTATAACATGAGGTCATATGATCCCTTATAAACAGTGAAATAACCGACCTGACCAATTACTTTCAAGAGCTGTGTGTGATAAGTTAGAGTCATTGAGGCCTTTACTTACCTCGACAGTTGGACAGTGAATTTTTGGTGGTTTCTAGTAAACAGAAAGATCAAGCGCCGAATTGCTATCACCGAATCCTGCATGGTCTCCCTGAGTAAAAGCTTCTGGCACTCCACATTTAAGCTGAATACATACTAAACTATAGCTCTACGTTGAGTATGTGCTGCTAGTAGAAACTCGACACCTATGACATGTGGTGTCTGAGGATTCCCTGTTTGGACCATGTGAGGAACCTCGTGATCAGCAGGGAATGGTAGTAGTGACTACAGTAGTAGTCACTGTGTGAAAACAAGCATGCTTCTTTAGCCATTTTGCTTGTGCTCCAGAAGATGAGGATACTGGAGAGCCCTGAGGGTAACATGGAACAAGCCACAGAGGAATTTGAGACGATCATGTGGTTAACCTAGAATTACTTGGATTAGAGTCTTGGAGAAGGATGCAAAAACCGTTATTGATTATTACTGTTTTTTTATTATACCTCAGGATTAAAGAATTATGAACTTATATTTGTTGGTATTATTATTATTTTTGTTGCTATTATTATTATTTTAGTGTCAACTGATGCTATTATTATAGTATTCATAAATAAAAACTTTGTTATTCTATTGATTCCATGTTTGCAATAGCTGTCTTGGGTGTGATGAAGAAGCAGTCTCATGTATTGGAAGGAGCAAAAGTTGAAGTGAATATTCTGGAAGCAGCACCCCCTCCTCCTCTGTTGCTGAGTGACGTGGATACCAAGAGACTCCTCGCCAAACGCCTTCCACCTTCAACCACAAGAGAGATCCTAACGAAGTACCTGAGCCCAGCAACAAAGGCAAAGATGGTTGGTTGGACACCAGCTGTTAAGCCCAGCACAGCCCTACTTGATTTCAGCTCAGAACCAGGTTAACCCACTACATATATTCTTGTGATACATGTGTCATACCTGCGCACGTGACGGCCAAGATGGCCGCATGTTTTCTGTGCGTGTCAATTTTGACCATTTTAGTTGGTCAAACACGATTTTTCATTCGATTTTTTAAAATTGCGTAGTATGCGTCCGTGGAGATATTTCTCTGTTTTGCGCTCTTTCTGGTGTGTTTGGACGATTTTCGGACGCTTACCATCGAAGCCGTGCACGCATCACAGACTGATAGAATGGTTTAGCCCGCTGAGGGGTTTCAGGTTGTTACCTGACCAACAAAGTCTTTGGCTCTGGCGCCCACTTTTCTACATCAGTGACACTATTAGACCATTTGCCGGCTACTATGAAAGTCGTCCTCTGCAGATCCAGTGCCGGAGGGGTGCCTGCCCGGACGCAACGTCTTCTACCACCTGCCAGGAACTGTCATGGTGCCGAGGTGTTGAACGAGTGGGATGGACTATGGCAGGGGTTCCCAACCAGGGGTGCCCGCACCCACAGGAGGTGCGAGATGACATTTCATGGGGTGCGAGAAAGAGTAGGTAAACTTTTTTATCGGTTGATAGAAAATCCGTCATGTTTATACAAATGTCACGAAATTAACTCGTTACAAAAATTGTTTGCATTGAAGGTGAGGTCTCATTTATTTTATTATAACAGAACTTGATATTAATAAATGTAATAATTGTATGTACTTGTGTGTATACTACTGAGCAGTATTTGTATCGTAGTGCAACCGGTGTTTTGCAGTGTGCCGGCATTTGTAGGTAATTATTTTTGCTTTGAGTGCAATGTCATATTGACATAATATTATTTTGCAAGAAGCAATGAGCAGGAAAAATTGGTCAAAACGGGCTTTATGAACAGGTAAATTAGCTCATATTTTCTCTTGCTGGTTTGCAGATTAACCCTTCATTTTTCATCATGTCAAAAAGAAGGAAATGGAATGATGAGTATGTGCGCTTTGGTTTCACTTGCACAACAGGAAATGATGACTTGCAAAAACCCCAGTGCATTCTTTGTAGCGTTATGAATTTATATGTGCATTTTATGCACTGAGCTAAAAGCTCATTTTTAGTTCAGTTTGTTCATCTACAGTACTGTTTGAGTATGAGTTCAGTCTGTGGTTCAAAAAATAGAAATGTGACTTAGTCGTCTTCAAATGTGATATGACTTTTGTAGGGGGTGCGAGCGCTAATCAAATATTTCCAAGGGGTGCGAGGCATAAAAAAGGTAGGGGAACCCCTGGACTATGGCCATGAGGAAAGGGGAAGAAATACTCATAGAACATTGAGTGTAAGGTCAGACTGCAAGATTGCTGCAAGATTGCTGTCAAAAGTTATGGCTACTTATGATGCTGCATAAACTGAAAGTAATTACATTTGTTTTTTTTAATCTGTTAGCAGTTAATTGCAACAACTACCTAATCTGATGATTTCAGTAGCGCTGTTATCATAGCACACAGGGTATCCACTGATGGTAGTGTCAAGTGAAGCTATAGTCAAAAATCACAGTCCATGACTAGAGAAGCCACGTCACAATCCAATAATCGCATAACCAGAAGCCAAACTGTGGTGGATAAGCACGATGAACAAATTTAAACAAACATCGTTAAACTTCTAATATTTTTTTATTTTAGACTATTTGTCCATCCGTCGTTTGGTTTGCAGTAAACCATTCCTGGGAAAAATGATTTCGATTCGCAGAGTTCCACAAACATCGAGCATCCTTGTTACCGGAATGCCATCGTCGATAACAGCTGATTTTGTGGCAATGTACTTTGAAAATCCTAGAAACGGAGGTACAGGAGAAGAGTGCAAAGTAGAATTACTGCCTGACAAGGGTTCAGCTATTGTGGAATTTGAACGACCGGATGGTAGGCATCTGTTGTCATCGGGGTCACAAATGTGGATAACTTAGACGTGGTCATAAAATTTATGCAATAAATGGCATTTTAAGCTTCAGTAGATCTGTGTACTAAGGCAGTTATTTGTGCACTGAGTAGATGTTGTGATATGTATGCATGCATTGCACGTACGTATGTTTGTATATATCAGGGCGCTTAGTATATAGTGCATTTTAAGCACCCTTCAAAAGTGCTGTATGCGTGACTATCTAACTGATCTAGGTCGTGTTAAGATAGTTTTAAAATGTTTGATTAACAGCGTCAGGTGCAGCAGTACGTAAATGGCAGACTGTTCCAGGAAGATGGGCCAGTATGTATGACAGTGGTTTTCAACCGGGGTTCCGCGGAACCCAGGGGTTCCGCGGGCGTCAGCCAGGGGTTCCGCGGCAGCAGTCTTAAATTTAAAAAACACCTACTGATTTTGCAAAAGGATGGAGAAATAACAGAATTCTTCACAGCTTTCAAGCGTTCATGCTAGACACAGTTCTGTGTTAAAATAATTAACATTTTGGGAACGTATTGTTGCATTTTATATTTGCATTGCAGTTTTACACAGGTAAACGGCGGGGCAGGCTAACCAGACGCTCTGATGTAGCCAACCCTCTTGGTGTCGAATTGGTTTAATTACCTCCGATCTCATTCCGTTTGGGATAGAGGAAGAATGTGCCGACAACAGCCCTGAATCGCGATTGCACCGTGTTGACTGACCGTTGTGTGGAACATCGTATGTGAATGTAATCCAGGGCAGAGGGCTGGCACATGCCATTACCGTTGGTGGGACCGCGAGTGAGTGTCACCCAAGGGAAGAGAGGCAGGTAACATAGAGTGGCCCAGAAACTGCAGCTTTGCGGCCGCCTGTGAGCGAGTTGTTGTTGGTCCGTTGTTGCCGTTCTGTTGCGTGCAGGGCGAAATCTGGAATACCTGACTCCCAGGAGAAGAAGTGGGCTCACTATAACCTACTTGCAGGCCCGTAGCCAGTAAGAGGCAAGACGAGGCGAGTGCCTCGTCTTAATTCTCAAGACGAGGCAAGACGAGGCAACCTCTCACTCTCTGCCTCGTCTTACTTCGACATGATAATTAAGATATCGTGTAAAGAATAACAGTATTTCAATATCTTCTATAGACACACAGACTCAATTGCCTCCTCCAGCACTGATTCACCCCCTTCTATCAACCCTGCTCCTAACTCTCAGTAATCGTTCCTAATTCTCTCTCCCGCCTCCGAAGCAGAAGTGTCACTCCTCCTAAACTCTCTACCCAACAAGCAATACGGACTTGATCCTATTCCCACCTCTCTTCTAAAAGACTATGCCTCTGTCTTCGTTGCTTTAATCACCAAAACCATCAATCTACCGGCAGCTTCCCAGGGGCCTTTAAGCACTCTCTATAGTCACTGCCCTTCTCGAGAAAGCAAAACTTGACAAGGATAACCTATCTAACTACCGTCCCATCTCCAATCTTTCTTTTCTATCTAAGTTACCTGAACGAATTATTGTCCTTGCTCGGCTAAACGACTACCTCTCTTTTGATTCACTTCATAACCCCCACCAATCTGGCTTTACTAAACACCACTCCACAGAAACTCTACTTGCTTCTCTGTACAATAAACTGGTCTGTGCCGTCAGCCACGAACAAGTCTTCTGCCTGCGTCTTCCCGACATCTACACAGCATTCGACACCATCGATCACAGCCTCCTTCAACGACTATCTTCTTGGTTTGGCGTCTCTGGCACTGCTCTACTCTGGTTCCAGTCCTACTTGTCTTCCCGATCCTTCGCTGTTAAAGCCTCCAGCCGCTACTCGCAACCTCTCCCTCTCTCCTGTGGTGTCCTTCAAGGCTCCGTCCTGGGTCCACTCCTCTTCATCCTGTATACCACACCTTTAAGCCATCTCGTAAAATCCTCCTCTGTTGACCACCATCTCTACGCACACGACACCAAACTCTAGGCCTATAATTATGTCCTTCTCCCCAAGCTCTTTTTCCAACTCCATCACGTAGTTACTCAACGTGGTTAACCTAATCTCACAGTGGCTGTCTTCCAATCTCCTCTGCCTCAACCCTTCCAAAACAGATTTCATCATCAAATCAAGAAAATCTCTGACCCATCCATAGTCCATACACCTATCGACTAATTCATCGTCTTACCTTCATCTCTGACTCCCAGACGTCAATCTTGGTATTACGTTTGATCCATATCTCTCTTCCTCTAACTACATCTCCAACCTCTTGCGCGCCTGCTTCATGTAGGCCTACATTCTTGACCTCCGATGCATCCGGCCCGTGTTCGACCTTAAAACTGCCTCCACTATTGCAACCTCCATTGTTCATTCAAAGCTTGATTACTGCAATTTCCTCTTCCTCAACCTTGAATCCACCCAAATCAAGCGTCTTCAGCTTATCCAAAACTCACTAGCCAGGGCTGTCACTGTAACGCCCAAATATCATGATATCACTCCTATACTCAAATCACTCCATTGCCAAAAATCCAAGAGCGAATCCACCTCAAAGTCCTATCACTAATCTACAAATCCCTACAATATTCCCAGTCCAAATACTTCCCTGATCTCTTCACCATCCAGGTAACCCGCTCCACCCGATCCTCCTCCTATCTCCGTCTTTCTCGACTTCCGGTCACTACTCATCTCAAGTTCTCCAACTGAGCCATATCCTACAAAGCACCACGCCTCTGGAAGGATCTCCCCTCTGAATGTCACAGATTCTCAGTTCCTCCATCATCACAACCCATCCTCCATTCTCCTCATGTTCCTTTATCACCTTAAGGCTTTCCACTCAAAACTGAAGTCTGACCTTTTCAAGTACTCCTTCCCTGACTCATCTGACCCTCTGCCTTCCATGTCTCGCCCGCTACGACACCCGCCTTAACAGCTGCTCTGCCTCCTCTCTTAATCTCGCCCTCTAGAAACCGGACTCGGGCTTCTTCTGGACTACTCTCTGGAAACCCCTTTGATTTGATGTAGAGCTCGTAAAAAGGCTGGTGTTCTGCGCTTGGCCTTCGAGTGGCGCTTTAGAAGTTTGCAGATCACGATTACAATTACCTTGTCTAGCTTCTACTCCAATAAGCGTCTATCCTAATAACATTAATGAGTTATCCCTGCTGACCTTTATGTGTACGAAGGCATTCTAGGCAACTATATATGGACCTGTCTATACAATTTTGCATTCTTTCGTAAGTTCCAGTAATCGTAAGTAATTGTTATTATAACCGAACACTTATATTGCGCCACTCAGATCAGTGGCCCTTAAAAAGTAGCTATCTGTTTTATTATCATAATTATTACGAATTAAGTTTAAGAAATAACTTAAACTAAACTTGGATTAGAAGACTTAGTCGGCTACAGAACAAGATCATGATAAGTCGACAACCTGTAAAAAGACTACTTTTCTGGGTTTTTTGTCGAATATTAAGAACTAACTTTTCATTTTGTTACATTACATCCTCTTGTGTAACACAACTTGTATAGTGTTTGTTATGTAGTAAACTGAAATGTGTTAATACATCCTATAGAAGTTAGAACAAGTTGAACAACACAATTAGAGTCCTGAAAAAATTCACAATAATGTAATGTTTACTTCAGAAATTTGCTTCGGCTTCAGGTATGATCATAATTGCAGACAGACAGCTTCCAAAACATATTTAGGCACCAAAAGGCTGCTTTTATTGGCTTTAAAATGCTCTAAAACTCAAGTACGAGCATCTGCAATATAAAAAAAAATTGGGGTAATACCCCCGAACACTCACAGTTCCAACTTAAAGGGAAGGGGCCAGGGACGGCGTGGGAAGGGTTTGGGAAGGGGAAGACTGGGAAAAGGGTGGGGACTGGGCGGAACGGAAAGGCAGGGGATGGGAAGGTGAGGGAATGGGCAAAAAGGGAGGGGAGGTGAGGATAGGGAAATGGAGAGGACGGAAGGGCAGGGACGGGACGGCGATGGAAGGGGGTTTGCCTCGTCTTGATTTTGTCTCTGGCTACGGGCCTGCCTACTTGGAACTATCGATGGAAGCTGTATCAAGATACTCCGTGGATGAGTGACCCACTACCAATCAGCGCGGGATGTAGATCTGGAGAGGGTAGTGATCAGAGACACTTGTACCCTACCACCACTCCCGTAACAGGGTATACCCGGAGTAACCGCCTAAGTCGCACCTTGAATGTCAAAGTGAAGAAATTCAAAATGCCCAAGGATAAAGAAACAGCGATAGTGACTAGTAGGCCTATTCTCTTAGGATAATTCAAATTAAACAAATTTTGGAAGCTAATTACTTACAGGCTACAGCACAGCGTTTCTATAGGCCTACTATTTTAAATATTCTATCCATCTGTCAGAATTAGTTGCCGGCAAAATACAGTAAAATACATTTTGTTTACCGACCTTGTTTCTGTGCACTACTCTAGAGTGCTAGACTGAAGTATGTATTTATAATAGCCTGCACCAGAGATGCAAAAACTTAATCCAACATTACAAATTACAATTACTCAAATTTCTTGAAAAATTGGACGGCTGAAACGCCCTGGGTTCCGTGAGCAAATGAGTGCTTTGTGTAGGGTTCCGTCACTATAGAAAGGTTGAAAACCACTGATGTATGAGAAGGACTCGAGCTGAAGTTTGGCATCTGCATATCTCCATTGGCTGTAGAGCACAATGGTCACTGACCCAGCTGACTTAAGACTGTGCACAAAGCTTCTTGATGTATGTCAGGGCAGACCTGACAAGTGAGGCATGAGCTGGTGGGGTGATCTTGAACTTTATTTGGTTCGCAGTCGGAAGTTGTTGCAGCATTTCTCACATATATTGTAACGTATTGGCTATGGCTTAATTTGCACAGGTAAAGACCACCTGGGGTTAGTGAAATCAGATTCTTGGCAGGCCTGCAAGGATCAATTCGCAGTAATCCAAGTACCTCATGAAGAATGAGTGAACGAGGGTCACTGCACTGCTGAATGAAAGATTTTGTTGTAATTCTAAATGTAATTAGACATTTATATGGTGCCACTTCTAGATAATACTAATCACGGATGCCACACGACCCATATCTGATGCAGTTGATAGAAGGAGGGTCATGCATTCTGCTATGATAGGCCTCCATCCAGAAGCTTTGTTGTAACATTATATTTATATGGCTTTCTGTACATTTGTATTCTTTTCAAACACTAATCGTTCATCAATGTTTGATATTTGTTTCATTTACGACAACTACTTTGTAATAGTAGTAGTAGTTTCAGTTTAACGACACTGTGTGATAACAAAGATCATTAGCTTCGCCCTCCTACTTTATCCAGGCTTGGGACTGGCACTGCCAGAGTACGAGCAGTGGCTTGTAATAGTATGAACATCTGAGACTTAAAACTTAAAAGGGTATAAAAGGCTCTCACAATTTGTACATTTTTAAGGTGTCATGCTTTCGTTTACATGTCATTCTTACTGACTTATTTGAAGCAAGCAGATCAAATTGTAGAAGTGTTTGAAAGGAAAACAATTATCAGAAATCTCTGTTGCAATGCAAACATGCCACCTGATGTTTCAACTTGGTTACCCACATTTTCAGACTTTTGGTTTCCCTGATGTGTCGGATTTTGAATGAACAGATTAGGCCCTATATGTGTTTCGAATATAGTTTCATTTTAGGCAACCATTGATTGATGCCTTTGTGCATTAGGATTATGGTGCTATAGAAGTTATTAGGTTAGATTTGATCTGTTTGTTTTTTTTCGGAATATTGTTTCTAACTGATCTGCTTTGTCTATTTGGCAGTTATTCACAAAATCACTTCAAGACAACATCTGTTTGAAAAGAAAGAAGTTAAAGTTGAACCCTACTATCCATGGCTTGGTATGAACTCTGCCTCTGAATCCAGTGGCAAAGGTCCTGTGAAAGCAAAATCAGAAATTCCAACAGCCCTAATTCTTACTTTCGATCCCAGGGCAGTGCACTTCATTCTGAAGCGCCCAGAGTTGCAGAAGCATATCGAAGACTCTCTTGAGGTGTTGAGTTGTCGCTTTGAATGGCCGAGCAAAGGAAAAGGAGACATGAAGCTGGAATTCAAAGGAAAAGAAAAGCAAAAACCGGCTGCTGGATGGGACACAGAGTGTAAGAAATTTCTCCAGAAGTTTGTAGATGAGTTAACTTGGAAAAAAGAAAACGTTCTTCAGGAAATATGGACTGATTTTAAGAAGAAAATCGAAGACCATGCAGCAAAGAAATCTAAGCTGTTAGACTGTGCTTTTGAAAATGACCAGTGTGAAATTCAGTACATTGGATTGAAGATAGATACAGACGAATTTGAAAAAATATTCAAGAAAATAAAAGCAGAATTGGAAGAAGAACTGAAACAAAGGAAAAAAAGAATATCAGAAACTGTAGCAAATCTAAGGCCGCATCAGTTAGATTTGATTAGGACAGAAGGGTTCCAGAAGAAGTTGAAGCAGGAGCTGCCTGATATAGAATTTGAAGTAAAACGAACAGAAGTAAATTTGTGTGGCATGCCAGAAGTGGTGAAAAAAGCAAGGTTGTTTATAATGGAGAAAGTTTCTACGGCTGCTCAGGATTCTTTAGAGATCTCTGAAACAATAAGGAAAGTGTTTGCCAAAGATGATGCCAAGCCTTATCTATTAGAACAGTTACATAACAAAGGTGTATCTGCCTCTTGGATGTGCAATGATCAAAGCATCGTTGTCTTAGCTTTAGATGATAAAAACTTGAAGGGAGCTATCGAAATTTTGAAGAAAGAGGTAGTCGAGGTTCACATCCAGTTGAATAAAGCTAGTGAATCGTTGGTTCAGCTCAGTCAGTGGAAGGATTTCATCGCAAGTCTATACATTGACGACAAATCCTTGGAAGTTGTGGTTATGGGTCCAACTGTAGTTGCTGCATGCACGAGGAACATTGCAGAAGATGTTCTAAAAAGATTAAATGGATTCATCAATAAACATGCAATTTTAGAGAAAGTTTTGCCAATGGACTTGGGTGTAGTTGACGTAATCACAAAGTATATGAAGCATGAATTGCAGAAGATTGAAGCAGATTTAAAGGAAAGTTCTGGAAGCATAGATACTTCCATGGATGAACCTGGATTCATTATCAGAGGAAATGAAACTGGAGTTGGAAAGGCTGGAAAAGACTTACTTAAACTGACCGACAGTATCGTTATGTATGATCATGATATTGATAGACCTGGACTTCCTGCTTATTTCTACAGTAAGCACGGAAAGGAAGTATTGCGTGGCATTCAGATTAACCACAACGTATCCATCCAACTGGATAACACACAGAGCCGAGCTAAGACACAAGCAGAAGCTAGTGATGGAGCGGGGAGATGTCGGGTGGAAGTGAGACCTGGAAAGTTCATGATTCTGATGCGTGGTGACATAACCAAATGCAGCGTAGATGCTATCGTCAATGCGGCTAATGAGGATCTGCAACACATCGGAGGAGTCGCTGCTGCAATTGCTGAAGCAGGTTAGTTTCTTTTATATGAACTTTGGTCAGATTTTGGTTGAATTTGTCATCAGAGAGCACACAATTTTTCTATCTTTTGTGAATTTATGTATCTATAAATATCTTCTGTTTTTTTTTATTTGGTGCATCTTTGAACACGGTCACTATCTCGATTTGGAACATGTTTTTGTAATTTTTTACAGCTGGATTTGCACTTGAGGAGGATTGCTTTGCTCGTATTAAATTGGAGGGAAAACTTTTGCCAGGACAGGCTTGCGTAACTAGAGCTGGAAAGCTTCCATGTAAAAAAGTGATTCATGCAGTTGGACCAAGGTGGAAAGGGGGAAATGCGGATGAAGAAAACATCCTAGCTATGGCAGTGGATTCCTCGTTAAACAAAGCTGATGACGAAGGCCTAAAGACCATTGCAATGCCATCAATCAGCACTGGAATATTTGGCTTTCCGCTTGACCGAGCAACTGACATCATAGTGGATGCAGTAAAGAACTACTTTGTTGATAATTCTTCAACTGCAGTGCGCGAGGTTTTCTTCATTGACAACGACTCACGAGCTGTTGCCAGCTTAGAAAGGAAACTGAGGACCATTCAGGTCGATGGTCCTCAGGAACGCCCGGAAAACAAAAAAAATCGTCGAGTGACTTCACAGCTATCTGGAGCTCCACAGCCATCAGTCTCCAGACCACTACCGAATCAAGAACCACCACCAAGCCCAATCCAAAGAGGTATATATACTGTATTGTGTAATATTTGTTTTTATTCCTCTCTTCTATATTTTGGTTTATTCTGTTTGGTTCTTCAAGTCATCTCATTCATACTGCTGTTGGATATACTTTTACCTTTATGGAGGATTCTAGTAACATTTTCTTACCTCTACCTTGTTTTTACCTTCTTACATACACAGCATGGACAGTGGAACATGTGTGTTTTGACCTAACTGTATTTGTTGGACTCATTTGCCGTAGTAGCAGTGTTGCATCAAGGCGCCTCTGTGCATAATGAAGCCAGTTTGTACACAGATGGTGATTTCATGACTATATTTCAGTGATATATATTATATATATATATATATATATATATATATATATATATATATATCTTTAATAGGCTAGCACTATCCATACGTGAGGAATTAAAATTGTGTGGTGCCCTTTGACACATAGTAAGCAAATTGTGTTGTAAAGCTTGGAATCAGTTGTTAGTAGGGCTGTACCGAATAGGTGATTATCACTATTCGGCCAAATACGAATAATTGGACCAACTATTTGGCCGAATACAAATACGAATAGTGTACAAAATAGGTCTACCGACGACATTCAAAAATACGTTCACTCACTGTACACAAAGAATGAGCCTACTGACACTGCGATACCGCGGTCCAGGCAGTAGGCAACGCGTAGCTGCAACCACAGCATATATTATGTTAATGAGAGAGTTACTTCAGTCCACTCGCTATAGCAGCCACATATGCAGAAACAGATGTCACGTGACCACTGTTCATATTCGGTCCGCCCGCTACTATTCGGCCGAATACCGAATAGCTATTTGGCCCACTATTTGGCCCCGAAGCGAATACGAAGCGAATGTTTGGTACGGTCATAGTTGTTAGTGTCTGCGTGTCTTTGCGTTTTTGTCGTGTCTGTGTATGTTCTTTCTCTTGTCTCTCTGTATATCACCGTCCTTCCGTCATTTCGCCTACCTGTCTGTCTGTCTGTATAACTTTCTGTCCTCCCTTGGCTAGCAAATATGATGTAGATAGGTATGCTGATTCCAAATACTTTGTTTACCTTTCACATTTTATATTCCAAATAATTAATAAAAACAAAATGGTGGCCATGCAGTACATGGAATATATTTGACTTCTAAAATAATGATAACAGGACAGAATACTGATTATGGTGTCCAGAAATAGAAATTTTATTATTTTCAGTATGCTGATTCTGAACATTTTGTTTGCTGCAGTCGTTTTTGATCTTTTATGTATGATATTTACTGCATCTTGAAAGAACAAAGTGGGGACAATGTGACTGGAATATGACATCATGGCACTATGAACTCCTGGAAACAAGCTTAGTCTAATGCGAATGGGTGGCCATAGTGAAGGATCTTACCTGATAATTTCATTTTAAATGAGCAGAGTCAAAGATATTCAGTTGCTATAGGAAAACGTGTACATGCATAAAAATTCTGTATGAAACAGTTTGGACTGTAAATAGTGGCCTACACAAAGGAAAGAGACTTGAGCAAGCATTTTAATGTGAGCACTCAACCATTGAGCCAATGCATTGCGCATGATCGTGGTTTTTTAGGTTCCCAAGGAACTCGTTCTGCAGGGTTTCAGTCGGTGAGCAGAGATGTCATTCAGACGGCAGATGGAGTGAGGATCAGTTTGGTAAAAGGTTCCATCAGTGAACTCCAGGTAATGATAACTCTTTGGTCAGAGTTTGATGAAGTTTTATTTATTCTGTAGCAAAAAGCATATTGTAAATCATAATTGTAATCTCAAGATTTTTGCAGCTCCTAAAGATAGCATTGTCATGGAAACCAGCTTATTCATAATTGTAAACTGTAAATTTCTAATGTACCACTTTAAAGCTAAGCGCATGGCACCAGTTTATGCATGAGTGCTACATCATGCTAGAGGGGTTGTCCAAATTTACCAGGTGAAGAACAGAATCTGGTTGCCAGAAGACCTGGGAGAGATGGAGGGAGAGGTTTCCGTTTAGGACGAGAGAGAGTGGAAGGCAGAGGAGTGGATGGATGGACCAGGGTAAGAATAGTTGCATTACATTACAGCTTATTTACAGTTGAAGCAGAATCAATAGGCAGGTGAGGTCAGATGAGGTTCTAGGTAAAAAAATCGCAGGTGAGGCATGTAGGCCATTTTAGAATTGGAGTGTCCTCTTGACACCCTCAAGAATCTCAAAGTTCACTGTTCAGCTAACTGTACGCAACTTCACTTTCTTGCAAGTATCTATATATTAAACCAGTTCAAGATTGTGGATTTTGGGACAGATCATTACATTAAATCAGGAGAATTTTCTTTCTGGTAACATATTTTTCCACATGGCTCCTGCACTGGCATGTATTCATGTGTGCAGAACATTTATATAGCTCCAGTTGAGAATCACAGTTTGCAGTTTAGCTCCAATGAATCTCAACATCAGATGCATAAAGCACCCCCAGGTGACGTCCCTTCGTAGTAGATAATTTCATAATCTTTTACATGATTGTGTTTTAGGCCGATGTTCTTGTCAATACGACTGGGAAGGAACTGATCTTGTCACATGGCAATGTCTCAAAGTCGTTGCTTGTGGCTGCTGGTCCTGCGCTTCAGTCGGAAGTTGACACCAAGAAGCCTTCCAACTTCGACTATAGCCAAATAGTTGTGACAGGCGGCCATGGGTTGCGGTGTAGATACGTTTATCACGGGTCGTGCAGACAGTGGGACAATGGAGCAGGCAACTGTGAAAAAGTAAGTATATCAGTTCGAAACCTTTGATCTTGTCTGGTGTGATCTGACCTAATGTAATCTAATAACATGTGACTTGATGGTCTTTCTGTAGTGAGCTTTGTAATCCAATGATTGCAAGTTTGAGCTTGCTGAGTGGTCGAAGTGTGACGATGCTGGGCAAGTTACCTGTGCAAGCTTGTATCTGACTATAAGTAGAATTTGATACCAGATTGGCAAGAAAGTAAACATTGTAATCGTAAACCAGTGGTGTACAACATCCGGCCTGTGGGCCAAATTTGGCCCGCAACGAGTCGTTATGTGGCCCGCGATGTCCAACAGGAAAAGCGACTATTTAAGAGCTGGCACTGAGTCACTGACAGTGACTTGCGCATCTTGGTCGCTGAATAAACTATCAGTATTGTAGTAATTTAGAAGTACTACAAGTCCCATTTCTCTATAACTTTGTATGTATGTTTACTTTTATGTGTTTTACTGCACATGTCATCTTCATAATTTTTGGCTTGCATTCATCCTAACTAAGCTGAGTCATCAGACTTGTTTGGCCCCCGAAGGGTTTAAGAAATCGTTTAGTGGCCCTTGGCCGAAAAAGGTTGTGCACCACTGTCGTAAACTCTGAATTAAAAGGCATGACTCCTCTAAAGTTAAGCGCAGAGAACCAGTTTGTTCATGAGTGCTGCGGCTGGTCAGAAAGTGATTCAGGGATGTCCAGCGGAGATCAGAGTCCAGTTGCCAGAGAGGAGACAGAGCGGCTACTAAGGCAAGATGTTGTTGAGGACGAGGGAGCTTGGAAAGCGGAGAATTGGATGGATTACGGTAGGAATTAACAGCAAGGTGTTTAATTAGTATTATTATTATTATTATAGACTAGCAATACCAGATTAATGCTATTCCTAATTTTTGAAATCCTGAGGGATTACTTGTACCTCAGGTAAAAAATAATATAATAATAGTTGGTTTATAATGATAATAGGTTTATAATAATAAACTTTTAGTAATAGGTTTATAGGTCCGATTACCTAAGACATTCAATTTAATTAGACTGTTTATGAGTTTGTTGGCTGTATGAAGAAATAAATTATGTAATAATAAAAAATAGTATTGTCAAAAAAATAATTATGACAATCATAATAATGCTTTAATGCCAAATAGTCTTTTGTCAGCATGTTTCTCCTTGCTGCAACTTGACAAAGTTTAGCCAACTCAGACAATTTATTTTTCTCTGGAGCTTTTTTAAATTCTGAGGAATCAAAAAATAATGATGATGATAATGGTAATAAGTAAGTAAGTTAACTAAGTAAGTATTTTCTTTATTGAGAAGCACTAGCAAACGCACAGCGCTGTACATGGAAAACGTGTTACAGTCAAATAATCAAACAGTATAATAATTATATAAAAAGAGAAATTCCTGCAAATTAAGTGATACATAAGGAGGATAGGAGAGGAGTAGAGCAAGGTAGCCAAATCTTGGAGAGCATAGTTATTTGTATGGCATCCTAGCAAGGAAGCATTTCTGAGACAAGTTGTCATACCTTGGGAGCTCACAGTTGTGGGACCGTGGTAGCATAGAGTAGCGAGTGTGCTTAATCGGCGGCAGCATTGTATGTATTACATGGCTGGAATTGAACAAAATACTGGTAAAGAGGCTAGCGTCAGCATTGTTACAAAGTGTCTCAAATAAAGGAAATGATGAAGGTAAGTACCCCTGATGCACCAGCCTCCGTATTACTTCCTCCGGGGCCTCCCGCTCTTGCCCCCTCGCAAAACCCCACCAAACAGAAAAGCAATAAAGCATCCTGCCAACTGTATTGGCGCGTACCATGTCAAATAGTAATAATAATAATAGTAATAAAAAGATTGACTTGTGTTGTGGTGCAGAGTGATGAAACAGTAAAATCACTCTCTAAGTGGCCTGTCTCTATTTTTAGATTGTACGAACCTTCATGAGAAATCTGCTGGAGAGAGCGGAAGCAGATAAACAGAAATCAATCGCCATTCCAGCAATTGGAACTGGAAATCTGAGAATTCCGCACAAAATTGTCACAGAAATCATGTACAGTGAAGTGGAGAAGTTCAGCACACAACGCAGACCAATGAATCTGCTCGACGTTCGATTCATTGTGTACGACAAAGACAGAGACAGCGTCAAGGTCGGATTGCTTAATCTAATCTAAACCCAATCTTATCTATTCTTAAATTCTAATCAAATCTAATCTAACTGCAGTCTAATTCTAATTCTAATCATCTAATTCCAGTGCAGTTCCGATGTAATTCAAGAATAATTCCAATCTTATCTGTTATAAATTCCAATCTTCTGCAAATCTCATTCAAATCTAATCTAATCTTTCAGTTTTCAGGGTTCAACTTCCTGCATAGATGTCTCGAAAGCTGTTCGTGATTTGCTCTACTTGTACTGTGGCCTCAGATATCTTTAAATTCATGTGACATTCCTCTGCTTATTTAACATTTGCTCATATTCTTTTCACCCTTATTACTTGCCCCCTTACTAGAGCGTGCCCATGTTACTGTGTGATATGTTTATTTCACCCTTTTAGTTGTACCCTTTTGATTGCACTACTTTAATTTGTACCTTTCCAATAGGATTATTTACCTCATTTGTCTATCCAACGTTTCTACATTGTTTGTTGGCTTTGATGTGTTCAATAGGCATTTGAAGACAAAATCCGTGACTTGCTTCGTGCTGATGCTTCCAGAGGGGGGGCTTCTGTGGCTGCTGCTGGAAGTTATACCCCTTCACCACGAATGGTGCCATCCGGTGCATCATATATGTCTTCTGCATCAGCATCTTCTATGTCATCTTCTGGGTCAGGTAGGGTTAATTGCTTTCAGAGGTTCAGAAGTACTTACTTAGTACTTCCTGTACAGGTCTGCACTTGGGCAGTGCATCTCCTCCACTTGTCTCTATCCAACTCCTGCTGTTCGGCCTCGAGAGAGGGCCAAAGGCACTATATAAATTTCAACACACATTGATTAGCAACGTATCTCGTTAGAAAATGTTCGTTAGTTGTTGGATCTACTGTTGTCATGTGTGTGCTTAAGTCGAATGATCGTTCTTCTCAAGGGCCACATGTCCAAGAACCGTTCTTGATATTAGCAGGGCATGGATATTTACCTCATTATGTCATGATTTTGGTGGAAAATCAGTTGATGCCTTGTGCACTAGACACCGGCACTATAGAAGTTAACAATTAACAATGGTCTGAGGTTACGCTAAAACAAACTAGGCTCCCATGTCCCATGGTGGACTGTAGGGGAGGCATCAGTTTCCGCTCTTTTGCCCTTGGACTCGCAGTGGACGTAATTCCAAGGTCCTGGACTGGGGGCCAGTGCATTGCAGGACTTGCCATTTACTTTCCAGTTTATGTCAATACAAAATTCTATCGCTTGATGACAGAGACAAATTTTGAACCAACAACTTGTCATGGAGTCTACATAGCAGACTCAAACCCACAGTTGTTCGATCACAGGTCAAGCGCACTACCAACAGATTGCAATGCAATGTAAAAGTTTTTCCACAGTTCAGGTTAGCATTGATTTGCCAAGAACAAGATGCATTTCCAGTGGTTATTGAGTTAGAACTAAACATACAAACATTTAGGATAAATTAACAAAGTCCTTCGCATAACTTACCGTATATACTCGCGTACAAGTCGAGTTTTTTGGGACAATTTTGAAAATCCAAAGTTGGGGGTTCGACTTATACGTGGGGCAAGCGAAGATCGCAAGATTAATCCATCGAAGATCGCATGAACATGCAACGGAGGTCAACAACATACCGCGTCCGATATCGCATGACGCAACAATGAGCGATCGCATGACCGTGAAGGAAATAATAATTATAATGTTATAAACAAATGATACTATAAAGAATACATTTTTGGCACAATACTGACAAAATATCTGGTAGAATAAAATAATTTTCTATTAAATTTAAATGATGCGGGCGTTGACGTTAATAATTAACGTCAACGCCAGTTCTTGTTTGTTATTCTTTTGACTGAACGAAGGTGCCATTTTGTGCATCATTTCATTTTATAGCGCATTTCATATACGACCTTAAATTCGTGTACGGTAAAAAATATTGATAAAACCAAATTTGACCTGCCTGGGAATTGTATTGTAAACGAAATAAGACCATTCACGTCAAAACTATTGGCCATAACCATCGACGTATATCCCAATATACGTCTATGGCCATAGCGAACGCATTTCATGTGATAATTAGTGGTCTACCAGATGGGATGAAAGTCATGAAACTGATGCTAATGTTAATTTATAAGCAATAGTAAGACGCCCCAAAACAACGTTTTTAAGAGGCTTTATTGTAAAGGCTCATTCCAAAGGTTGAATTACGAAGAACGAATAAAGGATTGGTTGTAATGCATGTGGAACGCGAGGTCAGGTCATTAGAAAAGAGGAATGCCAGTATTAGGACATGATCCGCGCCTATCTGACTGGTCCAGTTAGATCAGGTGATGAAAGTATCGGCTTGACAACGATGACGAAACCTGCTTGACCTTCCGAAATTATTTGCCATTAGATATGGTACAGCAGTTGCGTTAAAGGTTAGGCATTATATAAATATATTACATGTACCTACATGCAAAACGACACCAGAGGACTCGGAAATCGACGACGATGACGGCGAAACTTATATTTACCGGGATGACTTGAAATTAACAGGAGACTTTTTAATGTTCGAAACCGCATATGGTACTGGCGGTTTAGTTTGTTAATAATTGTAATAGCGCTATAATATTTGCCTTAATCCATATTAATAGAAGTCAGATGAAGGACGAAAATGTTGAATGTGAAATAAGAAGCGGGATGACGAATGAACATGTGGGTAACACGTCGATTATTAAATGCACTATTTATTTTCAACGGAATTGAATACGCTAAACTACACTTTTACCTTTGCTTTTATGAGTTCGACTTATACGCGAGTCGTCGATTTTGGACACTATTTTTCCCAAAAAAGTACACTTCGACTTATACGTGAATCGACTTATAGGCGAGTATATACGGTATTGTGAAACAGTGAACGGATTTGGCTAATTAATGATTTTATTGTTGTTTGAAATTACAGATTTCACATTTGATTCGGCTAGAAAGGTCATCAGAATCGGAACAATCGAGATGAAGTTGAAATCGGGAGACATCACAAAAGAGAGGGCGGATGCCATTGTCAACAGCACAAATGAAAGAATAGATATGACTGGAGGTGAATTATGACATTTGTACATCTTAAACTTTGTGCATTTTTCAGAATGACTGTGAAAATTTACTACCGCCATAAGCTGTTTGATTATTGTATTGTATTGTAGTGTATTAGGAGATTTTAAAAGCTCCACTCAGCAGAAACTATTTAGGGGCGCTCTTGATGTGGGAGCTCTGGGGAAGAGAATTATTATTATTACTATTATTTTTTTTTCGCCCGAGGTAGCAAGGATCACTCAGGCTCTAAGAAACTAAATAAGGGTTAGAGGTTCTCGTCCCTCATGTGCTGATCAAAAGAGCCCAGAACTATTACTATTATTATTAATTTTTTTTCCTGAGGTACTTCATTCCCCCAAGGACTTAGAAATTATTATTGTGATTATTCTGGAACAGCTACCCCTCTTCAGTGTCGGACAGAGCTTTGACAAAGGAACCGCTGAACGCCACGGCATTAAAGCGTTGAATTGTTATAGAGAGTCGCTGAAACAGAAAGCTGCTCTTGGGGTTCGCCTATTATTATTATTATTATTATTATTATTATTATTATTATTATTATTATTGTTATTATTATTAATATTATGCATCTATTAAGCACCACTATCTAATGACCAAGCATCAGTTGATTGTGCTGAGCAACTGTGAGTGAAGGACTTGCTTAAGGTCCCTACATAATAATGATAATAATATTATGTAAATGTTCACTTACAATTGCAACTACAAAGAAGTCATTAGATTTGATTAGATTAGACAGAGTAATTAAAAGAGTAATTAAAGTCGATGATACATCAATCAATCAATCAATTTTTATTGCAACGATATAACATACATCAGTTCAACATTATGTTACAAGAAAACGTTGACAAAGGGAAGGCCCAAAAGGGATGGAAATCCCGCTAATAGGGACACCCAATTTGTAAGTTAATTACGTTGAAGAGAGAGGTTCGATTGAGAGACACAGTGATAAGCTTAGCTAAGTGATTAAACAGAGGTATTCATAAGCATACAAAAACAGTGCACAGTGATTTGATTATGAACATTATAGTCTTAGATTAACAGTTGCAAGACGGCATGTAATCCAGTTTAAATCAGTTCCATGAATTGTCATTAATTAATCCATCCGTTAATTGAGAACGCAATAGTTTTTTTAAAAAGATGAAGATTTGGAACCAGTTTAATATTTGTGGGAACACAGCTCCAGATCAGGGGACCATTGTATTTAGTTGAGAAACGGTGAATATTTGATCTAGCAAAAATAGTACGATAGGATTTTGCTGCTCTGGTATTATGAAAGTGATAGTCAGCACCAATGTTGTAATAATGAGTAAACCTTGGGGGTAAGAGGGCATGGGTGAATTGATACATAAAGATGGCTGTCTGAAAGTATCTTATTTGATGGAATTTGAGCAGTTTAAGTTCTAGAAAGATAGGGTCAGTATGTGAACAGTAAGGTACCCCAGCAATTATTCATTAGGTTTGATTAGACTGGATTAGATCAGTGGTTCCCAACCTTTTTCAGAGCATGGCACGTTGTCGTTAGTAACGGTTACTAACGACAATGGCAGGTTAACGGCACCGACCTAAATTTCATTTAATTTTTCTTCCAGTTATTTATATTAATGTTTTTGCTTTGATTGCTAGGTTTGTCTTTGTATTACTACCTTTGTCTTTGTATTGCTTTGTTTGTCTTTGTGTCACTATGTTAGTCTCTGTGTTTCACTAGCACAAATGCACTGAATTGTATTCACAACACAGTACTACTTTAAGTTTAAAAATGTCCTGTGTTATTAGTGATAATCAGTAGTTTTTAGTTTCCAAAAAAGCTGAATAACATGTTTTGCCATTCTACTGTGACACCCATTGAGCAGGTTCATAACATCCTTGGGCACCACGGCAACGGCACCCAGGTTGGGAAGCTCTGGATTAGACCGTAAGGTGTCTTCTGTGCATTAAGAGTTAAACTTTAAATGTTGGGCTAGAACATCAATCTGTAAAGAGTACACAAACCCCCTTCAACAAACAAGTAAACAAACAAACAAACAAATAAACACAAATAAATGAACAAACTGATACCTTTGTTCTTTGAAGTGTAGTAAATTGTTGTAAAACTGGTAACATCACTTTCTTTATTGCACTGGATTGATCTTTTTGCTCCTTATATGTTTCAGGTGCAGTTGCCAAGGCAATCTTAAAAGCAGGTGGAAAAGTCGTGGAAGCAGAGTGTAGGAGAGGTGAGTTGTTTCAGCAGAACATTTCTACAATGATCGACTGATGCACAGTTCAAGTTTCAAGTAAACATTTCGAAAAGATAAATGTTTTAGCTGTTCATCAGCCGTTATTTTAGTATTATCTGTATATTACTATGTTTGTCTTTGTCTTACTACATTTGTCTTTGTATTACTGTGTTTGTCTTTGTATTACTATGTTTGTCTTTGTATTACTATGTTTGTCTTTCTATTGCTGTGTTTGTCTTTGTATTGCTATGTTTATCTTTGTTTTACTACAGGTGTCTGTCTTTGTAATTTACTAGCAAAAATGAGTTCAAGGAAGGTGTGCGTGACATCTGGAGGCGATCTTCCAGCCAAGGCCATCATCCATTTAGTGGCTGGACACAATCAGACAGCATGGCAGGAGGTCATAGAGAACACTCTGGAAGAGGCGGAAGGCAGGGGATTCAAAAATATCGTTTTTCCAATGCTTGGAACGGGTAGGTGGTTCTGTCAACGAACCGTCATTTTTTTGGTAAATGCTTCAGTTAATTAAATCAATTAACTGTGATTAGATCATGATGCATGGTTAGAGTAAATGATTATGTATGGTGTATTGGGGCGTGGTGGCTCAGTGGTAAGTTCGGCGCCTTGTGACCTGAGGGTTGCAGGTTCGAATCCCACTCTAGCCGCTGCGTACGGACCTTGGGCAAGTCCTTCACTTCAATTGCTCGTGGCGCTTCGGCGTGAAAATTCCGACACAGTATCAAATGCTGTAGTCGGGAGCGCCTCTGAGTAGTAGTTGACTTCGAGAGGCGCTATAGAAATATCTGAAATAAATAAAATAACTAAAAATAAATGTATGATTAGATTAGATGATTTGATCAATACCTTGAATTAGATAACTGTGTTAATTAGAATATATTGGATTAGATAAGATTAGAATATATTAGAATATATATTAGAATATATTGGATTAAACTAGATTAAACTGTACTGGTCGATTAGCTTATATTGCGATGTTTAAGTGGATTATGTCGTGATTGGATCAAATGAGTTAGATCGTGATTTTATATTCGATTTGATCATGCTGTTTGACTTGATTTTAGGTCAGATAGGTCAGTCAGCGTCTACGATGGCTGGCATCATGGTTGACGCAGTGTGTGACTTTTACAAGACAAAGCGCCCACGATCCTTGAAGGAGATCATAGTCTGCATCTTCCAAAGCAGCATGCTCGACGAATTCGTAGATGCTGTGGATAGTAAAAGCGCTTCGAGGAGCTTCATTAACCGAGCAGCAGGTAATTGGAAGTTCATCACTGTTTTTATTTGATCGGTAGTAATAATAAATAATAATATATTCGTTTATGAAATTTAAACTGACAAGTATGCAGTAGGATTACATGATATAGTAGTAACAGATGATAACAAGTTTAACAGGAGTCGAACTAGAACTTATTATTATTATTTTTTTTTTATCGCCCGAGGTAAAAAGAATCCCTCAAGCTCTTATTATTATTATTTATTATTATTATTATTATTATTATTATTATTATTATTATATTATTATTTTGCCCTAAGGCAGCGTTTCCCAAAGTGGGTTCCGCAGAACCCAAGGGTTCCGCGGAGTGAACACAAGGGTTCCGCGAAAAGTTGTAAGTTAAAAGAATTTTCATTGAGGAATATCATTGGAATAAAACATTCCAAGCAGTTTAAAAAACACAAAATGTTGTATAAAAGTTTAAAACTGCCGTCAGTCGTCTCTTTTGTATGTTGCCTCCATTGAGCGATAATCCGGACTTTCAATACCCTTTAGCTATCCAGTAATTATATAGAATTACAGATTATAGAGGTCACTGCAGGGAACTATGTAGGTCAGAGCTGTAGGTCCGAATAGGGATGTAGCCATCTTTGTTATCGTTACCTCGACGAAACGAATCCGAAAATAATTTAACGCAAGAGTTTAAAAAGAACAGCTGAGTCTGATAATCGTACAACAGTATGAGCAATTCATTTTTTAAAGAATTTGCTGGTTTAAAAATCTGAGCTAGAGCGTTGGTTCAAGGAAGGAAATTTAAGGGTTCTGGGCAAACTAGTAATGTGAACTGTTTACCAACCTGATATGAGTTTTAGTTGGAAAGGATTGTGTTCTCAACCAAAACATTCTTTCAAAAATTGCAGATCATATTCACAACCCGGAAGCGAACTTGGTTAAATACTTTCCTCCCATGAAGGGTGATATTAATTGGATTTTGAAACCCATTCAAAGTAGCCGAAAACCCGCAAACCTTTCTAATAAAGATTATAAACTTCTTTTTGAGACAACGTCGGACTCGCAAAATATGAAGCAGACTTGCACTTTCATTGATCGGTTTCTGGAGCGGGCCAATTAAAGAATACTCCACTGTCGCGAAAAGTGCAGTTAGTGTGCTTCTGCCATTTGCCACAACGCTTTTGTGCGAAACTGGATTCTCACAGTAGGCTATACTGCAAGAAAAACCAAAATTTAGCTGCCACGTGTCGTACGTAATCCAGTTTTCGTGGCTTCTCTCTCAGTGCCCAGATGATTGGCAAAATATTGCACCCGACATAAGAGCCCAGCTTTCTAGCAGTAAACCAAATATAAAAATTGGCACGAGAAAAAACAAAATCACTACACATATCAAAATTTCATGAACTCCCAATATTGTGCTCCATAAATCTTGGTCTTAAAAACTGTACACTTTATCATTTGATATAAAAGAAAATAAATTGTTTTTATAAACTCCTTATATGGGTGTGTGCTTAGTTAGGCCTATATTAGTACGCTTCTCTAGCACTACGTATGCCTCAATACGTTTAGTTCGGGTTGGGGTTCCGCCGTAATACGAAAAGATGACAAGGGTTCCGTGGCCCAAAAAGTTTGGGAAACGCTGCCCTAAGGTATCTATTATCCCTCAGGAATTGAAAACATTGTCCGGAGAACACGAAACACAATGTGGGATGGCTAGAACTCGCCAAGATCCAGTGGAGCAACGGTGCCTTGGAAGGCAATGGCATTAAAACATTGGATTGTTATTATTGTTATTCTTTTTAACTTGTAATTGTAATCGAGAATTAATATAGCGCTACTCAAAGTCAGAGGTGCTCCTGACCGAAGCCAGTGTCTGACAAAGGGTAGGGTTTTCAGGCCCTTGCGGAACTGAACAGGAGGGAGAGTGAGGATGTCAAGACTAAGGACCTGAGGCAGGCTGTTCCAGCTGGAAGGGCCCACTACCGTAAACTACAAGACTGGGCCGTAGCAGTGCGCATCCGAGGAACAACCAAGTGGCCACGGGCAGATGACCAGAGACCCAGCCAGGTAAACTGGAAACCGGGGTGCAGTAAGCCCTGAGATACAGCAGAGCTGAGCCAGCAAGACAGTTATGCATGAGGGAAAGGACCTTTAATTGGATGCGCTGGTGAAAGTGAAGCCACTGAAGGGAGTCTCAGATGTGGGAAGATATATGGGCAAACTTCAAGATGCCCCCTAAGTGGCGGGCAGCAGTATTAAGGATGGACTGAAGCTTAGATGCATTATTAGAGGAGAGGCCAGTATAGACAGCGTTTCAGTAGTTCCTGTACTGAGGTACACGTAACCAGTTGTCTGGAATCTAGTTACATCTGGAATGGCTACTTCTGATTCAGCTATGCCAGGGAGAAGGTACTGCAAAAAGCAATGGGGTTGAAATATGGAAGTGTTAGTATTAGATATTGAAACCATTGTCTAGTTTCACTCACTTCCCCCATATTATTTATTACAATGTATTGTTAGTCCTATTATTGTATTGATTTTAATGTTATTACTAATATATTTTTATTTTATATATTTTACTATAATTATTATTATTTTTATTGTTATGAGAATTTGAAACACTCACAAAGTCAAACAGAAATGTGAATGCAAGTCATGGAGAAGTGTGTTAAATGATGTCAAAAATTCGACCTTTCTGATTTTGGCCAAAAATGTCACAGTCCTAACTATGCCACCGGGGTGTGAATATTAAAATTCATATTTATTGGTTTAATTCAGAAGAGTTTATTTGCTCCGCATTTAGATGCATTTGGTGCTGCTTCAAAATGGATTGGGAGCAAAGTATATGGCCGCAGCAACTCCCAGGACAACATTGATCCTGTGGATAATGATGAATTTTCAGAGGACCATGCTGCTGGTGCAACGCAAAGAACAAGAACAATCGCCGATCCACGTCGACTGAGTGAGGGGCAGCACGAAGAAAGACATCCTCAGCACTTGAGCAGAATCATCCTCTCGATCTACGCGCTGTCTAAGAAAGCGATTGATGATGTTCTGAAGGACATTGAAGATGTGATCAAAGAATACATCATCGACAAAGTCCTCGATAGTCCTCAGGATCAGGAGAGAATCGCCAGACTCAACCAAGAACAGGTGAACATTTCAGTACGACCTCTTTGAAGATAAAAACTATGCTGTAACCTTCCTGCATTGACCATTTTTTACAGGCCAGAGCCCTTGATCGTTGACGGAGTAGGGAGTGCACGGTAGTCTAATGGTTAGCGTACTGGACTGTCAACGGATTGGTTGAGGGTTGAAATCTCCGCCAGGGCAGAAATTTGCTTCGAGATTTCTGCTCCACCTGCGCCCCCTAGCCAGCTCAACGATAATGAGTACACTGACCGTAAACTATTGGTGGGAAGATGAGATAGTGAGGGAGGGGACTGCCTACATGTCCTCAATGAAAAATTAAGTTGCTAACACTTCATACCCATGGCTGCAGCACAGGGTTAACTTAACACTAATGACGAGCTGCTTTGGTTTCCCAGTCACTTTTAGCACATGCTTGTTGTTAAATGTTAAGGAACTGCTGTTCTTCTAATGTGTCTTTAACTGATGGTTAACACGCATGTATATAGAATAATAATTTTAGTAATGAATAAAATATGTTTAGTTATTTGTCCCAAATGATCAGTTTGTTAACTTCTTTGCAGGTCAAAAGAATAAAGAGCATGACAGAAATGTTTCCGGTACAAATTGAAGTGGAGACGGGTCGTCTAAAGCGAATTCGAATTCGTGGTCCTCCAATGGAAGTGACGTCAGTAATCGATCAGGTTCACAACATCTTCCAGGAAGCTCAGAATAATGAGATCAAGAAGAAGGAAGAAGAATGGATTGCGAACGTGGTGGGTTTGCGAAAGGAAAAGTATTTCTTTCTAATTAGATTGCTAAATGTGGTCTGTCATTCTGAAATAGTTTACATATTTGAAGAAGAGCAGGCCTTTAAGCTCGCCTTGAGAGGCAGCCATGAATATGATGTTTTAGCGACTACATTTTTTGTTGCCTCGACATGTGAAGGTTGGGTGCCAGCCCTCTCCCTTGCTGCGTGATCTTCCAACTGACAGTGTAAAGTCAGCCTTGAGAGGCAGCCATGAATATGATGTTTTAGCGACTACATTTTTTGTTGCCTCGACATGTGAAGGTTGGGTGCCAGCCCTCTCCCTTGCTGCGTGATCTTCCAACTGACAGTGTAAAGTCAGCCTGTAACTGAGTTCAGTAGGGGCTGCAGGTGGAACAGAAATCTCGAAACGTGTGTTTTGCACATCGAGAAATTGAGCCCTTCTGACCACTCATTGACAGTCAAGCATACTTAACACTAGACCTTTATGCACCCCAGCTTGCACTGTATCTGTTTTAAAAAATAAAAGACTCGATTGACGGAATGGTTGCGTGAGGGATACCCGCTTGGCCATAATTTCTTCCACCAATTTGTGAGCATTACCAAGTGCTATGAATGCTACAGCTGGCTATCATCATTCACTATAATCAGTGGCAAGGAACTGGGAATCAATTTGTCCTATCAAGGAGATGCATAGGAGGTTCTATATAAATTTCTAGCTATATTACTTAACCGATTTGAGAGTGAACTGATTTATTTGTATGACGGATTGAATGTGATCAGAAAATAGTACCACGTCGTAATAAAAGCTAACTTGTAGCGTGGCTTACAGCGGAACAGAATCTGTGCTGCTGTGTACTTGTTCCAAAGAGCGAAATTAAAACGGTGCCTGTGAGTGCTAGATCTAGTCTGATCGAATGACTTCTGTAGTGCCATTATCATAATGCATAAGGCTTCAATCGACGATTACCTCAGGTGAAATCGTAGTTTGAGAATGTGATCCTTCTTTGCAGCAGCACGGTAAAAATCCAACCAGTCTAGAGAGGAAACTGCTGGAAAATCTCTGATGACGTTTACTGTGTACGAATTGTTTTACATCGCTGTAACTGCCAATTGTCAGCAGTTTATATTAGAATGTCACAGTTATTGTCCAGTTGCGATGAAGTCTTAAGAACTTCACTTAACAAGTACTTCTCTAAATTTTAGGCTCATTGGGAATATCAAGATGGAAGTGATTTTGAACCATATCCTGACGAAATCAACGCCATCATCGAAAAAGCCCACAGAGATGGAAAGCCGTATGCGGAGTGGGAAGAAGAAAATGCAAAGTACAGACTGACTTTCCAGAAAATGGTGGAGGAATTCATGACGAAGACGGGAACGCCTCCCGTCAAAGTCAGACGTGTAGCCAAAGGTAGTTACCAATTTGTTCCTACTTTAAACTGGCACTGAATTCTTAATTTTTATTATAAAATAACTTATTACAAAGTCTGTAATGTATGACGCATGTCGATTCTGCAGTGCACTGGGTCTATAATCCAATGATTGCAAATATGAGCCTGCTGAGCAAACTCTGTGACAACTCTGTGCAGATTAGTAGTAGTAGTATTAGCAGTAGTAGTAGTAGCAGTATTAGTAGTGGTAGTATTATTATTAGTTGTAGTGGTAGTAGTAGTAGTAGTAGTCACTTTATTTATGACCAAAAGCTTACAAATTGTACACACAATCAAGTTCAAATGGCGTCAAGTCGAGAACTCAGAAGGAACCATATGGGTCCCGCTATTTAGAGTCGCCCAAATACAAAGTAATGTACAGGTGGCAGCATCAATTTTAACCTTCTTAAATTCAAATTATAAGTCCATAATACAGTGACAGTCATTATTCCAGTTTCATTAAGTACTGTTTTAGACAGTGTTGTTAAAAGTATCGGGAATGTACTTCAGTAATTTAAGTTTCTATAATTCGATCCACTTCTTTACTTTCAAAAACACCAAATTCTCAAAATTCTTGTCATTTGGTTGAGTGCGTTTATGGTTCATTGTTAAGATCACAGCGTTTCCTTCTATGTTCTTTAATTTACACATTGGCAACAAATATGGCCATGGATGGTCCAAATTGTCAATGGATTTACTCATTATGGATTTTTTAGAGTTTAGGGATAAAATGAATTAAAGTACAAACTATGTCCAGTGTTCCACTTCTTCAACTTATACATGTATTTAAGAAAATTTCGCACTTATTTTCCAAGCTATGCAGGATGAGTCACATGTTTGGGGTGAAGCCTTTTTATGGGTCAGAGTTGGAAATTATGAGAGTCTATAAACAGATTTCCAATCGAGCGCTGTAAGAAAATGTTATAGTGTAATTTTTTGTAACGAACATTGTAACGAATATCACTTAAATTGTAATGAAGTAAAAGTACTGAAAAATGGCTCAAATTTTACTTTGTTTAAAGTAAAAGTATTTCCATTTTGTGATACTCCTTTACAAGTAAAAGTACTTGAACTTTTACTTAATTAGAGTAATGCTTTAAATTTTCTTTGTGACTGTAAAATACTGGTTTACTGTCTAATGGTGGTAAAAACCAAGGAAAGAGGCTGTCGCTAAATAATGAAGTGCAATTCTATGCTGACAAAAATTAAGGCTAATAATTGTCTGATGTGGGATTTGGTTTCTAGAATTAATCAAAGTTGTTGTAGTTTGAATTGTGTAGTACGATGTTCTTCATCTGGTTTCTAGAAATGGATATTCCAGCCAATTGGGAAAAGATGAAGAATGATGAGGATTTGAAAAGAATTCAACTGAACGCGAATGATCAGGAATACAAAGATGTTGAAAAGGCCGTTTTGTCCACAGCCCAAACTACTCTCAATCAAATAGTTAAGGTAAGAAAAAATAAATTGCACTTTGTCAGTTAAATAGAAAATAAATTTTGAAGTTCTAAATAATAAAATGAATCAAACATAGTACCTAAATTTCAAAACATCATTTCTATAATGCGATCTTTGCACTGGTTTTCAACTGAAGAAAGTTAAGTTTAAAATGTCTCTTTGTTTGCTGCTATTGTATATTGTAAAGTAAAGCGACTGTGTCTCTGCTAGAACATATTTCCCAATTGGTGGGCCTTGGGCCAGCAATGGATGAGTCCCTGTATTCTGGACATTTGTATATGGAGACATCAATCACGCTTGCTCTTACTTCACAGCTTTTGCCTGTATCAGAGACGATGTGTATCAAAACACTTATCAAGGGTCATTAGATCACAGGCCAAGCAGTGTTATTTCTTTGTTTTCTTACATTAACTGTTTGATTGAAAGTTTTTTGAACTGTTAACAAGATGGCCTTTTCAGCATCGTTGTATTCCTGATCATTCGCGTTGAGTTGAATTCTTTTGCACTCCCCGTCATTTTCCATTGTTTCCCAATTGGCTGGAACATCCACTTCTAGAAAGACTACTCTGTGACATATATTGAAATTTCGCTCAACCTACTTATCTTTCATCTTTGTTCGATCATCAGGCTCATTTATTGTTCCATCTCATTGAACGCTTTGAATCTTGTACTCTGAGCCGGAGCAGTGTCAGTTTTTCTCGAGATTTTGTTGCTTGGCAGAAATTCTGTCCAGAGTTCACTGTCTGTTTCCGTCTGCTTAGGTCTGGGATAACATTTCATATGTTCTTGTTCACATAACTTCTGCAGTCTGTCTTCTGATCTTTGGGGCCTAATGGGGCTCAGTAGTTCTGTTGAAGGATTGGGATATTTGAATATCATTGCTTGATTCCTTGAGTATTATGATAACGAAAGGATGAAAGTTTCTAGATGAGATGAATATGTTTAGAATCTCAATTGCAAATATTAAAGGAATTGCAAATATGAAAGGAACTGCAAACAGTTACAGTACGAAAGTTATTGCATTTACTTAATTATTGTCAAAAATTCTGTAAGATAAGCATGCATCATAAAGGTACTTGTTGGTTTAGCTTCCCCAGTAAAATGATTTAAACTCAATTTAATGTCAGCTATAATGAGTACACTGACTGTACACTGTCGGTGGGAAGATGAGATGGCAAGGGAGAGGATTGGCCACCCCGGGGATTTTATATTCTGAGGCTTAGAAATGAAGTCGTTAATACTTCATACCCATGGCTGCCTCAGGGCTAGCTTGCCTCTTTTTCTTCTTAACGTAGAAAACATTTATCTGCTGCCTTGCAGGCACCTTCCAAAGCCAGATTTTAGAAATAATGACTGATTTGAGATGATCGGTAACAAACAGGTCATGCTAATTATTGTTTTGGTTTTCAATTTCCGCAGATTGAACGCATCCAGAACAAATTGCTTTACAAACAGTACGTTGTACGTAAAGCAGCGATGGACTCTGCAAATCCAGGCGTTCAGAATGAGATGACGCTCTGGCATGGCACCAGCGCGGATACCCTGGAGAGCATCAATCATCATGGGTTTAACCGAAGCTACTGTGGAAAAAATGGTGAGTTGAAAACATATTTAAATTTATTTTGTAAACATTTCAGCAAGTTGGTGTTATGTTGGCTTAACACCAGTATTTTTTAAAACCAAATCGTAAGTTATTTTCAGTCAGTCAGCAATGTCTACTGACATAGTTTGAGAAGTAATGACTACAAATTTTCCTCCACGTAGTTCAACAAAATCGGTTCAGTTACCGATTCTTTCATTAATTCGGAGCATTTTTTACAGTCCTCTTCAAGGCATCCACTCCGAAGCACTACCAGCTTCAGCAAATGAAGTAAGTAAGTAAGTAAGAGAGTAAAATCAAATGAGAACAGTTTTGAAGTATGGTAAATGGTGCATTTGATAGCTGTTCAGTAGAAGAACATTTTTAACAACATATTTATGAAACTGATAACAAAATTCAATTCTAGGACTTTAGAATAAAATTTTGTCTCGTCGACTTCAGTCATTCAGCCATTGATATGCAGTAATATAGTCTGACATTTTTAGTATTATTTTTGGTCTTTTTAAGGATAAGATGAAACTGTTTTAAGAAATTCAAACAAATTTGTTCAATTTATTTCTTTACAACAGGATTAGAAACTTTGACATTCAATTCTAAAGTTATTTTAAGTTTAAAATTATTACCATTACTCAGTGTTACCTTAATTTATAGTAAAATTAGTTTGTTCGAATTTATTTTGAAAATGGGAAATAAGGCTTTAAAAGCAGTGTTTCGTATTTCTATTAATTAACAGCGGTTGTGTATGGAAGAGGTGTCTACTTTGCCAAGAACTTCAGCTACTCAGCACAAAATACATATTCTCCACCAGATGCAAACGGTTTCAAGCACATCTACCAATGCAAAGTGCTAACGGGAGACTTTGCAGTGGGGAACCAGAATATAATTGTGCCACCATCAAAAGCAGGAAGCACAACCGTAAAATACGATTCGACTGTTGACAATGCCACAACTCCGACGATCTTTGTCATATTTTATGATACCCAAGCCTTTCCAGAGTACCTTATCTACTTCAAGTAGAAGTTTTGATGAACTAATCAAGCGCCCGATGAACTTGTGTAGCATCTGTTGTCAAGACATACTATACTATCAGATACCATTGATAATTTATGATAGACAGTCATCTTTTTCAAAATTGTATCTTCCGACATGAATGGATACAATGAACATATGATGAACTTTTTCCTTTTGTACATTGTGAAAGAAAAGCTTAATTGGAAATGATAATTTACATTTTTCTGTATACGTTACTTACAGTTACTTCCTGTTTGGACCAGTTTTTCTTTACTGCTAAGTGATTTAAGAATTGTGTTAATGGAGGAATAAAGTAAGGTTATTTCTGCTAATAGCCACGAAGTATTTAATTTCTGTTAATAGCCATCCAATATTTACCCAAAAAATTCTTATTGTAAAGATATGGAAATTTTTTACTGAAAATATTTTGAAATATAGTGTTTAATTTTAAGTGATTTAAGAATTGTGTTAAGAATTGTGGAGGCATAAACTAAGGTTATTTCTGTTAACCACTTCACCGCCACATACCGGATATATCCGGCAGCCAATAGAAAATGGATTATTCTGGACTATTCCGGATTATTCTGGTGCAAACACACCGACTGAGGGACATTGCTGGCCAAAAACATTTTAAGCTTTATGGCACATATGATATTAAAATAATATCACCAAATTTAATGCTTAATAGCCACGAGGTTTGGCAGTGAACTAAGTAAGTGCTTATTGGAAAGAACAGAAACATCCTAACATATTTCATAATTTGTTTATTATAATCTATATTTCAAGATATTTGCCAAATTTAATGCTTAATAGCCATGAAGATTGGAAATGAACTAAATAAATGCCTCTTGGAAAGAGCAGAAACATTCTAACATATGTCATAATTTTGTTTGTAATCTAGATTAGTTTGCTGTGTGCTTGTTTCTGTTGGAATAGAAATATCTGTATCTGTATCTGGCAGTTTTTATAGCTCCTTCAAAGAACCAGAGAATATATATATATAAAACAATGTATCAAAACATTTAAGACATGTAATACAGCGTGTTTTATGTACCTTACAAAGGCTGTGAATGTGGCAAGATGCTTCAAATATTCTTAGATCTTCAAAGCATTTGGAACTACTTACAATAAGTTGAAGGTTTTATGCACATAAGTTTAAGGTTTTATGCACATTCTTATTGTTTAAACCGTTTTAAGTAATAGGAATCATTATTATGTAATACTTTAACACTAGGAATCATTATTATGTAATACGTTAACACTGTCTTAGGTCAGTTGTATGCAAAGTTGTTGATATTGCCAAAACGACTGCTGTATGTATTTAATGGGATTCAATTTTAAATAATTATCAATTATTAAAAAGTCTGCTGAATAGATGGATATTCAGCACAATGGATATATATTCAATTGATTGGATTAATTGATACAAACTTTTCTCATTGTTTTGGTTAATTGAATAAAACATTTGGAAATACTGTATTTAATTTGTTGTGTTTGATTATGGAGATTAACATCCAAACTGATTTTGTTTATAAGTTTGTTAGTTTTGAGAATGAATTCATGTTCTGGGCCTCTGGTTCAGTCCGTGTATCTATTTTTTAGCCTATGTGTGTGTGTATGTATGTATGTATGTATGTATGTATGTATATATGTATGTATGTATGTATGTATGTATGCATGTAGGTGCATGCGTTTGTGTGTGTATGATATGCACATTTATATAGCACCTTTTTGAGTTGCTCAACAGTGATTTGCCATAATAAGTGTCAGACAAATCTAAGAATGTATGTATGTTGTAAGATAGACTGGGAAGGTTTCGTGAGCTGTTTCTAGAGGAATATGAAATGTTCAGTGGAAGAGTGTTCAATGAGAGGGTCCAATGTTCAGTGGAAGAGTGTTCAGTGAGGAATGTCCAATGTTAAGTGGAAGAGTGTTCAATGAGGAGGGTCCAATGTTCAGTGGAAGAGTGTTCAATGAGGAAGGTTCAGTGGAAGAGTGTTCAATGAGGAGGATCCAGTGTTCAGTGGAAGTGTTCAATGACGAGGGTCCAATGTTCAGTGGAAGAGTGTTCAATGAGAAGGTCCAATGTTCAGTGGAAGAGTGTTCAATAGTGATGGTTCAATGCTCAGTTGAAGAGTGTTCATTGAGAAAGGTCAAATATTCAGTGGAAGAGTGTTCAATGATGCGGGTTCAATGCTCAGTTGAAGAGTGTTCAATGAGAATGGTCCAATATTCCGTGGAAGAGTGTTCAGTGATGAGGGTCAAATGTTCAATAGAAGAGTGTTCAGTGAGGAGGGAAAAAGTACAATGTTTTGATGTTGCTGCATGAGAGCATGGAACCAACAGGTCCCCACATACTTTGTAACGTTCACTGATGCAGTCGGCTTGAGGCAGAAACTTATAGCTTTCTGATGTATTTCTGGGCTGCATGTACTACAGAGGAGTGCCCGAATCTTTTACACTCGCCTAAGTCAATCAATCCATCAATCAACTAAGCATTTTATATAGCGCCCCTATTCAGAGGCGCTCCCAGCCCAACCCCGGCGAAAGAGAACAGTCTTTAGAGGAGAGAAGAAAGCGGTGGACGAGTCTCGAGGAAGAGACTGCAACTGAGGAAGAAGCCCATTGCTAATTGGGGGTCCAGCCATGGAGAAAGCGCGCTGTTGCATATTAGCAGTGCGTGCGAAAGGAACAGAGGTGACTACGGGTGGCAGAGCGAAGAGAGCGGTGACCAGGTGGAGCAGAGGCATGAGAACAAAGCTTGCACAGATAGGAGGGAGCACGGCCATGCTAATATTGTCAGACAATGGAGGCAACCCGGTAGACAATGCCTTGCAAGAGTGGCAACCAGTCACCTGTCTTGAAGTAAACTACAATGCATTAGCGTCGCCACGGTGGTGGGGGGCAAGGGGGCAGCTCCCCCCCCCCATCCCTGCCCAGGGTGGGTCGTGGGATTCGTGCAAATCCGGTGAGTTTTTTTAGGGGGATACCCCTATGTGGTTTGACATGTCCTTCCATTAGGTTTGATCTATCACCCAAGGACAAACAATTTCCAAACAGCTGTTGCATCAAGGAGATGGACATATTACATTCTCACAGTTGAAGTTGGTGTGGAGTGGTTAAGAAAATATGCCAGCAGAGTGGCATGCGTTCTGCCGCGGGTATGCATGGCATGCGTGGATGAGGCATCAGGGCCCTGTATGGAAGCAGTGGCGGATCCAGAGGGGGGCGATTGGGGCGATCGCCCCCCCCCCTAAGAGTCCAAAGAATATTTTTTTATATTTAAAATTTTAAAATTGGATATGCAATACTGTACTACAGGATAAATGCCATGTGATTATTATTACGCATGTACAGCGCCGGACTGCAGTTTGAATATTACCTCTACACGCCCTTGCTTGATCATGCTCTAAACTTGATAAGTAATTTTAACTTTAATTCCTTTGACCTTGGACATCCATGAAATCGCCCCCCGTAAAGTAAAAGTCTAGATCCGCCCCTGTATGGAAGCGGCGATGGCTGAGGAGGAGGAGGAGGAGGGGAAGAGGAGGAGGGGCGGCTAGAGGAGGATTGCTGATGCCTACATATGGGATACGGCTGAGGCGTGGAGACCGAAATTTAATCTCGGAGTCCCCGGCTGAGGTGACCCGCTGGGTCAAACCAGGTCTCCACACAGCTGGATAAAATTGGGCATTAAGGCCACTCAGAAGTATACCATTACAAGGGCGCTTGACTAGGGGGCATAGTAAGCTAGCGTGAAAGATGCTGAAACGCGAATTCGCCGGCTTGCAGGTTGCTAGACTCGCTACAACGTGTTAGATACGAAGACAGGCTGCTATGCTGAGTTACATGCGGATAAGACGGTCAGTGTTTTTCTATACAATACAATACAACTAAAGATTTATAGCCTGCTGTAACAGGACACTCCTAGTCATAGTGCAATGTTAACAGATGAGTTTTTAATTTTGATTAATTTCTAACACCTAAAATCTCAGTTTCCTTACATGTATATAATACAGTCAATGTTTTTCACAGATCGAGATGGTTTAGGTGGTTTTATTTATCACTCCTGTCCTGAAATCTCTCCACTGGCTTAAACTATCTGAGCGAATAGAATATTATAGTCATATCACTCACTACACTTCAATCCTCCCAGTCCTCCTATCTCTGTCAGCTGTTTACGGTCCAATCACTCCGCTCAACCCGCTTCTCCACACTCCGACGTTCTAGTATAGGTCCCCAACTTCTAGACCATGGTTGCGCCTATGCTTTTGTTACGTATACCTTGCCCCCCCCCCAACCTCGTCGTTCTGGCGACGCCACTGCTAAATGTAATAGCCTATTGTACGCATAGTAAATGACATCGCAGCCGGGGACTAAACCTATTGTAAATGTAAATTTCCCAAATTTCTTGACCCTGTCCAAAACCTACATCGCATTTCTTTACTGGCACTATTTGAATAAAATTAACAAGAACGAGGTTTTTGGGTCAGTTGCTGTCCGACTTGTTGTAAAAGGGTGATTAGAAGGAAATATGGGAAGGCCTGGAAGGAACGAATGAAGTTCGGGAAAGAAAAACGAATGTGATTAGAAAACTAAGGAAATGCGAATATGAAGAGCAGCGACATCCCTTCACCAGAGGCGTAGCTGGGGGGGGGACATGTGTCCCGGGCGCCAAAGGAAGGGGGACCAAAATGAGGGTTAAAATTAATAATTTTTCTCCTAATTTTGATGTAATTTTAACTTATTTATTCCAAAAATTATAAGATTTAATTTTGGTGTCCCAAATATATCCAGTTATGAATGATATCCTCATTACTTCTAAATCAGTGCGTCAGCGATGATTTTGGCGCCCCATTTTCAACTTCTTTGTAGGCCTATGGGAAACTTTTAACCGGGTGGAATGCATAGCTGCATTCTGCTGCATCCATGGCCGATATATATAGGGAGGGTGGTGGTATGCAGTATATGCTGCCCCGGGTAGGATCATCTGTCCACGTGTGGGCTACCTGAGGGGGTAATCTAGCTCGGCCCGGCAGGCCAGCCTTGGCTCTTGCGGCCCATGGGCCACGGCTGCATCCATAATCCAAGTATTAAATATTACAATAGGCATCATGGACACAGGGCGACTGTGGGTTCTGGCTGCTGCATCCAACACGGCAGCTGATGGCTACAGGGTCTCTGCAGTGATTTGTGTATTGGACCAAGAGGTCAAAATTGCAAGCTAACTTTCAATAAGATGCAGACATGCAGTCTTATTCTGAGCGTGAATACCGAATTATCGAGCCCACGGTCTAAGTCGGTCAGTACTCGCAGTTTAGCTATCTTGGATTTCAATTCTGAAGCATTTTTATTATGATAAAATAAAACAAATAATGTGCTATCTGCTGCTGTAAGATATTATTTTACATTTTAAAGCTTTTTTATTATGATAAAATAACTTAAATAATAGTATATCTTATAGCCATGCCAGGAAAAACTAAGTGGAGCGGAAGGCCGTAAAAGAAAGAAAGAAGCTTAGAAGACATACAAAAAGTCTAGTACATTTCTGGCAAGTTTTCTTTAAAAAGCCAAGATGACAGAAGCTGAAGCTGAAAACTCCAGCTCTTCAGAATCAGAAGACGGTGGAAGCGGATATCAACCACCTTTTTAGAACATAAGACGGTTGACAGGGTTGAACCATACCATTCGATGCATTTGGAAAATGTGAGCGGGGGGAGGAGGGGCGCACCAATTTCATAGTTCGTCCCCGGTCGCAAAATATCCTAGCTACGCCGCTGCCCTTCACAAGCATATATACCTTGACACAAGACACGTGCAACGTATCGCATTTCTTAATTTCGGATCCACCGTTCTGCCGGGAAAAAAGCTTGGTTTTCATCAAAGTTATTCTATGCTGTGGTTACACTCTGCTCGATTGCCTTAATATACGGTTTTGCTTTGCTAACCGAAGAGTCAGTTCTTTACTTACTAACTGCAGCAGAATTTGGGCTACGTTTGGGCTTACGGCGTCGTTTCGCGGTTGAGCGTATAACTTTTGAACGATCATCGATTGTTGCAAAAAATAACGTTAACTTTTGTAACAATTAACTGTAACCTTCGAACAGACAGTTTTGTAACTTTAATTTTTCTCAACTGTACAGGTCGGTACCGTTAGCATTTAGACTTTAAAAAAATTTATTATATAATTTTAAATCCAAGTTAAATTAATTTTTTTAGAATCGATGGATGGGTGTCGATTAGGATATTACAGCCGAATTGAAACAAAGATGCTTCGATGCAGCGTTCTGTTTTCGACAACGAGACTTTAAATATTGAACGTCCTTGCAGACATGATTACGGAACTTATGCTAGAATTTATGTAGAGCCTTTTATAGTTCTTCGATGACATCGGAGAACTAGATTATAATTATGTAGGCTTCGGTTTCGGGAGGTTTATGAATCCAGAAAGACTTTTCGTCTACACTCAGCGTAACCTTGCTGCATAAAATGGTCCGATGGTTTTTACAAGGGTCATCTAATGAAACTGGCTGATCCAACAAAATGGCTACGGGGACGGTAGCCATAGCCTACTTGGCGATGCCACGAGCCTAATAAAAATTAATAGTAAACTATGGGATCGTCAACGCTTTATAGCTGTGTAGAACAACTTACCTGATATAGTAGGGGATGATAAATTATATTACATTGTTGAGTAATACTTGGATTCAATATTACAGTTTATGAACAACAACGGGAACTTTGTGGTATAGCTGATGTCGTATGGCAGAACAGGCAGAGTGAGTTGATGTGCATGTCATAGTTTTACTATTTTACTTTGTGAATTTTAAATTGTTAATTATCTTCTATATGGCACCAGATGTATCAGCGGCTAAAAATTTTCTCTTAGTTTCTCCCTTTCTTACAAGTGCAGTGTCTTGCTAATATGGTAAAGTGAAGTTTAGTCGTGCAACAGTTTGATGATCATTTCACAGTTGGTGTTTATACGTGCACTTTAGGGCTCCAAGAGTTCTCAACTGCAACAGAACTGCAGCTATTGTTGGTAAAAGCAGGTTTAAGGTGACTTTACATCTGCTTAAATTGCTTAATTGGAGGCTTGACTCTTGTGTGTGTGCATCGTAAATTAAGTTGGGTGATGGCTGTGGGGTGGCTGACTGCTTCACTCAGTAGGAGCGTGACTGGCTTGCTTGCTGACTGGCTTGCTAGCTCTAACCCACTGGCTCACCTGCTGGCTGATTGACTGGTTTGTTGGCTGACTCACTGGTTGACTGGTTAGCTGACTGACTTGCTGACTGACTGGATTGCTTGCACGCTGGCTGATTGACTGACAGTCTGATTAGCAATTGGCTGGCTAGCTGTCGACTCACTGATTGCTTACTGGCTGACTGACTGGCTTCCTTGATGGCTGGCTGCAGTGGTTAAATTGCTTTCCCAGAGGTCAAATATGTCCAAATTTTTAGCAAACCTTTTGTCTAAGCCTATCTGGTGAATTGGTAACCGTTTGCTTTCATATAAAGCGTAATATATTAAAGCATGAATGCATGTAATTGAATATTGAAACCAGAAACAGATATACCAGTAGGTGACAGATCTCTTTTAGTTGGTGGATCTCAAATCAGAGGTTCCGAATTTCAGATCCAGCTGAATTTAACCGCTAGCTGGCTGGCTGGATTGGTGACTGACTTGCTAGTTGGTGACTGACTGGCTTGCAGGTTGTGACTGACTGCCTTGCTGGTTGGTGACTGACTGGCTTGTTGGTTGGTGTCAGACTGACTTGCTGGTTGGTGACTGACTGGCTTGCTGACCAGTTGGAGCTGACTGCTGGCTGGCCGGCTGGTTTTAAACCAGACTGAATGGCTTGCTGGTTGTCACATGTCCGTTGCGCTTCGGGCATGTAAATACCAGCCCTTCTCGGCAGTATATCGCCAGAGTTGGGCTGGGAGCGTCTCTTAATTTAGGTATCTTGGAGGGCACTATGAATGAATGAATGAAGGAATTAATTAATTAATTAATTAATTAAAGACTGCTAGCTAGTTTTTGAAACGATTGTGGTTGTTTTTCTTCAGCAAGGAAATACTCAAGTTGTTTGAAAGCGCTAAACATACATTCAGTGTGTCTGACATTCTGAGGTGAGTGTTCAGTCCTGTTTTGTTTGTGACTTTTCAGCAGCAGGGACGGCTCGAGAGACATTTTAAAACCACATTAACTCGCACCTTTAGAGATCTGCTAGATAACTGAATTTAGCACCTTTCTGAACTTCATCAGAGATGCTGTCACCGCATTTTACTTTATGCTGTCACATCATGGCCTTTGGAATATTGCCTCTGTAATTTCCTGGTTTGTGCGTTGAGGAGTATGTAAGAGGTGCTGTAGAAATGATCAGTTGCATTACATTCCCAAATTTTAGTGCATTAAATTACTTTTAAAATCTCATAGGATGTTGTAATTTGTTGAGCACCACATAAGCACTTTGAAACCATTCTGATTGATCACGGTTTAGTGTTCTCAGGTCGGGGGAATTGGAATTAGTAACCTTTATTGTGCTGGTGTCTAATACTCAAGGCATCAACTGATGGCACACCAAAACGTAGCTGTAATCAGGAGGTCAGTTTGTTAAACAGTGTTGTTAAATTTACTATAGCATAAATTTGTTGCTGTTTGATTGCATGCATTTCGATAATGCAACGTCATGCCTTATCACTGGTTTGGTCATTCACATGTATGGATAGTATGAGTTCGAGCCTCCTTTCCTGAGATGGCTCGTATGTGGGACCCACAGCAATTGCTGAGCGCCATTGATCCTTGTCATTAGGTTGTAACGCTTAATAAATGTGTAATAATAAAATAATAATAATACCTCTAACATCCAGCATTGGGTATGACCAGCACGGCACCTGGGTTTAACACCCTTGACAGTTATGATTAATTATTATTACATATGATGCATTTATAAAGCACCACTTCTTGTTTACACAATAAACACAGTGCAGTTTCAATGGAAATCAAGTTATACATATGAAGAAATACTGACAAATAATTGTGGTTCAGGCAAAGGACCATTATTACACAGGACTGGTAACTCGTTTAACGTTGCATGATGAGTTGGAACCGCACTGGATGTATGATTAATTTGCATGAGTTTCCATACTCGTATATATATAGATTAATTACCCATGCTGGAAACATATTATTATTATTATTATTATTATTATTATTATTATATGCATTTATTAAGTGCCACTATTTAATGATCCAGCATCAGTCAATGGCATTGAGCAATTGTGAATGAAGGATTTGCTCAAGGTCCCTACACAGTAACCCTGTCTGGAGAGGGTGAAACCTGTACTCTGCGCTATAAGGTGAGGGCTCTAACCGATTGGCCGTGTCATCTGTGTGTTTTCTGCTCAACATTTGAAAGTATATTATGCTGATCTTTGGGGCTTCTTTGAGGAACAACAAGGCCTATAATTCTGGGCTTCTTTAAGGAACCAGAGGGCCTAGAATTCTGGGCTGCTTTGAGGAACCACAGAGCCTAATATCATCAACCAATTCTGACTTTCATGTCGTCAGCCATGCTTTAGTGGGGCCAGGTTGGAAATACCTATAAATGGACATTTGAAGGGGCGCTATATAAATGCTCTGATGAATGAATAAATGATTGGTTGATTGATTGGCAGGTGGAAGGATAGATCGACTGATTGATTGATTTATTATTGTTTTGTAAAGCTTTGCGTCGGATATTCGGGGAATTTCGAAATCGCTGATAGGCGACATGTTGGAAAAAGTGGAAGGAATCGTGAACAATCTGACAGTCAGCAAGACGGTAGATTCTTCCGGAGCAACGAAGAGGAAATTCGAAGCGGTATCTACTCTATTTTTGATTCTGTGTTCGTTAAGTAATTTAGTTATTTTACTAGTAAAGTTTATTTATTAGTAAATTTATGAGATTTATTGTTGGCTGTCCAAGTGTCTAAGAGCACGTGTAAACCACCTTCTCTAGCTTGGCTTAAGAGTTTATTATTATTATTATTATTATTATTATTATTACTACAAACATTTTTAATGCACGCAAAGTCACACAGAAATGCAAATCTGAGGCATGGTTAGTCAGTCACCAGCTGAAGAGCAATTAGATATCCATATGTTTGAAAGTCAGTGAGAATAGTTTTGAGGCGTTTCTGGAAAGAAGAAGAGGTCGAGCAATGGATAAACATTGGTAGTCGATTCCATTCCTTGGGGGCTGCAACACGAAATGCATGGAAGTGTGTGCTACATCTAGGCTCAACCAAAAGACCCATTACCGAAGACCGCAGTTTAATCGAAGTTTTGCTGGACTGTCAACCAGAGGATAAATTCAATTCCCTGCCAGGGTGAAAAGACGTTTAAAGTTTTCTCCTGCACAGTGCCCCTTAGTAGAGCTGTACCGATGCATCGGGAACATTCGTAATCGGGCCGATTATTAGAGGAATCGGTATAATCTGCATCGGAAAAAAATAATCGGCGCCGATGCAAATTAATTTACAATTGACGTTTTTTGCACATTAATCGTTACAAAAAAGAAAAATGAGCACAAATGTCTATGTTTTGTTTCTCATTATTGATTTATATTTAGCACTGCACTAATTACTAGGCACCGTAGACACCAAAGACCTGTTATGCACAGGATTGGAAACTCCTTATACAACGTCGTGTGCCTAGTATTTGGACGATAATTGCTAGGGGTCAGCCGGAAATCGCCTCGGACATTTGCCTCGGCCGAATATCACGCTTTCGGCACTATTCGGAAGTATTCGCCTCGGCAAATACTGTACACACAAATAGTTGCTTGTCTGCCTCAAATGCCGGAATTTGTAGGCTCATAATATCAATGTTGAACTTCATCTAGCATATTCATTTTGAAGAAGAAAAGTACAATAAACTCCAACACCGGAAGTTCACCACGGGAGTCAAGTCCATTTCGTTGATTATTTATTTATAAAATTCAAAATGTATTAGTCAGTTATTACAAGTACAGAAATTTATAGCGATAACTTTTTAGCATATGGAAAAAAATGGTACTCGGTTCGTACCCGGATCCGGCAAATAGTACATCCAAATACTCGGATTCGGTACTCGGTGGAAAATGTCTATCCGGCTGACCCCTAATAATCGCCCATTATCGGGGTTAGGAAAATAATCGGCTTTATACTCGGTATTGACTGTTGCAATAATCGACTATACGCAGTATCGGAATAATCGGCAAAAAGTGATATCGGTACATCTCTACCCCTTAGTGGCCGATTGGTTAGAGAGCTCGGCCTGTAATGCAGAGAGTATAGGTTCAAGCCTCGCCCGAGGCAGTTACTGTGTTGAGATCTTGAACATGGTAAGTCTTTCACTCACAATTGCTCACAGAGCCATCGATGCTCTGTTCTATGGTCATGTGCACTTCTGAACTTTGATAGGAGGGCAATATCAAATACAGTTGTACGCTGTCAATGGAACAACAGGTGGTGAGGGAGAGGACTGGCCAACTGCCTTCATTATTATTATTATTATTAATTAGTAACTTCTATAGTGATAGTTTCTAACACACAAGGCTTAAACCAATGGTGCACCGTATCCAAACTGTCTATGCTGCATATGTCGAGGCTAAGAATAATGAAGGTGCCATGCAAATCATGTTCATTGAGCACTGCATCTTGGGGTTAGCTACCTAAGAGACTACTGTTATAGATGCTAGGTATATGAAAAATACATTAAGATTACATTACGAGAGAAGCTGCCATGGGTGACGTAAGATAATCTCGTCCAGTGCTTAGAAATCTTTATTTGTGTTACTGTAGGTGGGGCAGGATTCGGCTGCAGTTCAGCAAGATGCAAAAGTTAGGAAAACGGGAGAAACTCCGGAGTCTGGCAGTGATGCGACTGCTTCAAAGGGTGATGCTGACGGCTGGGCCTGTGCTTCGTGCACCTTTGTAAACCACCCATCCTTGGAAGTGTGCGAAATGTGTGACAACTCAAGATATGCCTTTGGTGAGATTATTACAGCGTCCAATGTACATAGCAGAAAACGATTTCCTGATAGCAAATATATGTAAGTATGTTCCAGTAGGTTTGTATGTATGTTTCAGGAAGATAAATTAGTGTATATGTAACACTAAGGAGGGATGTATGTGTGTATGTTTGTGTGTCTGAAGACAGTTATGATGCCTTTTATGTACCTTTCATCAGCACAGGATATTTGACCCTCTAAATTATCTCAAACAAATGCGTTTAAGGCAGGTTGAAGTGTTTGTATGTATGTATGAAGATACTTAATATAGCGTCTTTTAAGTACGTCACAAAAGCACTGCACACATGACTATCTGACTGATGTAAACAATTGCGTTTTAAGACAGTTTGAGAATGATTCCTGCTCTGGGCCAAGTGCAACAGCATGTAAATGCAATGGAGGACTGTTCCATGAAGATGGTCCAATACATGAGAAGGCACGATAAGTTCGAATTAAAGCACTGCACCTGCATATCTCCACAGCTAGCAGAGCAAAACGATTGCCGACCAGGTTGACTTGAAACTGGAATACAGAGCTCTGCGATGTATTGAGATGTGCATTGAAATGTTGAGGACATAGATGCTTGTCCATAGCTGATTAAGTTTTTGGAGGTGCCCACTGAGGTGCTATGTAAATGTTATTACTTTTTCATTATCTAATTTACATTACATTGCCTACTTACAGGAGCTTTGTCACCCTGCCTTGGCTTGTAGTGGCTGCCGACCATCCTTGGCACGTTCCAAGGCAACTTGCTTGTCCCTGTTGGACGCACTTACATCATGCAACAACGGACTTTCTCTGTCGTGGACCTGGCCACCTGGAATAGTGTCCCACTGGAGCTGCATATCCTACCTAGGAAAAACTCCCCGGCATTCTTTGTGTCTTTAAAAACCGCTTTTCAGCCGTGCTTGGGTGAGGAGTGCCTCTGAGTAGGCATCTTAAAAGGGTGCTATATTAAATTTTGTTTGATCGATCGATTGATTGATTGATTGATGACATATCTGTGTACGTACATTGGTTTGTATCGTATAGGGAAAGTTGGAATTCCTGTTCTGACATGGTTTTGTTTTAAATCTAAAGATGCTGTTGGCTTGTAGCGATGTTGCAAATGCAGCTGGAAGATATGAAACAGAAGTCAGGTAAGGAACAGTGTGTGATTCAGTTTTGTTGTTAGTCACTTGATGATGTCATTTTGGAGCTATATGCATCAGTGTGGACCCGGCCAGCTGGAATAGTGTCCCACTGGAGCTGTATATCCTACGTAGGAAAAATTCCCCGGCATTCTTTGTATCTTTAAAAACCGCTTTTCAGCCATGCTTGGGTTGATTGCCACGGTGCCCAACCTGGGCACCGTGGCAATCAAGGGTGCTGTGAAACTGCTCTAGGGGTGCCATGGCTGAGTAATATCAAGCAGCTTTGTCTTTCAAAAATTCTAAAGCTATTGATTATCACTACTGACATAGGCTAGTGTGCACTCCTTATTGTCTGCACAGGAGGTCACTACATGTTTGGAGGGGATTATTCTTATATTATCTTTCTACAATAATAATTGTTTTTATCAAGTGACATTTATTGTACTGTATTTACGAATTTATAATGGCGCACTCGGCGCAGTTAAAAACAACAGGGTCTAAACTGTGGGGAATTAACTCAGAATACTCAATCAGACAATCAATCAATCAATCAATCAACTAAGCATTTATATAGCGCCCCTTCAAAGAAACTATTCAGAGGTGCTCCCAGCCCAACCCCGGCGAAAGAGAACAGTCTTTAGAGCAGAGAAGAAAGCGTTGGACGAGTCTCGAGGAAGAGACCGCAGCTCAGGAGGAAGCCCATTCCAAATTGTGGGTCCAACCATGGAGAAAGTGTGCTGCTGCATAGTAGCGGTGTGTGCGAAAGGAACAGAGAGATCACCACAGGTGGCAGTGCGAAAAGAACGGTGACCAGGTGAAGCAGAGGCTCGAGAAAAAAGCTCGTGCAGATAGGAAGGAGCACGGCCAAGCTGACAATGCCAGACAATGGAGGCGATCTGGTAGACAATGCATTGCGAGAGTGGCAACCACTAACCAGTGGAGGTAGTAGGTGTGCACGAATCACTGTAAAGAAGAAAAGCAGGAGCCAACGTCCAAGTGGAAATATTTGGAATGATGAGGATTTATTCATCATAGTGATAATGATGAAAATTAATCATTATTGTTTATTGATATTTTTATCACGTCACTTAATTGATGACATGTGATGCTGGTGCTCTAGTCCAGGAGGCTCTACCACCCAACACTCCTTCACTGAATAATAAAACAGTTGTCACATGGGCTGTATTGTATGCATTTTTAGACCTAATTCAAGTTAGTTGAACAGTCGCCCCATCAAAGAACAATGCATTTCGACAGTGCACTTACTAGGCTAAAGCAATTCGTTACTGTATGTGCTGGACCCATGGCTTCACAATGATGCATTATTTGTGTCATGATCCATGTTAAGATACCAAGTCTTAGCTTTCACCATTTCATCAGACCAGCTTGAAAGGTGATTAGGGTCTACTTTTACGAAACATTTTTTGCTCGTCACAAAGAGACAATTTTTGTAGTGTATAAAATTAATATGCCTGTATGTTTGGTGTAGTAATTTCCATTTGCGTAAAATCCCAAAAAGTTGGTGATCAGGTGTCATTGTGTGCAATGTTGTACACAATTTCGATTTTCTTGAAAATGTTACACTTCCGAATGATTGTGTTCCATATCAATCTTTGGCAAATGGTATTCAAAGTATTACATTGAAATTTGTTTTCCGATTTTCAGTGATGATGCACTAATGTTGTGAATGCTATATAACTCCATTGCTAAGATTTTCTTTCTACCTTTACTTGAAGTTTGACACATTTAGTCTGTAAGCTCATGTCTAATACACCAGTCTGCTTAAAACAATTGTTGGTTAATTGGCTACTGGCTAGGTATGCATTCTCGGCCTGAGTTCCACCCTTTGGGCATATTGCTGTCCTCCGGATGCCCGCTAATGGGCTTAGGAACTATTGAAGATTCTTGTTAATGGCAGAATGTAGGCAAGAGCAAAAAGGAATTCTAGAGATAGGACAGTGCCAGTTAGTTCTCGCATGTAGAGAAACGATGGGAACTTTGACTGCTTTATGAAACTCACCTCATGGGGATGCATTTCTTCCTTTGTTTCACTCCAGCCAGTCCTTCCAACCCCAAATTGGTTGCTGCTTGTCCTGTTCTGTGCTGTTAAAATTCTTCCTTTGAGTTTTTAATCAATGAAATGCTGAGAAATCGTAATCTCGAAATTTCCATAGCACCCAAAACGAAGTCGTGGGAACTAGCTTATTCACAGGCATTCAAGGTGTTGCAAGTCTTTTTCAGCTGCTATTTTATGGTTAATTAATGAGAATGCTGATTTCTTTTAGGTTTTGTTGAGCCGCCGATCAACTGGCAGCCAGTTGATCCTGGAACACGATTGAGAAGAGTAAAGTTAGAGCAGAAAGATGTGGACTTCGTGGAGATCGTCAAGGTGATGTCGGCATGTGGTTTCGAAACGTCATCTTCCATCTTCAACAGCATCGCAAATCTGTTTGTGTCAAAGCGGAAGTCCCCCTATAACATTATACAGGTAACTGGATTTTAATTTTCATGAATATGCTCTAGAGCAGTGGTTTCCATCCTTGCTCAGAGTAGGCACCCTTCATATTTTAATAGCACCTCTTCAACAGAAGAAAAGAATAGTGCTACAGTCCTAGCTCTGCCAAATTTCGAGTTACAATATCAAGTACAGTCAGAATGATGATGAGAACTAGAGCTGTTCAATGGTTAAATATTTTAATCTCACGATTAAAAAATTATTGCGATTAATCTTGCAATAACAATGCAGTATTGTTGTTTATAGATGGTAAAAATTAGTAAATTATAGATTGTTCAACTTCTTTGTTGCTCTTTTCTCCGACTTTATAAATGATTATTGATTTCCTAGAAGATATAATAAGAAAGAAAATTAAATCACACACACACAAAAACTTTCACAGATAAGACAAATATAAATAACTAGTCTACACCATCATTAACCTGAAATTGGTTTGGTTGCCTGTAAGTTTGCCCAACTGCTGGCTGAATTAAGCCCAATCTCGGCCAAAGACTTTTGGCTTCGACACTTCCTCACGCATTACATTTTTCGGTAATTTGTATCCAATAGTGTGTGTGCAATTAAAATTTAATCTCGATTACATTTTTTAATTGTGCTAATGAACAGCCCCAATGAAAACTTTGCAGATCGAGAGGATTGAAAACCTGCACCTGTATCAGATGTACTCGATCAAGAAGTCACAGATGCAAGAGGAGAACGGCCCGCTCGTGCAGAACGAGAAGATGCTGTGGCATGGAACGGCCCCTGAATGTGTCGACAGCATCGCGTCTTATGGTTTCAACCGAAGCCACTGCGGCAAAAACGGTAGGCAGCTAAACAAGCATGTGGGACATGGTAGCCTACTGTGGGTCTCTGTGGCCAATTGTTTAGAGTGCTCATCTTCTAACTCAGAGTATGGGTTCAAAACTCCTCTGAGACATTTAGTGTGTAGAGATCATGAAGGAATCCTTCACTCACAATTGCTCAGCACCATCGACTTATGCTTGGTCATTAGATAGTGGTAATTAACTTAAAACATTTCTGTATTACAATAATAAGAATAAGCTGCCTAGCATCTTAAAACTTGGCATCTCCTCGTGCTTTCTTTACCTGTATTCCGTAAGTTCTTGAAAACCAGTTTGTTCGATCCTTGTTTTCCGTCGATTGTTCGAAGGCGCCTCTGATAAGTCTCTTGAAGAGGCGCTATATAAATAACTTTGTGATTACTAGGGGTCCACCGGTAAGACATTTTCCGCCGGAAACCGAATCCGAGTATTTGGACGTATTTTTGCCGGAACCGGTAACGAACCGGGTACCATTTGTTCCATATGCGAAGCTTCACATTTTTATGTAATAAGAAATTATCGACATAAATTTGTGTACTTGTAATAAGTGACTAATACAATTTGAATTGTAGTCATTTCTGTGCAGTTGTGAAGTTTTCTGTGTAATTGTGTTAAGGTTCAACATTTATAATTTTATATACGTAAGTTTATTGAATAAGTTTTTACATAAAAAAAAATTTTTTAAGAAATTTTTTTTGCAACTATTTGCGTCTACAATATTTGCCGAGCCGAATACTTCCGGAAACGGGATTTCCGGCCGAACCGAGTATCCGAGCCGGTTTCCGGTGGATCCCAAGTGATTACTATATTATAATTATTATTACTAATTTGCTTTCCTGTGGAATTTGCAGGAACAGCGTATGGCAAGGGCGTTTACTTCAGCACAGGACCCTGTTACTCTTCACATCAAAAGTACGCAAAACCTGACAAGTCTGGTCACCAGTACATGTTCTACACTCGCGTGCTCACTGGACGACACACGCTTGGCACGCCAGATATGGTGGAGCCACCAATGTTTCTGAATAAACTTGGCAGATTCAATTCAGTGGCAGACACTGTGCAGCATCCCGGCATCTTCGTCATATTCCACGACGCCCAGGCGTACCCGGAGTTCCTCGTCACTTTTAAAGAGCAATAACTAGAATTATCTTTTGCTTTGGATTGACGTTGCTAAATTTTCAAATTTATTTCTCTTCAAAGTATCTGATGATTATTGATATTCTTTCCACAATGCCAAAGGTTTAGAAAATCCTGCTGCTAAGGTGTTTTGGTAGGGAATTTTCCATTTTTAGGTTGTTTAAGTGCTCTCGAATCTTGCGTTAAGATTTCCAACACAACTGGTGATATCTGCTTACAGTGTTATGCTATCATCTTTAGATTTTAATTTGGGAAGAATTGATGAATGAAACAGAACAGTATTTTCGATTTTTAGGCTGTCTAGGTGCTTTCGAATCTTGCATTGAGATTTCCAACACAACTGTCTGATATCTGCTTACGGCATTACGCTATCGTCTTCGGATTTGACTTTTGAAAGAGTTGATGCTTCAAAGCAGTACTGAATATTCTTAAGTTCTGTTTACTTTGGTTTTAAGTGTATTCGAACGGTGTTCCACCATCTGCAAAACACATTTTATAGATTTAATATCAGGGAAACTACTAAGTCATTGCCCAATTTTAACGTTTGGCTAGAACTTTGAGTAAGTTGTGAATTAAGCTTACTTTTTAATTTGTTTCTGAAATTCAGTTTGGTCAAAATGTGAACGAGTCTAAAGAAGCAACATAATTGCGTCATAACTGATTAAATGCTGATTCATATATAGCAGTTTTGCTGGTCTTGTCTCTTTCGGTTGAGAGGTCTCAGAATTGCGTGGTAGTTAGCATGGTCGTTGTGGGCATGGGATTCATCAATTCCCTCGAAGACAGATTTCAAAATGTGGGTTCTAGTTGCATCATCTGACGGTCAATGTAATCATCCAGCTAGAACTGTCTAGAGACATCATCTAGCTTTCAACAATACCTCCTACTACTTAAGAGTATCATTTGTACTGGCATGTCATCTAAGGGGTCATCCATAAACGACATCCGCAATGGGGGAGGGAGGGGTCATCGAAATGCGGACAAGGGGAGGGGGTTACGACCAGTGCGGACGTCCGCATCTAAACTTTTAAATTTGATAGTTTTTTAAACACTACCTTCTTTCAACCTTCCCCCAAAAGACAAAAAGGTCAGTGAGCATGCACAGTATAACCTTTACTGCGACTTTAAAGAGGCTTTTATTACTCTACACCCTGATGTTAAACCTGAAGTGTCACTTAAACGTGCGCAGGAACTGGAATAATTCTAAAAATAATGATGACATTAAAAATTGGCTTTGGCCTGCGGGGTAAGGTCAAATGCGGACAAAGGGGAGGGATGGGTCCAAAGTAGGTCATATTTTGCGGATGTCCTTTATGGACGACCCCTAACTGTCAAAGAAACCATCTATATGTTAGTAGCTCATCTAAACTAGCATATCTGTGTTTCAAAGGATTCATCTGTCAGAAAATCATCTACTAGCTATCAAGCTAACCATCTACCCTGTAGGATATCATCTAGCTATTGAATGAATCATCTACCCTTCAAGATATCTATACTAGCTTATCATCTAGCCATAAGTGGAACCATCTTGCTATTAAAACCAACTGGCTCTCCATGGCTATAGTTATTAATCGAAAATTATAAATCTCAAATAACACCTGTTGGTTATTAATAGAGAGTACAGCCACGTATCGATATCTAGTGTATCACTTGGGATCGTCAATCCCCTGTGGCATCTATCCCCATTTGGCAATACCTCCCCCCATTTCCCTTTGCGAACTAATGCATTCCATGGGAGTACTGAGGCCTAGATTATTCTGCTCTGTTGATCCTGAAGGGATAACTGCTACTGGGTGGGTTACTTTGATGCAGCAAGGGGGCTCGACTGGATCCAAGGAAATATGGGCTGTCTGAATAAGAAAAGCACTCCCTTAAGCTAGCCCTTGGGCTGCCATGGGTATGAAGTGTTAACGACTTCATTTTATCAGCCTCGGTATATATATGAGGGCGGGTGGCCAGTCCTCTCCCTCGCCATCTCATCTTTCCACCGACAGTTTACTCTTTAAAGCTGAGTTGGATAGAGGGCGAAGGTGAAGCAGAAATCTTTGACTGAAGTTGGTGTTTAAGGTTGGTTAGTCGCTGTTTAACGACACTGAAAAGAAAGATGGTTAGTGTCGCCCTCCTTTCTTCAAGCTTGGTCCTGCCGCTGCCAGAGTACGGGCAGTGGTGGAGTTGGTGTTTAAGGCTACAATTCAACTGAATAAATATCAGATTTAGATGCGGACATCCGCATTAAACATACACTCTCTCCCCTTGTGCACAGCTGGGTGTCTCTTCCCCTCTGCAGACGTAGCCTACGTGTAATGGATGACTTCTGACACACTAGATGAACAGCGTGCTACGCAATAATACTGTAATTAGAAATTTATGTTGCGTTACTAAGAGACACTAACCGCAGTCGCTCTAGTGCCCGCACATAGGCCTACCAAACAACCTCTCTCGAAGTAGTGTACGATAGTCTAGTCGTTAGCGTTTTGGACTGTTGACCGAGAGGTCAGGGTTCAAATCCCAACCAGCACTGGCGGCGATCTTGTTTGACATGTGGGGGACACGGGACACTTTTGAACTGATCTGGTCTAACAGAGGTTAAAAATCTGTTGACCTTTTTGGTGTTTCTTCAAAATGGGAGGGGGCAACTGTATACTGCACGTGTGTCCCCCACTGTTAAAGGTGGGGTCTTGTCCCCCTCGAGTACCGCCCATGCCAACCAGGGTGGAAACTTGTGTCGAGATTTCTGCCTCATCTGCGCTGCCTAGCAAACTCAGATGTAGTGAGTACAGTTCTGCAGTTCTGCGAATTCATTTGCTGAGAGCTAGGATTGACCACCTCTGAATGCGCAGAGGTGGTCCTTGGATCTTGGCAAGAAACCAATTTTGACCCTATACCTGCCTACCGGGTATTGATTTTGCTTTGTGGAAAATGTTTTCGCCTGTGGAAAATGATTTGCCTTGGTGTGACTATTGGATCGGGTTGCATAGGCCTAGACGACTATATACATGTATCTCGCTAGTGTTTAGTTGTGAAAAAGAGGGAGGCGTAAAAAGTTTACAGATTACCAAAGTATACGAACGCAGGTTAAAATCCAGTCTTGTTATCAAGACCTTACACCTCAAGACCAAGACCAAGACCAAGACCTTGAACCTCAAGACCAAGACCAAGACCAAGACCTTGAACCTCAAGACCAAGACCAAGACCAAGACCTTGAACCTCAAGACCAAGACCCAGACCAAGACCTTAAACCTCAAGACCAAGACCGAGACCAAGACCCAAAAAATCACAGTCATATCCAGATTTCTATTCCTTACTAAAAATTGTAAAGTCAGACTAGGCCCCTACTCGTTATTTTAATAAAAACGTGAGTCTTTTATTTTATTAAAGCAAAACAACTTTAAATGCAGACTGCAGAGAATTCCGAATTCGTATTTACAAAAGTCCTTCATGCGAAATGTTATTCTAAATGCCTGTTGGATTTTATAAAAACCAATTTGCTAGAATTTTCTGACCAAGACGTGACTTGTGGGGCCTTATAAAAATTCTGCCATGTGAAAAAATCCGGTCTACAAGTGCTGAAATCGCCAGCACACAAAGCAGCTTTTCAAGAACCGGATGTAAATGTACAAATCGTGAGTCTGTTTTGAAATCATTCCATGGTAAATAAACGGAAGTCAAAATAATTGTCCAAAACAACAGTGAAGCCTCATTCACACCGTGTAAATACTAAAGCAATAACTGTATGAGTAATTATTGGATAAATTTTTAAAATTCTTGCCGTTTGTTAAAATTAATGACTGTTCATATTGACAAAAGTCTTGGTCTTGGTCTTGCAAAACCAAGACCAAGACTTTGAACCTGAAGACCAAGACCAAGACCAAGACCTTGAACCTCAAGACCAAGACCAAGACCAAGACCTTGGACCTCAAGACCAAGACCAAGACCAAGACTTTTAAAAACGAACTCGAGTGCACTCGAGACCAAGACCTTGGTCTCGAGGACAACAAGACTGTTAAAATCTAATGTCGTTAATATGTTGCACATGAAACAACTGACGACTCATGAGATATTTTAGTTCCTGGGTCCCCAACATCTTTTCAGTAACTTAGCAGACAGAGAGGTTAGGCGAAAGCTAGGGGTTTGAACTCCAACCCCCGACAATTAAAACATTGTATTTTGCGTCATCATAATCGTAATAATTAACCACAGGGGCGTAACTTTTGTCTAAAAAGTGGGGGTACCAATTTCTTACATATACGAAACAAGGCTGAGACTGCGGTCTCTGGGAAGGCACAATAATGAAATATTCATTGGCATTGTTCAAAAGTGGGGGGTACGGTACCCCTAGTCCAAAAAGTGGGGGCACGGGTACCCCTCGTACCCCCACAAATTACGCATATGATTAACCATTACCATAAGTAGCAACGACCATTATCATCGTCGTACGGTCGTAGTCGTCACAACCAACAGCACATTACATTTACATTACATTACAACCATTATTCTATCCCGAGAGCCGAGATACAACTCTTTAAAACAAGGTCACGATGAGTATGCAAACCGGCTTCCTCACGCAGAGCCGCACCTTGATGTAACGCTTTACCGAAGGAGCTATGCACGCTGGAAGGGAGTGGGGGCATCACATCTGTCCCAAGTCTTTACTTTGTCTGACGGCGCTACAGAAGTTATAGGAAATGGATGTACGTGTGAGCCATATCTGGGCCTGACTTGGCTTGCCTGGGGCAATAACAAGAATTTAATTCGATAAACTCATTAATAACTGAAGTTGTTTTGGCAAATCTTGGCGCAGGTGAATGCATTTCCCTCGAGAATCAATAAAGCTCACAGGTTATCACCTCTGCATGCACGGGAATTGAAACAGACAGACATAGACAGACAGACAGACAGACAGACAGACATACAGACAGACAGGCAGGCAGACAGACAGACAGACAGACAGACAGACAGGCAGGCAGGCAGGCAGATAGACAGACAGACAGACAGACAGACAGGTAGGCAGGCAGGCCCAAACAATTATATACCCATAAGCACACAGAGACACATAGACTCGTAGATACAGACACACAGATAAACACATACACGCAGACAAAGACACACACAAAGACACACACAAACACACACACAATGATGCAGAAACAGAGACAAATACAGACACACACAGACCCAGACAGACAGACATTAGAGAGGATGTTTATGGCTAATTCTACAGGAATAGTTTCTTTCTAGAATCAAAGCCCTATTTACTCGTCGCATTTAGACGCGCGTTTTAATACGAGCGCGGGGATGTCTATTACTGCATTCCATTGGCACCGTTGACTCGTGTCATGGTGGTGATTGCTGACCTAAGGTAGGCCTAGAGCCCTAGACGATGTGTCGTAAACGAAAACTGCAAGTACGATATTATCATCCCATAACCAGGGCTGTAGTCGAGGGTATACGCGGATATACAGCGTGTACTCACCTCTAGTGACCATATACTCACCTCAAAATATTTATATTTAGGCCTATTTATTTTAAAATACTATAGGCCTAGCGTATACTCATAAAATACTGTAGCGTATACTCACCTCTAATTTGTTTTGGAAAACTAACCGGTAGCGTATACAGTATACTCACCTCTAATTTTACCACTAGGCCCCTACAGCCCTGCCCATAACTTCAAATTTTGGAGGCACCCCCCGACAAAGGCGCGTTTATAGAAAACGAGGCCCTAGGCGCAAAAGTTTGATGTTGTTTTGCGCAGTCAAAATAAATTATTAGCCCAAACGAACAAAACAATAATAAATTACAATAATATACTTTTATGTGAATGCTGAACCGTAAAAATAGAAAATAGGTTGTATTTAAAAAAATTCAAAATTCACCAATGTTACTTTTATAGGCCTAATTGAAAAAAATATTTTCATTCGTTTGGGGCCCTCCGAAATGTGGAGGCCCTAGGCGAGCGCCTAGTGCGCCTATGCGTAAACGCGCCTAGCTCTGACCTATGAAAAATCGTTATAGATACACGAATGCGAACGAGTTCACCGCTCCACTGGAATGCCGTTCATTATAAGCTAGCTGGTGGTGCGCTTTTGATCAATATTAACGTGCATTTTACATCAGTCGTGAGACGTGCCTTATGTGGGCGAGCTTTCTTCTCCGTCATGCTCCAGATAGCAGAAGCGTTACACTGTACAGCAGAACAGAAACCCTAATGAAGACGATGGGTTTATCAATGTGACTCAGACTTGGCCCTGAGTAGCAGGGACATCATCGTATCACCTCGGCCTCGATGGAATGCAACGTTGCGGTGCTGTAGACCCACTGGTGCCGCGCGCGTAGCAACCCCGGCGTTGTTTTGAGAAGCAACTTTTAAGATGTCGCTGTATAAATCCTGAACGACGTTCAAACAATGTTGGAACGGATTATTCAATAGAGTTTCTGTTGTTTTTTTATATTTCTTGCGT